>OX031013.1:54821565-55329065 GCA_943736025.1 Tenthredo mesomela
GAAGAAAATTTTCGCAACAATATATATGATCTGTGCCAGGAAATGAAAGGAACACTTTTTTAAAAAAAATTTCAGCACTTTCATTTTGGCGCTAATCGCACTCGGATACTTCGAAGAGCGAGCTATTATAACGTCGAAAAATTATCAATCAATTTCATTTTTCACCCATTTCCTGTTCATAAATTTGTTTCTATATTTTATTATTAGTGCGGGATCTGAGGATACGGTAAATATAGGAAACGGTGCATAATATGTAAGACGAAAGAAGCCGGGGTATTCCTGGTATCAATTACCTAATATTTACCTAATACTGATGCCAGGGCACGTCTGGGACCATCGCGATCACACCGCGTGGAAAAATCACCGAGACAATAAACCCAGCACGTTACATAGATTTACGCCGTAAGCCGCGTAGTCGGTAGTTCCATTTTTCCAACTGAAAAATGATCGTTGTAAATATTCACTCGTTTTGTTTCTTTTTTTTTTTTTTTTTTTTTATCTCTTTTCTTCTTCTCTTTTTTTTTTATCGAATCGCCTCTCAGTTTTTGATTTACTGATTTACATGATCGTTTGTGTTTAAAGTATCTACATATTCTTCGCGATATCCATTATTTTCATCGCTGCTCGCAGCTCTCTCATAGACATGTCTAAAAACAAAGAAAAAAAAAAAGATAAAAAAGAAAACGAGAAAGATCCACCAGGCAAGAACAACTATCGTTTGGATAAATGCCAATGACTTCGCTTAATCGGAAAGAACCTGTTGACAAGCGGAAAGTGCTTCTCGTTAAACACTCTCTCTTCTCTCTGCAGTATAGTATTATAACAATGACGATGAAAATCGACCCAAAACCACCCTCAACAATGTCAAGGATCGAAGCGATTGAACGACTGTAGAGAGAAGAAAAAAAAAAAAAAAAAAAAAACTGCTCATCAAATAATTGAAATTAATGGAATATGAATAATGCTTTCTGCGGCGGATAAACGATAATATGCTACTTCTATATATATATATATATAAAAAAAAAAAGACAAGAGTCGTCACTTTTTTTTCCCCGCCATTTTTTATCGGCATAGAATTTCATCATTTCCAAAAAATTATACGTGAATATCTAATTGGAAGCGAGAAAAAAAAGAAAAAAAAAAAAAAAAGACAATTCCCGACACTTTACGCAACGATTCAATTGTACATGCTTTGATAATGATTGATTTTGATGATTGTATATATTGGTATATATCTATTCTTATTCTTCTTCGTTCCTCGACCTAAATTCATTCAATCGTTAACAATTTCTTCTTGTTTCTTTTTTTCTTATTTTTATTTTTTCTTTCTCTTAACAAGTTCAACACGTTCAATCTTTTGAAAGCCAGTTGAGATTCGTTAAGGAGGACGATGCATAACTTTGGTAGCTAGATAGATAGATAGATAGATTTATATAGGTAGCTCTCAATTCACCGAACAAAAGAGTGTATCTTTCTATTTCTATCTTTCCTCTAAGAAGATGCGATCTTATACCCCACCTCACATCCCGAGTTAATCGCACAATCGAAACACGTGACACATTCGATTTGTATCACTGCTGATTGGCAGCTATTTTACCGAAGAAAAAAAAAAAGAAAAAAAAAACGTGGACTGCAGTCATCATGATTTGATCAGCGGGTTATTCTTACTCAATTCATGTTGGTCACGTTCTAATTTTATGAAATAATTAAAAATAGATAACTGGGTTCAAGTACATAATTCAAGCTGACTATGCATAATAAATGTACATTAGAGTGTATCGGAAATGAACCTTTTTTTTTTTTTTTTATTATATTTTTTTCGCTGCTGATACTCCGAATGATAAATTTTTATGTGAAATAGTTTCTTCTATAGAAGGAAAGACCTGTAGCTCGATTTCAAGCATTCGCTCAAACGGGATTTCTATTTCCCATATAATTATATAAACACCAGGAAAAAGAATTGTCTTGAAAAAAAATTCATAACTCGACTGAAAATTAATACATCGAGTTAGTTTCGAACTCATTTTGAAGTAGAAGAATTAAAGTATTTATAACAGAAGAAAAAAAAAAAGAAAAGAAAAAAAAAATGAGTGGGCTTCAAGATCAAGCTTTGAATACTTTTGCACCCTGAACCAATACCTCCCTTCAGGCCATTCCGTGAACCGTTAAGCTCCATCTTGAATCCCGATTATTTTTTCATGAATACCTGAATCCTTTCGCTTGAAAATGAGCCCAGAACTAAGTCAATATCTTGATTTTCAGCAGAGTTATCATTTTTTTTTTTGTAGTTCAAATGGTTTTTGCTTTTCCTGCGTGTTCATTAGAAATTAGAACATTAGAAATAGAATTTAATTGTACCGATGATTTATCTATACGGGCCTTTTCTTCCAGGAAAAGGTACTTCTTATGAAAAAATCTATCGTTTAGAGTGTCAGCGGCGAAAAAATGAATAAAAAAAAAAAAATTTCCACATCTTAATACACATTTTGCTTATACAGGGTGATTCAGAATTCGTGACGAATCTCTTGAGGGGTTAATCCTTGTCAAAATTGGGATCGAAAGTTCCTTAGCCATTTTTCTGAAAAATGATTTTTTTCCTTGTAATTTTTTTTTCCAACAATTTTTTTTCAACAATTTTTTTTTTTTTTTTTTTTTTCTGTGACGAATCTCTCGACGGGGTTAATCCTTGTCAAAATTGAGATCGAATGTTCCTTAGTATAGCCATTGTTCCGAAAAATAATTTTTTTCCCTAGAACCATAACACATTTTTTTAACATCTTCCACCAAATAAGAAACTTTCACTGAGAAATCTCTCTAAGATTGAAAAAAAAAAAAAAAAAACTCATTGACATCATATTATGGGATTCTTTGAAATTGACAAATGATATACAGAAGAAAAAAAAATTATTTGTCGGAAAAAAAAAAAATTTCCAAGGAAAAAATCATTTTTCAGAAAAATGGCTGAGGAACTTTCAATTCCAATTTTGACGGGGATCAACCCCTCAAGAGATTCGTCACGAATTCTGAATCACCCTGTATAATCCTTTGAATATGCGAATTAATATACTTAGGTATGTACTTAGACTTTACATACTTGTAAGAGACTTTCTATATTGCTGTTTGCGGTAAATGATTCCGACGTGAAACTCTGATGGTTGTAATCCACGTTTCTGCAGCTCTTTCTGCAAGGTGCATAAAGCTAGGGTGTGGGGAATAATGCGGAAAGGTGGAACTCTAGTACGTTTCAAATAACTTTCTATTGTTTTTGATGTAATGCAATCACACTGCGCGCGGTTCGCGAAGTAATTCTTCTCTTTCCCCGCAGCTTCAGTTCCTCTCTCTATCTCACGTTCACTCTCACTCTCTCTCTACTGCCTGGTTGCGAATGTTCTCTCTAACGATTCAATTAAAATTGTGAAAAGCAATCCTGTGCCTGCACCTACCCTACCTACGTATCAAATCGCTCAGCCGCCGAGTCGGCAAAGCTATTGCTATATAGCGAAACGATAACGAAATAGCGAAACATTCGTTTGCTATATATAGTTTCGCGTATAAAGTCGGTACAGAATATGTATGGATATTTTCAAGGAAATTTTCGAATCTAAATATTCAGATATACTATTGGTTTTATTTAATCTAAAATCGCATTACCACTTTTTGCTAGTATAGTGGCGCAGAGCTGTTTTATTACAAAAACTATGACAAATGGCAAATGCTACGCGTTTTTGTTCACTCAGTATAGAATCCATTTGAAACGGTATCGAACGTCGGGTTATATATCGGCTGCAGTGATGTTTAAATTGAAGAAAAAAAATACAAAAATACAAAAACACAAAAAAAAAAACAAAAAAAAAACGTAATACAGAACATGTTGCGAAATTCAAATTTTTTTCTTTTTTTTTTTTGTGACATACACCTATACATGCGCACAGTTCTCCGGTTCTCGCGACAAACTTTGTTCCTAAACTCTACCCCATACTTTGGCCCAATTCACTATCTACTTGCACATCCAAATTTTATACAGCTTCGTAAAAAATAAAAAAGGAAAAAGAAGGAAAAAAATAAATAAATCGAAAGAAAATTATTATTATTCTTTTTTCCTTTCCCTTTTCAGGGTGCTTCGAACATAATATTGAAGAACTCCTCAGTTGTGCGGTTTGGAATAAAAATTTTTTCTTTTCTTTAAATTTAACTAGTATGTAGGTACATCAATTTTGTATCCCCTCGGATTCAGGCCCTTACCGCGACGATCATCAACCGGTGATAATATTTAATTCGTTATTACCGTTTATGAAACGGGGTCGTTTTCCATCCCCTTGACATATAGGATATTTACAATAGAGTGCGTGTCGACGGTTGAGAGGTGAAATATTAGAGCCATTACACGTCATCGCCAGTTTGTAACTGGTTCGTTGAATGTGTTCAAAGTTTATTATAGTATACTTTCGTAAAATATTTCGTGCGGCACTCGTTTTGAGGCCCTTTCTCATTCCTGGCTTTGGCGTTATATTCCCTTATTTATAATCCTTGGTTTTTATTTATTTTTTTATTTTGTTTCCTATTTCCATCGCTATTACTATCTATAAGTAGTTTTATCAGCCGATTCTCGAGCGTAACAGATGAAAGATTCTTCTGCATAGGTATATAGGGACTGTAGGGCATCCTTATAGCTGCACCATTTATATTATGAAAAAGTGGAACGGATTAAAATGGAGTAAATATATATATATATATGGAACTGCGATAACGGCATTGAAATTTTACCTAGGATTCAATAAATCAAAGATATAGTAAGGTATATATTGATTATCTTCTGGTAATTGTGCGGGCCGCTCTAATTTAACCGGAAAATCGCCATCCCCATAGCTATATATATATATAGCCATATATATATATATATATACCCATAACCACGACTGTATTCAACCGCAAAGAATTCACGCTTCGCTGCGGGCCAAACCGCTTTAAAACTCGGTAGGAGACAATAAATCACGTCCGAAAATATTAGGAGAAAAAAAAAAAAAAATACAAAAAAAAAAAATACAAAAAAATAAAATACAAAAAAAAAAAAAAAAAAAAACCAATCCTTTTGCGATGTAATTAGTAACGCGTTTAAATTACTCGTTTTAACAATTTTTCATTTTAATTATTATTCATTAATTTAGTAATTTAGTTTTTGCCGATAAATCGCTCGAAAGAAAAGATGATAATATATCATAGTCATAATATTATTATGTCTATTCATTTTTTATTTTATTTTATTTTTTTCAATTTTTCTTTATCGATTTTTTTTTTTTTATTCAATTTTTTTTTTAGTCAAGAAAAAGTCAGCGAACGATGGACGCGTTATAAATTTCTACGTATGCACTGCATTACAGTTTAGCACGTTGACTACCCACCCACGCACAGTGGACATTGCCTATATTTATTGCGATCGCTTCGTGCGAAATACTACGGTTAAATTTATAGCCCTAGGTGTGTGAATATTTTTTTACTTCATTTTTTATTTTTTTTTTTTTTTTTTTTTTTTAATTTCATTTTTTTCTTCTTTTATTCTATTTTTTATTCTCTCTTCTCATTTCGTCCGTAAAACGAGTTCTATTCCAAACACACGCGAATCTGGTAGTATAATGCAGTAGGTATGGATAAATGAAAAAACAAAAACCAGTTAAAATGAATAAAAAAATATTGAAAAAATTAACAAACCCCCCCCCCCCCCCCCCCCCCCCCCAAAAAAAACATATATATATATATAGTATATGTAGTGTATCAACTAATTGCTGCTATCGCTCGCAAACTCTTGACTTATTTTCGTGGAAAGTTCGAACCTAGACTATACGTCCGAAAAAAAAATATACTAAAGCAGAATAATGATAAATTTCGAGTATTTCACCCTTCGTATAGCAACCTATTCCATGTATGTATGTATGTATGTATGTATGTATGTATTTATGTATGTCCGGTACTTTTATTCACTGGAAAGGATCGGGGAAAATATTGAGAATCGTATATCGGCGAGGGAGATAAAATATAATCGGAAAATCTACCAATATTATACAGTATTCAGGTTGATAATTATGATTTGCTGAATTATTCATTTCTGTTCAAATTGACGCGACGAATATGATAGTAGATATATATGTATGTATGTGTATATATATATATATATATATATATTACCGAGATATATATACGAATTGTTCGGAATGGGTTAAATTTACCCTGCGGGATGGAAACCCGGGCTATCCCAAAACAATTGACAACGAAAGTCACGACGCAATCTCCAGTATGTAACAAAGTTATAGCCCCCGATCCGAACGATAACGAAAATTGGTGGAAACTATAATAAGTAATTAACGAGAAACCGGTAATGAATTGGCGCCGGCTTAATAGACTTTAGCTAACCTAATTTTACCATAGCTTTTCAAGAATCAGGTATGCCTGAGAGCACATTTAAGTTTCTCTATAATATATGTATATTCTATTACCGCATCAATTTAATTTACATATCCATATATTGATACGGTGACCATTTTTTTTTTTTTTTTCTTGTGGCGAATTAAGTGTTTTATCTTTGGGGAACGACTCGATGGGTTTAGCTTCTTATACCCTGTCGTTCGAAATAATGATCTCTGTAGCAGCGTCTATGAGATATACAAGCCATTCAATAAGTTAAGCTATATAGTGCCTGCATATAGGCAGCCAATTTCGCAGCGGCGATGATCGGAGTGTCTGGTTTGAGGCGCGAACAACCTCTTCCGATTCAACAATCAGAATACAGTCGGGACTCCCAATAAGAGCGCTACGGGGCTGTAGGAGAAGGAAATGTGGTACCCCCACTCTCTATTGAAAAGCTCGCTCGCTCGGAACGTAAACCGGTTTCTCCGAGGGGCTATTCACTCTTGAAATCAGCTGTACACCCTGGTTTGAAATCAGTTGAAATCAGACAAGAAATCGCTTTGAAATCCTAAAAAATGACTGAGAAATCACTGGAAATCAGCGAAAATTCTTCGATATCCTTTGGAAATCACTGGAATTCAGCTGAAGTTCTTTGAAATCACTGCAAAATAATCGGAAATCAGCAGAAATTATCCAGAATTACAAATGAAATCGAATGAAAAATCAGTTGAAATCATATAAAAAATCAGTTGAAATCATATGAAATCACATGAAATCATATGAAATCACGCGAAATCATATGAAATCACGGAATCACTTGTACACCAAAAGTTTGAGTGAATAGCCCCTCGGGTTTCTCAATAAACAAGCACGGTGGTGGGGGTACTGCTCGGCCACGGATTAGGGGAAGCGCTCTTATTGAGAGCCCTCTTATTGGGAGTCCCGACTGTAATAATTCGCGGCGAGGGGCTATTCACTTCAATTTTGGGTGTACAAGTGACTTCCGACTTCCATAGACTTCCATTGACTACCAATGACTACAAATGACTACCAATGACTACCATAATGACTACCAATGACTTCCAATGACTTCCAATGACTCCATAGTGACTTCCAGAAGACTACATGTGACTTAATAGTAACTTCCAAAGACTTCCAAGGACTTCCATTGACTACCAATGACTTCCAAAGACTACCAATGACTACCAATGACTACCAGACTTCCAATGATTTCCAATGACTTTCAATGACTCCATAGTGACTTCCAGAAGACTACATGTGACTAAACAGTGACTTCCAAAGACTTCCAAGGACTTCCATTGACTACCAATGACTTCCAAAGACTACCAATGACTACCAATGACTTCCAAAGACTTGCATTGACTACCAAAGACTACCAAAGACTTCCAAAGACTTCCGAGACCAGTGAACATAGGACTTCCCAAGTGAATAACCCCTCGATTCGCGGGCTGCATTGAATGACAAAAGTGTTGTCACTCACTTCGGTGGTCGTGCGCACCTAAATCAGACGGTCCAGTGATCGCTTCCGGCTAGTTGGCTGCCTAAATGCAGGAACTAGCACGATTTTTTTAACGACCTGTGCAAAAAAAGGAGCAAACTGTTTCGCTCCTTTGAGGCAAGCTGGCGAAAAATATTCGAAAAACTAAACGCGCATCTTCTTCTACAACGTTTATTACAAAATAAAAGTAAAATGCGAGTATAGGTATATCATTATATGTATGAAACATCTCTTTGGGAGTAATTAAGTAATTTGCGGTAAAAATTGAGGTTGAAATTTAGCCAGTTATTAAATTTATCATAAATGTTTTTTAGTCGGTTGAAATCTAATCTCCATGCGTATAGTACTTATACTCGGTTGAATTTCTCTTCGGCATCTTTGGCATGAAGTTAATTTATTTTTCATTGTTTTTTTTTTTTTTTTCGTTTTTTTTTTCGTCTGCAGGGGTAAAAATATGCGTGGATTAATATAATATGGAGCCTCGGTCACCCCGTTTAAACATTCCCTTTGGGTATGAGCGGGTCCTGCAGGAAAGGCGAGGGTTTAGAAATGTTTCGTCAAACAATCGCGCGGAGAGAAAAAGCAATCCACCGGAAGAACCCGTTCTCTCGGTATGGGTATAGGTGTATATATATATTCGTATCTTCACGTTATAGAATATATAGGCACGCGTTTATATCGTTAGCCAACGGAAGGAAGCAGCTACGTAGGTATTTCGCGCATCGTCGAAAGTCCGGCACAGAAATGGTCGAGGATATTTTTTATTTTTTTTTTCCGTCAAACGTGTCGACGTTCAAAAATAATATAAATGTCAATGTTGCGGTGAGAAATACGCCACGAACGTGTCGGGAATGACGGATATCACCGCCCTCCAAAATGTGAAAAACATTCAAATCATCCTCGGCGAATTGCACGTCACACGCGCTTACAAACTCAAAAATTTAAGGGAATATCTACAATTTTCAATAGATCATGGCGTATATCAACCCGGAAATCATTTTTTTTTTTTTCAAATCACTGATTCGCTGTCAAGAAATATTCCATCAATACAATTTTTTCACACCTGATTTCATGCGCATCATTGAAAATTATTTGAAATTTTATATGGAATTAAGACGAATTAGTGTCGTAGGGTATAAAGGTCGCATCTTCCGTCTGAACTTCTTCTTCAAATTTGAAGTGAATATTCTAAATTGATGTGATTTTCGATTATGAGTCATTTTTTTTTTTTTTTTTTCTTTTTGTAGAAGTTGTTAAAAAAAAAAAGGTGTGTTACTTTCTCACAACAGCAAAAGAGTGACCTGATCTCTATATATTATTAGTTTTCCCTTAAATTAGAATATTTTCGAATATTCCCACTGATTTTTCTTCGAATAATTAAATCTTGAGTCATTGAAATCTCAAATAATTTCGAATTACGTCTGAAAATACACGTAATATTAGCTGTGAAAAGAATTCAGTAAAGTATTTCCGCAAAGCGTAGCAGCGATTTGGAGAAGAATTGTTTTCGAAGTATAATCCTATCCCCTTAGGTACCTAATCTCGTTTTCGTAAAGAAATTATTGTGTTTTTTTTTTTTTTTGTATTCAAGGTTCTGATAAAATTCTGAAAATTCTGTTGGATCGATCACGGTTCTACCTTCACAACCCATATTTCACATCATCCATTTATAAAATACTCGCGATGCAACAGTGGTTACAGTGCGGAGATAGAAAAACGTGAAATCAGTCATTTGTTGTAAAAAATCGCATCGATGCTTCGATTCATGGATTTTGTGGTCGCAAATTCTTCACAAACGATTCCTCTATAGGTATACATACTATATCAGATATGAATACAGGACTTTTTGATATTGAAAAAAATTAATCAAATTGCTAATATTTTTTCGACAAAATTTTACGATTTATACATTTTTTCTATTTTCATGCAGTAGAGGTTTTTTTTTTTTTGTGAACAATTGAAGGGCCGGATCGAATAACGACTTCCACGCTCGTGCCAGTCGGACAAGCCCCTGAATGTATGCAATCGCCGCTGAGCGCGGAGCAAACTTTTAGGATTAAAAAGACATTAACAAATCTTACACTTATACGAAACTGTCAGCGAGAAAGTTGTTCATAATGGTTGAAAGTATATGTTTGGTAAGTTACAATAATTTTCATACTATATCTTCGGAAATATGAGAAGTTATAGTGCCGGCTTCGTTTGTGCCGACTATGGACCAGTCACTTTATGCAATTTTAGGGTTTCAAATTACACTAATTGTGGAAGGCATGAAAAAAATACTCCAATGTAGCGATAGATGAGAATAATATACCCTACCGTTTGTGACATCTAATTTTCACTCGTTTTTGAATAAAAAAATTAAAAATCCAAAAAAATCTCGAACCAAACACGTTTCTGTACCTTTCGCGTCGAACGCTACTTAAACGAAGGCAGATAGACCATAACTTGACTGGACCTTTTTTGTAGAGCGTTAAATTCTATACAAAAAAGTCCGCGACGGCATATATCTATAGTTGATATCCGATGCGTTTGAGGCGATGCAAAACGCACCTATGAAACGACGCTTTTCCGTTGACTGACAGCAACATGGCAGCCGTTGCCATGGCCATGGCCTGTAACTTCTCATATTTGCGAAAATATAGTATGAAAATTATTGTAACTTACCAAACATATACTTCGAACCATTATGAACAACTTTCTCGCTGACAGTTTTGTACAAGTATAAGATTTGTTGATGTTTTTTTAATCCTAAAAGTATGCTTAACGCGCAGCGCCGATTGCATACTTTCAGGAGTTTGTCCGACTGGCAGGAGCGTGGAAGTCGTTATTCGATCCGGCCCTTCAATTTCAGACCAAGAAATCGAAAATTGATAAATATGAATACGTGGATTAATTTCACGGTGATAAGTGATACTTGTTTTCAGCCGTTGCAAGCAGTCGGGTCTAGTGAAAAGTTTTTATTGTTTTGTATTTTTTTAATCTTCATTTTTTATGTTTCATTTTTTTTTTTTTTTTTTTTTCTCCTTTTTTTATGGGATCGCTGCTTCTTTGTACGCACCCTAACGAGGTTTGCATAATAATGGAAAAGTAACGTGTATTGCCCCTAACGGTAATAATACGAATGGGGGAAAGAACGACCATTAAAATTCCACAACATATTCACACACACACACATGCATACACTTATAAGCAAAAAGAGAGAGGGAGAGAGAGAGAGAGAGAGAGAAAGAGCAGAGGTGTGCAGAAGAGGTGAAGAGAGAAAAATGGGAAGAGAGTAATCGAGGAAAAAGAAAAAGAGGAAAAAAGAGTAAACCATAGCCAATGAGGATGCTTTCCAACGGTAGGTCCGCCCCATGGAATTCCGCTTTCTTTGGCGGGACGTTCTCATTTCCCGCTAATCGCGATCCATCATCTAATTGCTTCGTAGCAAAGAAAGAAACTTTTACCACTATCAAAATGTCGATCGGTGACCTGCGGTCTTTCCTTCCTTCCTTCCTTCCTTCTATAAAGACGCGACAAGTAAAGAAAGAACACCGATGGTCAATGAAATTTTTCGCTAAAACCTGTGCGGTCAGATTGAAATTCCTCTTATAAATCGGAAACACGACTCACACAAGTATACCTATATTCGCAGTACAAAATCGATGAACAGCTAATCCCACAGGCTCTTCAAACATTTTTTATCTCCCTTAAATTTCACGGAAAACTGATATTCAAAAACACATATATGGCACGTCAAGCCATGAAAGGGAAGTAATCAGACTAAGCTTAATTTTTATGCGCGTGATATTTGAAAAGATTCATAACTCTGACACTACCCCAAAATAAGTGTCATCATGTCATTGAAACACCGCAATTTTATTTGATTATAATCGGTGCAATTATTATATAATAATATGTTCAGGATGTGAAAATTCGACACATTTTCGAGAATTTCAACATCCAGAACATGTATCTTCTTTCTTATGTTAGAAAAAAAAAAATACGTACACGATCAGCGACTGTATTGATTTGGGTAAAAATCTGCCGAGATTTAATCAGGCAAAATATATACCTGTAGTAAATAAAATGGGATATTTTTTTGTTACTTAATTGCATATTCACGATTTAAGATCCGTCAATTATTTAAAATTTCTTTGTCAATTGGTTCCAAAGTTATCGAGAACTTTATACGTTTCTCTTTTTACGAGGGTTGCTAAAAACGTACCGCCTCTCAACGACGCTACTTAAAACGGTGGAGCGAATTTTATTATACCTCGAAAAAGAGCCACTCATACATAATTCCAATTGCATATGTTTTTTCACGCAAGTAAAAAATTTTCAAATTATTTACAGTATTCTCAATAAACCCTGAAAATTTCTTCGAAATTCGATCTTCAATCAGGTCTTCTTTTGTGCGATATGCGTGTACGATTAAACAACTCCATCAGATTTCCACGTATAAGTATATAAGTATACGTGTTACGTGTTTCACTCAGTGAAACTTAGTATTAGTATTATACGCATACCAATTCGTATTTACATTTGGTATCAAAGGACGGTCCAGCGCGTAGGACGATATGGGGGCTGTTTAAATACGTTGAAAGGTCGTGCATTTTCTTCGTAGAAAAGTATATGGAGGGTTCATCCCATCAGAAGTTTTCAGTATGTTTATAATCCACTAATCGGCCCGTCTCGACCCTCTTCTTCTTCTTCCTCTTCTTTTTCATCTTCCTCTTTCTCTTTTCCTTCTTCTTCTTCCTCGTCCTCTTCCTCTTCTTCGTCCTCACCCTACCTTTACTTTTGGCACAATTTAAAAGTTTCACCGTCGAGGTTATCCCGCGTTCTATCTTCGCTCGCCTCATACTTGCGGGTTCATTTTGCGGTTCATAGACCACCAAATTTTCCTCGGATAACGTTTAAATTCTCTACCGAGTTGCTAATATTGTTTCGACCGTTCCCAGACCTACTTTTCGACCAGGCACTATACTACCCCTCCTCCTCCCTTCTTGAGATTCTCTTTCAGACAAAATCTCACCCCATTTCATCAACTTAAAATCCTGTCTCTATAGGTACCTACGTACTTCTTACAATCGCGTCAACTACACAACTTTTATTTCCAATATAATTGCTTTCACACCGCAGTCACAGGCCGCAGCCAACAGCCGGCTACCAGAAACCGCAAGCTCTGCTCTCCAGGTCGCGAAGAGGAGATAAAATAAAATAAAGAAAACGCGTTTTTCTTTACCGTTTTCATCCCCTATTAGTTCAACTGCACAATTGTTTTCACATACGATTGTCAAGAGCACTGAAACTGTTGAAAAAACAACGAGAAAATCATATATCTGTTGCCTTATTTGATCCGTCAAATCAATTCAAAACCAATCGAAAATATTTCTGTAGATAAATTGAATAAATGGAAATTGTCAGGGAATTTGTGGAGGACTGACTTTCGGTGTGGCAACGGGATGTGTTAACCTGCACAGGGTGAAGGGTTGCAGGGGGCAAAACGCGCAGGAAAGCTAAGCAAACATGAAGCATGTCACGTTCCTCGACTGTCCTGGCGTTATGGAGTCGACGGTTTTCCTTCCATACGTATATAGGCGGAGGTGGAACCCTTCTCGAAATACTAATCTAATATCGACGCCACCTCACCGACTCCCATCTGCACCCATACCAATACCCGCGATTCTGCTTTCTGCGGGGCAGCACCACCAAATCAGTTTAGCTAGTTCAACCACGCGGCAAACTTTGCAAGGGGGGTAGAGGTTTAGGTGCGTAAGGAAAAATTGAATAGCAATAATAATATTAATGATAATAATCATCATCAGAAAATCAGATATATGAACTTGTATACACTCTCTACATTTTTTGGAGTGAAGTTCACTCCGTTTAAAGTGAAATTTCACTCTTTTTTCTCGGAGTGGTGCAATTTTTACTCCAAAAAGAGAGCATATACCTACGTATTGGACGATTTTGAAATAAATAGTTTAGATTATAATTTATACTTACACCCCTGTGCAGGCTTGTAGCTCGAGAATGTTTGCAGAACGGTGTAGATGTTTATAGCAAATTTTATTTTAGAGACAAGTTTTCGTCTGAAAAAAACATAAATGAGAAATTCATATCAGCTGTGAATATACTATATTCATAATATAATTTATAAATAAATAAGAAATATAAGTATAGCCATATCCTCTGTATTTTCATTCGAAACATTCACTGGTCACTCAATGTGTTGAAAAAAGACAACTCTTTTTTCAAAATTGAAAAATCTACTCTTGAAAGTGCGAAGTTACATCCCCCCAGCTTCTCCCACATGCCTCTTGAATCGGAGTAGCGAAAATTTCAGTTTAAGAGGGTATACAAGCCGAGGGGCTATTCACTCTTGAAATCAGCTGTACACCCTGGTTTGAAATCAGTTGAAATCAGACAACAAATCGCTTTGAAATCCTAAAAAATTATTGAGAAATCACTGGAAATCAGCGAAAATTCTTCGATATCCTTTGGAAATCACTGGAATTCAGCTGAAGTTCTTTGAAATCACTGCAAAATAATCGGAAATCAGCAGAAATCATCCAGAATTACAAATGAAATCAAATGAAAAATCAGTTGAAATCATATGAAATCACATGAAATCATATGAAATCACATGAAATCATATGAAATCATATGAAATCATATGAAATCACGGAATCACTTGTACACCAAAAGTTTGAGTGAATAGCCCCTCGATACAAGCAGTTCGAATAACGGTATTTTCGACGGACTAAAATCTGTCAAATTTTTTTCTTTTTTTAAACAACCAATTTTATTGCAGAAGTTCGCGCAGTCTTCTAAAGAATGATCAAATAAGAGCTAGAAGTTCTGAGTCATCGGGTCTCAGAGTCAGATGCAGTCAAAGTAAAAGCACTTAATGCAAGAATTTGCATCAACCGTTACTTCGATTTCAGATATTTGGCTTCCTGATTGTTCAGAAAACAGAACTCTATCCGATGAACAAGATTTTCTGTATCACAAATTGATAAACTTTTATACACAAATTGATAAAATTTGGCAGTAGAAAAATTGATTACTCTACTCACGTTCGCAGTATCAAAAAGCTCTGTTTTCTGAACAATATAATATTAGAGAGCCAAATATATCTGAAATCGGAACACTGGTTGATCCAAATTTACTTCGACTGCATCTAACTCTGAGACCCGATAACTTACAACTGGTAGGTAACTTTAACTTGATTATGCATCAGAATGTCAGAAATTATTTTGGACGCATTTCAGTCCTTCAGAAATACCCCAATTTACGGTATATTTCTAGTCCGTTAATATTTGACCTGAAGCGTTAGAAAATGAAAACTAAAAGCCATTTTGGCTGTCACCCTGCTCTATAGAATAGTGTTTATCGTTCGGTATATATGAAAAATGTTGAACGAGAATTTCCACGTGTGAAGAATGGGTGTACCACGCAAAGGAGGTTGGTATCTGCAGAAGACTCCTTGTAACAGAATCATTTTATTTCACGGAAGGACGGACCCGTCGGTCACAGGAGTGGATCTCGCTGGGGAAAGACGCTTTTTGGATACAAATACGTTTGTACATCTATTCGCTCTCGGTTCTCGGCTCCACGAAGACACGCTTTACACTGGGACAGGACTTGATGTTAAATAAATCGACACGTTCCTTTCCGAAGGCTGCACACTTATAGTTTACGGTCGGGTTATCGCATTGGGATAAAAAATGGGATGAACGAAAGAGTGTATAAAACAGCGAGACAAATAGAGCGCAGAAAATAAACCTTCTCTATAATATAGTAGGTACCTACGACCTTTATTATAAAATGATGAAAATTCAACGACAAATATGTATAGTATAATTAACACGTTGCTATGCGGCCGGTTTCTCTCGTTTATCCGTTTCTCCTGTAATCTCAGATGACAAGGAAGGCGAAGGATTTTTGAAAGGATCGCAAATGCAGGTCGGCTGTTAGTGACAGGAGCAAGGAAGCTTGCCCATCTCGTCAAAGAGTTTAATCAGCAGAAATCTACCGAAAACGTTCGTCTGTCTGGCACGCGCCAATATACTCCATAAGCTTGAAATACCGTAACAGTTAGGTCAAGGTGCCACTGGCAGATGCCGAGACAATGGGCTAAAATACAACCTTATCGAAATGTGTTCATACAGAATTTCTGATATTTCGAAGGAGAACAAAAAAAAGAAAAAGTCCATACAGTTTATACCACGTGTCGCAATGATATCGAGAAAATCAATGGGGTTTTTTTTTTTTCTCTTCCAAATTTCTTTATTCAATGATCTCGATGAACCGGTCTGTAGAATTTCCACGGTTCTCTGGGTCAGACTAGAGTCGTATTCCACTTCCGTCGAACAGAACGTTGGTCTAACATTCCGTCGAGAATGTCGATTTGTTTCGTGTCACCTTTCATTTGTCACTCGATGGACGCCTTCCGAAGGGGTATACCCTGAGCTAGCCGAGTCTGAGCTAGTAAGAGTATAGAAACTCCTCCGGAGAACAACCGTTCAGTTCGCGACTTTTGCCTGGTTATATAAATCACGGTGTCGTAGTAGTCGTCGACGTAGACGTAGACGGTCTCGAATGTTTTTAGAAGCGTTTGTCGATCGTCTCCCAGGAAGAATAAGAGGGTTGAAGAAAAAAAGAAGTTTGCATATCGGAGAATCGTCGCGAGGCAAATCCTCGTCGAACGATAGATACGTTGAAAATTTATTCTCCCGATTTTTTATTCCTCGCAAATCAAGCAGATTGACGATAATTTATAGAGAAATTCAAACTCAGAGAGAGAGAGAGAGAAAAGGAAAAAAAAAAGATAGAAAAATCTTAAGTTCGTTCATTTTTATCTTCCTTTTTTGTTTTTTTCATTTAATCGCAAGAAAGGATTTAATTTCTTTTTTTTTTTTTTTTCTGCATCACTTTGATATTCTAGTTTTATAGCAAATACTTTCTAGTACAGAAACATTTTTTTTTTTTTTGTATATCTAAAAAGTTGAATCATGCGGAAGTGGAAATGGACGAAGTATCGAAACATGTTAGAATATTTTTTTGTGTTTCTTTCAATCCCGCAAGTTTATCAGTAGCCTTCCGGAAGTTGAGCTTTTTTCCTATACTTCTCACTGTTCCCGAGAGTAACTCATGATTCGAAGTATCAATAGCCCACGATTTCTCTATTTATTTATTTCTTTTTTTTTTCCCCCTTCTATACCTTTCAACCCCGTCTTCCTTTTTCCTACTTTTCTTCATCCCCTTGGCGAGTTTCTTATTTCCCGCAAGACACGACTTTATAGTTAGAGACGTGACAGCAGCTACTCCAAAGACTTCGAGGATATCCCGCCGACCACCCAAACTCTTCTACCTTCGCGGTTTGTCAACGTAATAGTTTTCGCGAACGTTCTCAGATTCTTTTATCAACTTTGCCCCTTTCCGTTTTCATCCTCATCCTCAATCCCTGACCATTTCCCATTCGACTATATAGGTATACAGCTTAGGTATATAGGTATGTACATTCCCGGATCGAATTTAGAAATTTTAGAAAAAAATATCCTATTCCAAGAAAAAAAATATATATGTATATATATTAGAGTGGTTCAAAAAAGACCTAATTTCTCAGATGTTGCTGCTCATCCGTGAATATGTTGTTTGTGATTTTTAAAAATTATTCCATTTTTTTTAGCTCTATTGGACAATATTTACTACTACCTCAGTGAAGTTGAAATTTCGAAATTTTGCCATTTTTGGCAATTTCAAAGTTCTCAGATCAAAGCGCTCATCTGGCTACCTCTAGATTTTCATTCAATGAGCATGTTGATCCAAGATGAGACTCGTACAATAACATTTAGTACTGCCTCGGAGACATTAGAGTTTTTTCAATATTTTGCGTTTTTTCGGAGATTCGATCGCCAGGTGCTGCTCATGAGACAGTTTTATCTTACCAATATAAGGAAGAAATCCAAGCAGTTTGCAGTCTGCGGGACCATTTTTACTACTGCCTCATTGAGGGCGACTTTCCTTCAAGTAAAATGAGCAACATGAGGCAGTAATAAAAATTGTCCCACGGACTGCAAACTTCGTGTACTTCTTCCTTAAAATGGTAAGAAAAGACTGTCTCATGAGCAACACCTGGCGATCCAATCTCTAAGAAAACCCCTAAATAGTGAAAAAACTTCAATGTCTCTGAGGCAGTTCTAAATATTATCGTACGAGTCTCATTTCGAACCAACATCCGCATTGAATGAGAACCTAGAGGTAGCCAGATGAGGACTTTGATCTGAGAACTTTGAAATTGCCAAAAATGGCAAAATTTCGAAATTTCAACTTCACTGAGGCAGTAGTAAATATTGTCCTATAGAGCTCAAAAAAATGGAATAATTTTTCAAAATCACAAACAACATATTCACGAATGAGCAGCAACATCTGAGAAATTAGGTCTTTTTTGAACCACCCTAATATGTATATCTAGATATCCATTTAGTTATTAACTAAACGCGGACAATAATCTACCCCGACTGATAAGCTTTCTAAATTATTAAAAATTCCGCACGGAACAGACATACCATATATATACCATTTCCGCCCTAATTCACGGATTACAACTTAAATTATTCACTTGTCACAGTCGTTAAATTGAACCAATTCCCCTGTATGGATTATACAAATACCGGACAGTATATACTTTGCACCCCTTCCCATACTACAACACTCTCTTTTCACGACATACCCTCGTTAGTATAAAGGGTTTAACTTTACACACACATATAGGTAGTACGTGATAGAATTTCGTACAATAAATATCAGATTTTCATCTCACGTTATGCTACATAGTTTCGTTCTATATACATATATATATATATATACTAATAATTACGATACTACTACATATAGACATATGCCTAACTTATACCCTGATTACGAATAGATTCGCGAGCATGTGATTTGATTAGCGTGCGGTTAGAGATTGCGAAGGTAGTATAGCATATATATATGCATACTACCCGATATATATAGAGAGAAATACTAGAGACAGGGAATTGAGAGAGAGAGAGAGAGAGAGAAGGAATCGGGTGGGATAGAGAAGGGAATTGAGGCCCACGAAGAGGGTGGAGGGTTTGGTTGAAGTTGGGGTGGTAACAGGTCGGATGTCCGGCAGTCCGTCACCCTGGTGGGTAGCCCCGCATATCGCCGACGCAAAGCCCACGTCATGGCAAGCCGCCACGCTGCCGCGCCCCGTCATATCGCCATATCGCCACTACACAAGTACTGAATATGCATATATTTGCCTATATAGAGCCGCGACAGCCCTGGGACCGCCAAAGCGCCATTGACGCCAGTTCAGCGAGTGCCCACAGAGATTTATAGCTTACATGTGTGTACGAGTATGTGTTGAATCCTATATATGTATTAGTATATATGTATTTATACATAAATAGGGAATACATATATATAATATATATATATATATATATACACGTTATACATATATACATGTGATGAGGTATATCTATGATTAAATGTATATGGGATGTATAGACGACGGACGAACGGACGGACGGATGGACGGACGAACGAACGGGTATTCGACGAGTTCGTACATTCGCGGACGCGCTTTGACGTATTGCGTGCATTAGGGAAATTCTAATTACCCTCGTTGGGTATCGCGGTGCTAACCCCCTTTAACAAAGGAATCACGTTTTGACCAAGCCGAATCAATTCCTGGCCCCAATTACCCGTGTTCGTCGATCTGGACTCGCGACTTTAGACGGATTTCAATGTAAGTTATACCTATACACCCGTCTATACCTACACACTGATGGAGGAATTTCGTTGGAATTCATATGGGATGAGGACTTCAAGCAAAATACATTGTCGGAAGGGTTATATATCGGATCCAAAATCTGAAACTAACTATTTCACAGCGGTTGAGTGATTTGAATCAAATAATCATTCAAATCATCGTAATTCGATTTAACTATATGCGCGGTTATATAATCATCCGTTATCTTCTTCGTATCTGCCAAGTCACATGCGAGACTCGATTTCACGTCATTCAAAATCAGAATCGAAAATTCTAAGGCTATCGACGAACCGAAAGTAAAATTATTCAAAAATGTGAAAATATTAACTCGCTAGATAAATTGTTATTCTCTGATTTGATTTTTTTTTTTTTTTTTTTTTTAAACCTTTGACTTAACTCTTATAAAGGACCGTATAGCCTACCTCTCTGATTTGATTGAAAGTCTAGAAAATTAAAAATCAAGTGATTTTGGTTGAATGAATTCACATAAAAATAGAAGAAAAAAAAAATCAAAAGATAATTTTTCAAAATCCGGATCACATTTATAGCGACGTTTTCCAATCATTCAAACTCGGCCTGGGCGAGAGATTTTGTGAAAGAGATTGTCGCTCGAAAAAATTAACCTGTATAAAATAATGAATATGATGGAGAGGTGTAAAAGGTATATTTGCTAGCGCCTGGGAAAATGTGACCCTTTGATCGGTTATTAAAACGGGAAAAAAAAAGAAATAAGAAAAATCTTGAAATATGCGTATATGATGGATTCCACGCGGAGCGGACCACAAAAAGACCTCAATGTCCCATTCCAAAACAAACGTGATTCGATAGGAAATTTTCCGAGCTTTTCGAAAAAAAATACGAGAAAGATCTTAAAAATGACATAAGTGGATAAAAATAGAGTTTTGTGTTGGAAAACGTTTTTTCGACATTTCGAAAAATCAACGCAGCATCAATGCAGCCGTGTCCCATTCCGAAACAAACGTGATTCGATGGGAAATTTTCCGAGCTTTTCGAAAAAAAAAAATACGAGAAAAATCCTAAAAATGACATAAGTGGATAAAAATGGAGTTTTGGATTGGAAAATGATTTTTCGACATGTTTTCCGATAGTCACGGGCAAGATCATGGGCTGAGGTGAAAAAGAGTGAAGAATACTACAAATCACCACCCCATTACTTTTTTCATATGACATACCGTTTCTAAGATATTTGCCTCCAAAGACATCAAGAGCGTAAGAAATGAAAAACTGAAACAGCTCGTACACCATAGGTAACAAAAGCTACATATGTCGTACATACATAAAAAATGCTAATTCTGAGGGTACTAAAGGTCATCCAAAAATGAGAAAAATCCGTGACATCTAGGTCTTTTTTGGTCCGCTCCGCGTGGAATTCATCATATCTACTCTTGTTAAAATTCATTCAATGACTCTGGAGTAAATGGAATGAATTCTTGAAGCCTTTTTAAATTTCTACAGAGAACGGCAAACACCGTGATTGAATAAATCTCTTTATCGAGCACCGCAGTCGAGACCTCCTGACATTTTTTAACGCGTTTCTGCCAAGAAGAATTATAATTAGAAAATAAATAAAATTAGAGAATAAAAATGAGAAATTTTTTTTTCTGGTCTCGGACACACCAGCGGTGTCCGTAAGTCTTGACCGGTATTTACACCTGGAAATGTTATACTCGGTCGTTAAGCTAAAACTGCGGCATGGAGACGCCGCGGGAACTCGGAAGTCTGGGTTCCTCAGGCGCCGGCTTAATTTCGTCCGGCATTGTTCGGAACAATGGTCCATAGGATTAAACCAAGAGTTACATCTCGGTCGCGCTTGGAATCCATTGATAGTTGATACTACTTGGAGGATTCGCTATCTACTGTCAGCCTACTCTTCGCATGAGATATCTAAGTCTATATTTTATGAAGAAATTTTTGTTGAAAGATAATATAAGGCGCGAACACTAAGTATCATGATATTATACAACTAGTACTATTAACTATATATTCCCGCATAATATAAAGAAGAATGGGAAAACTTAGAGGTACACTCAGAAAAAGGTCTTGTTGACACAACCAAAATTTGGGTTATTATATGCACAATCACATTTTTTGTTCAGTCAATCAAATTTTTTGTTCAGTCAACTGAAAATTTCGTTCGGATAGCCAAAATTTTGTTGGGAAAACCAAATTTTGTTGGGACAACCAAAATTTTGGCTATTCCAACAAAATTTTTGGTTGACTGAACAAAAAATATGATTGTGCATATAATAACCCAAATTTTGGTTGTGTCAACAAGACCTTTTTCTGAGTGTATATAAGAATTATCCTATCCTCTTCAATACACAGAAAGAAAAGTTGACTTGATTCAAGATAATTTTGCGGTCTGAAAATGAAGACCGAAATTTTCTCGGATCAAATTAAAATTTTTCTCGAACCAAGAAAGTTTGGAAAATTTTTGATTTGATCCGAGAAATTTTCGGTCTTCATTTTTGGGCCGCAAAATTATCTTGAATCAAGAATAATTTTCTTGGCTTATAAGTTAATCTTTTTTTCTGTGTATATAAACCGCAAAATCCTTGTATTATACGCATATATAAAGCCGTGTGGTAAAACGGTGGTTAAATTATGACGAAAAGTTAGTGATTAACTATCTTCAACCTGCGCGTATAGCTATATATCTATTAAAGATTTATACCCAGCGTATAGATGAACCAAGATATTTCCAACCATTATTAATACACGCTCGACTCTCCGTTCTTCCGTATTCCATCTTCCCTCGGTTAGAGATAGGCGAGAGGATGAGTAACTTTATACGTATATCATCGGCATTTTGCGTGTCTCCTAATAGGAGAGAGATCGTTATCCTCTTGGCTCGTTGGCGCCAAGGAAGGTATGAGCGTCTTCTCTTCTCTTCTCTTCTCTTCTCTTCTCTTCTTTTCTCTTCGATCTCGATGTTGATGTTGATGTCGATCGTTAGCATAAAGAACAAGAAAGAAAAGAAGAAGAAGAAGAAGAAGAAGAAGAAGAGGCACCATCTTCGATGATCCTTTTATGTTCAATGGTTCGCGGATATAAGAATCTCTGTTCATCTCGATGTTCGATTTATATTTGAAAAACAAAAATAAGAAGAGAAGAAGAAGAAGAAGAAAAAGAAGAAAACAAAAAAAAGACTGAATGAAACAACTGTAAGAATAAGAAACGAACTCCGTACTATATACCTTTAAGAAAAGAGGTAACATGTGTTCTCCGGCAAGTTTCACGTCCGGAAATATTACGATAAAGAAAATCGCACAAGGGTACAACCTTATACCTATCTGATACACAAGATATATATATATATATATATACGTGTATGGCGACCAGCTGAACTTAAGTATGATAATAAGGTGTAGTATATAAGTATATATATATTGTGACAAAGACGAGTGCAGGGGTATGATAGGTAGGTATAGAAAGATTTTAAACGAGGTATAATATAGAACTAGTATGTATCAGTGTATACGTAGATATATAATAACGAAAAGACTATAACAGTGATAATACTACCTGTATGATATAAAGTATAGAAATTTGATGTAAGGGTTAATATAGAAAATAAAAAAAATAAAAAAAAACGTTCAAACGTGACGTTTTTATCATTTTATTTACTTCAGAGTGCGCGCTGAGCCCGGCAAGATTATGAAGGAATAACATAAAATGCGAGGAAATGATATAATCCTTGTTAAACGAGCCTGTAACGAGGATTATAAAGGTACATGTACTTAACAAATCCAACGACGTTATAAATGCATAAAAACAGCGATGTTATATATTATATATATATAATATTATGCATTGCGCGATCAGAGTATAAAAATAATAATTATTGTTATTAGGCCATCAACTATTCACTTTGAGGATTTGAAGTCGGTTTTTATCTCATATGTAGGTATAGATAATATCTTTGACGATGTAGGTACACTCAGAAAAAAGTCTTGTTGACACAACCAAAATTTTGGTTATTATATGCACAATCACATTTTTTGTTCAGTCAACCAAAAATTTTGTTGGAATAGCCAAAATTTTGGTTGTCCCAACGAAATTTTTGGTTGACTGAACAAAAAATGTGATTGTGCATATAATAACCAAATTTTGGTTGTTATTTCTCTGAGTGTACTAACATCATCTTCAGCTGCGTTTATTCCTGAATCTTTTATAATCAAAACGGGAATATAGAGCGAGTAATCTCGTTAACCATGTAGGTATATATGTATACGTCAACCTCACAGTCACGCGTAGGTATATATAGGTAGCCCTAAATTTATGTAAATTTCAACGCTGGTGGTTCAAGGCTAGAGTTGGTTACGGATAATACGTAGAATCAAGGTTGAAGTGACGCGATTATCAGATAGGAAGCGGTTCAAAGTAGCCTGCAGTGGACGTCAAGCGTAGTTTGTAAACGCGCGGTTAGCCGAATTAGTTTAGCTATTAGTTTTCGTTGTAATTAAATCGAGTCTATACCTACGTACGAGGGAAAACGATTATTGTATCTACTCTAAACCGACTCGTGTTTATGCACACGCGGATGTTATAAAAGCGAATTTTATATACCATACCTATACCATAAGCTGTACGCCTTATATATTACGTTTATTACGCTCTCAAAGTGGGATCTACGAAAAATGATATAAAATATAAAAATAATAATAATAGTGAAAAATCTAGGATTTTATATGAATATAAGAAGCAAATAGTATCGGAAACTATACGACATGTGAAAAATGAAAAATGAAAAATGAATCGCAATTTTATTACTATATCCTATGTCGCGAAATACCAAACTGCATATGTCCCTTCAGCTATATCGATCTATGTAAATGAAAAATAAATAAAAAAAAATGGTGTTGAAGTTATAGAGAAAGAAAATTATAGAATGAATGAACGAGAAAATCACTGAAAATTCGGAGATTCGCGTCCGGCAGTGTAGAATTGCGATAGTATATTGAGCATTGTAAGTAGTGAATGCTCACTCTATGAACCTAGACAGCGGAGCCAATCATTCTGGCATTGTTAAGCCGGCGTACGGACCCATTTATAAAGGCTTGATGTATAGTATATGGCTTTATACATATATATATATATATATAGGATATATATTATATATGTACATTATAACTATATATAGTTTCACGTACAGGCGCAGACTGCCCTGTTTGCAACCGCGTGACGAGGCTCAGGTATTACATAGAGATGTGAAAGTGTGCGAAATTGGGAAAAAAGAAGTATATATATATATGTGCGTATGTGAAAGATAACTCTTCGCATTCAAAAAAAAAAAAAAAACGGATCTGATATCGTACACTGAGAAAAAGGTTTCGTTGAAACAACCAAAATTTGGTTATTATACGGTCAAAGAAATTTTTTTGTTCAGTTGACCAAAATCTTGTTGTGCTAACAAGAAATTTAGTAGTATCAGCAAAAATTTTGGTTAGCCCAAAAAAATTTTGGTTGGCCCAACAAAATTTTGGTTGACTGAACATAAAAAATTTCTTTGACCGTATAATAACCAAAATTTGGTTGTATCAACAAGACCTTTTTCTGAGTGTATAGCTGAACTTTTGGCAAAAAAAAAAAAAAAAAAAAATCCTATTCGATGAGATTCTTCACACATAGTAGGTATTTGATTATTCGATTAGCAAATTCTCAGCTAGGATAAGAAATACACGCAAGATAAATTTGGTACTACGAAAAGCGAATGTGTACAACTCGAAATGTAGAGAACTTCTGTTTCACTAAAGTTTAACTAAGCTGGAAAACAGATTGCATTTAAGTCAATTTCAATAAAATCTTGGCCAATAAAAGGGGATAAAGCTGTGTAATAAAATGTTGGATTTATAAACCATTTCTATCTTGGAGCTGTAGGAATGTCGGATCGCAGACGATTCTGAGTATCGTAATTTCTTATACCGATCGATGTATACTATAGCTTCACGTTCTGTATAATTATATCGATCATTTTAATAGATATATCGATTCAGTTCATTAGCGACAGGCTTAAAGCTTCAAGAGTCACAATTAAAACGGCATTTAATTTACTAACTAACCCAATTTACTTCATTTAATAGAAAAAAAAAAATACACGGGAATTATTATATCGACGCAATTTATCGTTATATGTATATTCCAATATTATGTCTGTGTGACGGAGTATTTCTATCATTATTATAATAAAAAGGTAAAATAATTCAAGCGCATATTTATATATAATATTATATACTATTACGGGAATAAAATTTATATACCTCACGCAGTAATATGTTTCATTTCCTATATTATACGCTATTTCGATTTATTTTACCTCGTTGACAAATATACCTGCAGTTTCGAAACGACATGACAGTCTGAATCAATATACTGGTCATATGTCACAACTGGAAAACATAGTGTGACAAATAATTATCTGCTAGTGAATATAGCGAATTTTTTGATAGAATATATGGGAAATTCGGAAATACGTATCAGCTGAAATATATTTACGTCGATTAGAAAAATAAAATATTTTCCCGCTATTGCCTAAAAACTTTTCTTCCTATATCACTCAGAGAAATAACAACCAAAATTTGGTTATTATATGCACAATCACATTTTTTTGTTCAGTCAATCAAATTTTTTGTTCAGTCAACCAAAAATTTTGTTGGGATAACCAAAATTTTCGTTGGGAAAACCAAATTTTGTTGGGACAACCAAAATTTTGGCTATTCCAACAAAATTTTTGGTTGACTGAACAAAAAATGTGATTGTGCATATAATAACCCAAATTTTGGTGGTGTCAACAAGACTTTTTTCTGAGTGTACATTTTCACTGCATTCACTGCGCTGCACTGTGACAAAGTTTCCTAATATGTCCTGGATGGCAAATACCCGAGGGACTTCCTGGACCAGCTCTTCGCCGCAGTGTCCTCACAAGCCCCGTGTCCATCGTGAGATTGGTTATTTCTCGGGTATCCTGACCACGGTCGAGGGGGACTCGTCGGTGCTGTCTTCATCTCTGGGGTAGCTCAGTGTCAAATTTACTTTTCTCCTGAGAGCCACTTGCGCAGGTAGTCTCTTATACAACTCTCTAAAAGCCGGTGTCGACGCGATGCCCCGGCGTAAAGAGGAGTCCCCGAAGATTTCGCGGCCTCCGAAAATATTTTTTAGATTTTATTTCTATTTTAATAAAACTGATGAAATAATATGGCAAAAAGAAAAAAAATTAACAAAAAAAAAAAAAAAACGGGAACGAAGAAAATAAATATCTATCCGTAAGGAAATTCGAGGTTCAACCGATTTTTCAAATGGTTAATAAACGCACTCAGAAAAAAGTCTTGTTGACACAACCAAAATTTGGGTTATTATATGCACAATCACATTTTTTTGTTCAGTCAACCAAAAATTTTGTTGGAATAGCCAAAATTTTGGCTGTCCCAACAAAATTTGGTTTTCCCAACAAAATTTTGGTTATCCGAACGAAATTTTTGGTTGGCTGAACAAAAAATTTGATTGAACAAAAAATGTGATTGTGCATATAATGACCAAATTTTGGTTGTGTCAACAAGACCTTTTTCTGAGTGCGAGCCCAAAAAATTGTTTATTATACTTTTGCCAAAATTCGTCGACTGAAATAAACCGCTTATGGTGAAACGGGGTTCTACAGTAAATTTCGCGGAAATTGTTCCAACAATTATCGAGCTATAGGCCGCAATGAAATTTCAAACTGCTACGTACTCTTCCGATACTTGATCTCGAAATTGTGTTATATTTTGGTAACTGAAGAAATACCGATGATACAAATTTCTTAGAAATCGCGTACGAACGGTGGCTGAGGTATTAATGTAAACAAGACTTTTCCCTTTGACCATAAACCCTTTCGACTAAATTCGCCGAAATTCAATACCAGATCATGAAGCAATTCAAGATATTTGTGAGGAATTTATATAAGTGTTTCACTTTCTTGGGGTATATGTAAGGTGACAATGAGGTACAACTCGCGCAGTGGGACTGATACTTTTCTCTTTTTCCTTTCATTTCTCAGGCATTGAAATAAATATAAAGCTCGAAGGGTTTCACCCTTTTACTTCCCGAATTATTCGAGATTCGGCGCGCTGAAATCTGTACGAATTCGGTATCACCGCCCATGCTAAAATACCGTGCGATTTCCGAGTTCCGTCCCAGTACACTTCGGAGTCATTTTTCAGGGCAAACTGCTCCGATCAGTAACTTCATCTCGCATATAGGTATATAGCATTTCGAGTATAGATACTGTCCCGAGCCCCGACACCTTTGATGATTCTCACAATTCATTGACTATACGCGAAGTATAAGTCTGATACTTTAATATACCTACTATATTCTTCGACAAATATGTTTCATGTCGCATAACAGCTTCAGGGCATAAAACTGTCTCGATTCATACCGCGAGAAATTATTCGCCTAGGTCCATCAAAATTCCTGTAAACCGATATTTTTTAATATAAATTTCTGCCCAAGGGGCTTATGGGGCTCACGATTCTCACCTGATGCCAGAAGAGCGGATAGATGATAGCGAGTAGCGAGTAGCGAGTTGCGAGTGGCGAGTAGCGCGTAGCGAGTCGGTATACGCGTGTGCATAATACAGATTAGCTCTCCTGCGTTACTTTTTATCGCGTATATATATAGCGGGAGTCGCAACCTCTACCTCCATACATCTACGAGTACGATGTACAATGTAGGTACATGTACTACTGTGCCAGTGCTTTTTCAGCAGAATTTCATGCATTCACGTTATCTGACAATGAGGATGAATAACGAGCTACGAACCAGCTACTACGGTGGCAGCAAACAAATTTTTCGTTATTGAGCGGAAAAAACTTCTGTTTACTTTACTCATTTGCTTATATTATTTATATACTATATAATACTGCGAAAGCACACCCACATCAGCCACGTGCTTGCTACGACCCTGGATGTATAAATATATATGTATACACCTTGGCCCTAATAATTGCCTGAAATTTTACTTCATTTACTTTCTCATTTAATGGTTGAAACGTAATACCGGAAAATACGTGATTCCTGTTATCCTGCGGATATTCAGCTTCAATTTGAACGATTTTTTTTTTTCTTTTTTTTTTTTTTGTTCACGAAAGAACATCATTATTTTATTCTGACGATATCTGCGATATAAAAGAAATTTTTAATATCATTACGCTGTGTGAATGATTTTTGAGAAAATTTTATTATATTTATATATGCGCGAAGAAGAGTACGTCACTATGAGTCTGTGAGTAGGTACTCTTACGTATAAGTAACTAGAATATCTTTTTTCGGATTTTTCACGTGCTAGCTCTGGCTTTATGAATTTCAAAGCGTACGTTATATTAAAATTTCATCACTCCCTGAGATTATATTAAATCTTCAAGGCGTTATTTCGCCATTCATACCGTTTATCGTTCCTTAGTAGCTATCCACCTTACTTTACTACATAGGTATAGGTATACATACACCCATATGCTAATAATTGTATATATATCGCAGGTATAACTATATAACACAGTAACCCATGAATCCACATAGCTTCGTCTATCTCAAATACCTCTTTCGCAAATGGGGAACACGAACCAAAAAAAAAAAAAGAAAAGAGAAATAATTAACCAACTGTATAAGTATATTAGGGTGTGCAAAAAAAAAAAAAAATTCAAACGCACATCAACATTCCGGTAGAGCATCTCAAATAGAATATCTCAGCCAAATATGAGCTCTTAATATTGATATTTAGAACTGCCTAACTCAGTTTTCCCATTTTTGATTTGAATAACACGTGAAAGAAAATCGAAAAATTTTCGAATTGTTTTTTCTCGTAACCGGCTTGATTTAGAAACTATCTGAATACAGATTCTTATAGGAAATTTCACGCTCTACAAAAAAGTACTGAAATAGAATTTTCCTAACTCTCACCGATTAAGAGATATTCGCCTATAAACATTGAGTCATAGCGTCATAGAGTCATACGACTCTGAGAAAAACAATTTATTTTTCAACCACGCATCAAAATTTCGGTAGAGCATCTCAAATAGAACATCTCAGCCAAATATGAGCTCTTAATATTGATATTTAGAACTGCCTATTTTAGTAACTAAAATTAGTAACTAAAATTAGTAACGAAATTAGGCAGTTCTAAATATCAATATTAAGAGCTCATATTTGGCTGAGATATTCTATTTGAGATGCTCTACCGGAATGTTGATGTGCATTTGAATTTTTTTTTTTTTTTTTTTTGGCACACCCTAAGGTATATAAGAAACTTTGAAGAATAAATACGAAACCTGAACTTCATCAGAATTACTTATTCCGCAAACGGAATCCGTAGATATGAAGCAATATAGGTATAATATAACATAGGTATAGTAGGTATATTGAAGAATCCAAGTTAAAACTATAGATGCACTGAAATATTTGTGTAGACGACCGAATAGCGATAGCTTTTAGGTAAACTAAAAACGTCGTAGTTTGTTACCTCAGCGCAATATAAAACGTATATTCGAGGACGAATCGCTCAGCCGTTTTAGGGCTAGACTATTTTATCTTCTATACTATTGCACCAGTACAGACGTATAGATAGAATGGACGTAGGTAGGTATAGAGTAGGAAAACGCTTTGGCCCGAAAACGGTGGTGAAGAAAAAAAAAAAAAAAAAAAAAAGTGAAAGAAAAGAAGAAAAAAAAAAACGTCTCGTTCCTTTTCGGAATTGAATCCCGAATTACTTGGACGGCTTGGACGGGCAACAACGGCGTCAGTAAATCTTTTTTAAAGTACGTATAGGATAGGTGTACTGAATTCTTCCATCGAAAGTTATATGACCGGGAGGGTTGAAAAGCCGCGGGCAGTATATACTCCTCAGAGGTCTTATACCCCGGCGCATACTGGGCAAGTGTATAGTAGTTACATATACATCCGATAGATAATAATTTTACTCCATCGTGCTTTCAGAATAATGAAACTGCGTTGTACATCTGGATAAGCCAAAACCGCAGCAAAGGTAGAACTAGTCTTATACTTACGTATATATATCTATACGAATAATAAAAATAATAGAAATAAAAAAAGATGGGAAATATAATGAGCAAATGGAGTAAAAGAGGGACTAGAAACAGAAAAAAAAAAAAAAAACAAAGGGATTAAAAAATAATCAAGAACTAAGTGTAATAACGGTGATAACAATGATAATAATAGTTGCAACTCTCCCACACACACCCACACACAAGGAAGGAAGGAAGAAGAAAAAAAGGGGGTAGCTATACTACCATCCCAATGGCTCTCTAGCCTTGGAAGGTTGAAAATGCTAAGCTACATTCCTGGGACCCCCGGTATGCCGTTGGTATTGCACGAAATTGCCGCACTCCGTCCGTGTCATTCGCCCTCCCGTCTCTACGGAGGTGCCTTTCTCGTACCCCTACGACTCTACGCTATCCTCTTGCACACGGACATAAGTATATACCTATACGTAGTACAGGTGTACATATATATATATTTATATATATATATATATATATATACTATATATTATGTACATGTGTATATATACAAGGTAAAGAGAGAGAAAGAGAAAGAGAGAAAATCAGGGAGAGATAGTAGTATATAGAGTAGAGTATAGTGGCCACACGTAACCACGCGAGGAAGGAATTGAGGGTAGAAGAGAAGATCCACTTTCGGCTCTTCGGGACGACGGGTATCTCTGTCGCTGAGATTGCCCTGGCAATCTGAGCTGAGTTTCACCTCTTCCCCTATGTTTTAGATTTCGATATCTGTATTCGCACGATATGGCGGCGAATTCAATTTATGGAAAGAGAAGAATAAAAAGGTTGAGGATATGTGAATGAATGGATCTGTGAAGAAGAAAAGTCAGAGGACACCAAGCTGTGACGATTTTCTTTTCTTTTCTTTTTTTTTTTTTTTTTTCTTCGGTATATTCTTCTTCATGTACATCATATAATATATGTATATACGTATATATAAATGGAAACTCTTCGATACGGAGTAAAAATGTCGGGTGGACCTATAAGGGGGGGGATAAGAGAGAGAGAGAGAGAGAGAGAGAGAGACCCAACGCCGGGGGCGTTATATTATCTTCTTGGTATTTTTAATCGACTCGTCACTTGTATGCCATAGGTAAAGGAGAAGAATGAAAAGTATAAGGATACGTGAGTGTGGAGTATAAAGAATGTGTGTGTGTGTGTGTGTGTGTGTGTGTACTCGAATTCTCTCATATCCGAAGATTTTTAGAAATATGAATACAATACGTATATCTCATGAATGGGATAAAAGATGTTAAAAAAAAATAAAAAAAAATGAAATAAAGAAGAGGAAAAAAAGAAAAAAAAAAGATAAAAAATGAAGAAAAAAAAAACAGCCAATAAAGAGCAGCGAGCATCCGTATAGTAGACAGATACATAGAATAAAGAAAAGAGAACTAAAAAACAAAAAAAAAAAAAAACAAAAGTAAAATAATATATAAACGACTGTATGTACATCGCCTCGAGTAGTAAGAGGTAGGTATAGGACGCGATCGAGCGAAGAGTATACGTACCTACCTACCTACCTACCTACCTACCTACGTTGAACGACTTTAAAATTTCTTTCAAACAATCGACGGGGCTGAAAAATGGTGCTAAAAACTGTTTTGTATCTGAAAAAATAATGGAGTTCTTCTCCCTTCCGAAGTATCTACCCCAGAGAAGTGGCGGACTGTAACGATAATGGCTTTGGAGTGTTGCGGCTAGAGGCTGCAGAACTCGGAACGTGGAACGTGGAACGTAGGACGTAGAACGGTGCGGAGATGCGGCTAGCTATATGTATATATATATATATATTCTGGGAGAAGAACACGTTCAGGTAGATGTCTTCGTAGTGGTATTACTGCAACGACGATACCATAGTTTCACTGTGGTGGTAGTGGTGGTGGTGATGGTGGTTTAGCCAGTAGCCGAACCGAGGCAGTTCTCCAGGACCAACGTGGATAAAGGGTGAAATTCACTGCCAAGGGCTAGAGAGAAGGGAAGAGGATGGGTACGCGGAGCTGTTAGCAAAACAATCACCCGATTTGCTAAATGGTCCCAAACAGCCTTATACACAATACATTTCGAGCCATCAATATATCTTTGTATATATGTACATATTATAATCAAATGAAATCTATATCGATTCGGTACAGAATATATGTAGGTGGTGTGATAGGTACACGGTGTTCGAAAAAATCATGGAGACAGTAATAATTCACACGCTTTTTACTTATAAAGAATATAAATAGAAGCCGAGAGAATATTGATGAACATTTCCGAAACTAAGTTTAACATAGTCGATGAAAAGATTCTGAAACTGTAAGTAACCAGCATCCACATTCGGTAGCACCTTAAGGCCCATCCCTAGTCGCCCACCTCCTTTTGGTCGAAAGGTGTTGCATTTCGATTATTGTCTAAGCCCAGGCGTAAAAAACGCTAAAAGGCCAACTTCTATTTCAATTGCAAACACATACGTTCAAAAAAATGTTCGTTTCGTGCAAAAATAGAGTCTACAGATGGTTTTTACATTGTTCGCCCAGGAAATCGAATTCGAATAATTTTGTAAGAATGTAAAAACCATCTGTAGACTCTATTTTTGCACGAAACGAACATTTTTTTGTACGTATGTGTTCGGAATTGAAATAGAATTTGCGCCAAGTTGGCCTTTTTTGCGTTTTTGACGCCTGGGCTCGGAAATAATCGAAATGTGACACATTTCGACCAAAAGGAGGTGGGCGACTAGGGATGGGCCTTAAGTTTTTCCGTCAAATCCATTACGAAATAACAGTCCGGTACATTTTACATTAGTCCATCCTTTGATCTCGAAGCTGTCTCCCATCTTGGGAGCCTTTTTTTTATTCTTGCATAAAAAGTGCACCCGAAAGTTTGTCCGTCTTTGTAGTGTATTTAAAAAAATGTTTAGTTCTAAATGACAATTATTTTTCCTGGAAAGGGGACATATCGGAACGAAGACATTTCATGGAGTAGTTTATCACATTTCGAAATTAGAAAAGACTAGAAATATATTTTTTTCGAAACATTGTGATCTATCTTAGCTGCAGCACTTTGCGTACGTTCAAAAGTTAAGGGAACATATTTCATGGCGTGAAGTTAATTTAGCAAAATATCATGGATATAATATATGAGATGCGTTTAAAAGGATGGGAATCGAAAGAATTGGTAGACCAATCGCGTTTTGATTTACTGGAGTGATTGTCACCTGTCATATTCGTGCGGTGGCGTGGTTACGTCACGCGAGAAAATCGTGTAGTCAAGAAATAGGGAAAATTTATAATACAAGGATAAGGATAAGGATAAGGATGACAGATGAATTTGAAAGATCGTCGTACATAAAGCTCACACACGCAATACGCAAGCGACCAATATTCCGTAACGCTTGTATAGAGAAGACAGTTTTCGCCCGAATAAAGATCAGCAACGATTCAAGTTCAGAAATCTGGAAAATCTCGATATTCCGTATACTAATGTTGGTATTCACTGTAGTTATCAACCGCTGCATAATCCGTTGGCTCGAATGGAATGAAAAGGAAGTATTGTTTCTGCTAGTACAACTCCGCAAAAAAAAAAAAAAATCCAGACGAAAAATAAAAAAGAATTACATCTTGTACAACAATATTTCTGCGATGAGATTTAAGTTATTAAAATTCTCAGACATTGGTATGTTGAAGCTTTCATCAGACTTTCAAAAGTAGGTACTCGAGTAATTATCAAGTTCATACAAAACCGGGCGAGTTTGAAAAACAAAAAAACAAAAAAACAGAAAATAAGGCGAAGTTTTGGATCCAGAGCCCTGCAGGGAAGTAGGTGGTACAATAGTGAGAGGAAACATTCATTCAGTTTCTCTAAAAGTGGTAAAGGTTTATCGCGAAATTTTTCCCAGAATTTCTAACGTAGGTAGATATAAATCTTGGCGTCCAGTTTCGAGCTGCGATGCACGCAAGTGAAAAGCTTTGCCTTCGTAATGGTTACTTCAGATGTACGATCTTGCAAGCTTAATCGACGAATGGGATTCCTTCATCTATCTTGCTTATTCTGTCTTTCCTTTTCTTCGTAATCTTCTTTTTATTTTTATTTTTCTTTTTCTTTTTCTTCTTCTTCTTCTTCTCCTTATTTCATTTTCTTTTATCTGTGCATACGCAGTGACAAAGTCTTTTCGTCGGTATATTCTGGGCGACACCGTAAGTCTGCAAGTCTGTTTTCTGTACTTCCCTGTTCACAATCAGGGCGGAGAGCAGAACTCGAGTTAATCCTGTTACATCAAGGAGCGCAGAGTGCGATGGCATAGAATTCTACTCGGTTGAGGATATATCCAACATCTGTCGTTCGTGACGTATAGTAACAATAGGGGACAAGATGGTGTGCTGTATAGCAATGCGATGGGATGACAATTTAACAAGACATACGGACTGCCGAGGAGAGACGAGATACGAGAGGAGAAAGGTGCTGGCTACTATCGCAGTATACGAACGCACATACAAGAATTATTGCGTCTTCACATAGAAGACGAATTTTAATATATGAACGCATCTCTTTGTGAAGTTGGAACGACACGAAAGGACAGAAATAATGAAATAGAATAAAAAACGAGCTGAGGTTTTCAGGCGGACGAATCCTTCGTCAGGAAATTGTCAGAGGGAAACTAACAGAAAATATTTAACTTCCCCTTGTAATATATCATGTTATAACTCTACTTTTGTATTCCATGAAGCGGTAAAATTATTATGAATAAGACAGATCGATAAACGTTAGCAAAGAAGTAATAAAAAGTCTCCTCTGCCACCCTCATATTCCACGATGTTGTTTTCCTTCCTTTATATATATAAAGCAGCCCTTTAGAACGCGGGAAACCATTTCGTTTTCTCTGAAGTTTGCTAGTTGGGTTTTGTATCAAAGAAACATCAATATTCTAAACCTATAAGCCAGGAATTTCAACAACTACTTTTTCATGCTGAATTTTTTTTTATCCATTTAGAGAATTTCACCATTAATGAATAAAATTTACTATAACTACAAGACCAAGACCAAAATTATTGCATTTAGTAAAAGCGCGGGAAATACTGTTCGTTTTACCACCACCCTATCCCACTGCGCGGCTATTTCGAAATATGTTATTATGTCAGGAACTACTCTCGACAAGTGTCATAGTTCAGTATAGGTTACGTAACCCTAACCTAAAAGTCACGCCTCTCGTTCGAGGAGCGCGGCGCTTTATACACGTGGAGAAAGCTCGTTAAATTCTGACGTTAAAGCATGAAATATATCGACTTACGCCAGAGGATATATATTGAAAAGCAAACAGTAGGCTGCAGAGACGAAAATACACAAATGAAATATAATAAACTTACCCTCGTATGTATTGACAGAGGTTCGCACGCTTCTCTTCAGACTTCAATGTTGCTCCAGTGTATACGAGATTCCAATGCCGTCATCATATCATACCGGCCGAGCGCACGCGCATGCGCAAAGGTCCCGTTCACACGGGAGCCTTCTAACTTTGCGTTCGAATTTTGAATCGTACCGCGAAATCGAACGAAATGAAAATAAAAAATTATCGTCTGGAAAGGTTTTAGCGTTTATTATGGTATGGTACGGATTTGGGAATTTACAATTTTAGATATTCTTTTATGTTTTATGTGATGTTAATTAAATGGAGAGTTAATTATAACGAGTTAATTAATAGCGATCGATTTTCGAGAGTTTCGTGCAGCGAATCGAGGGTTAGTTTATTATTCCGAAATCCTGTAATTATACCAAACTCATTTCATTTTACCGTTATTATACGTTTCCACTGCGGTCAGTTCCCTCCCGGTATTCACCACGATGTTTGAACTTGTAAACCGAAATTTGTTTACTTTATTACCACCGAGGTGGGATACTACACCACCCAGTAGGCTCAAGCAAATTGGTTAATTCGCTTTATTAAGGTTTAGAATCTGAATGAAACGAACCAATTTATTTTCACCCGAAATTGATTCTTTTTTCGTTCGTTATAAAACGGAATTCACAGAATACTAAACTGCGCAGATCAATTCGTTTTGGTTTACTGTAAAATTCATGAAACTCTAGAGAAAAACTGAAACGAATCATATCACATGCGTATGTTAATAGTAAAGTCAAACAGTCAACGAAACATAAGTTGTATATGCAAATAAAAATTATCGTCATTCAGGTGTGACTATAAGAGCTACGCTAATTGACGATGACGTGAAGGTTTTTAAAATGTTGCCAGAAGAGCATCCTCTGGTCCATTCTTATCGAATAAGACGAAAAATACACCGACTGATTGTGTACACAAAGTTTTCTATATACTCTGTGCCTACAGCATCGTTCCTTGAGCTTTAGCTCTTAGCTTCCAATACGTTCGATATCTTGACTTTTCGCTGTTTGTCTTTAATTACCGAGAACGTTTCGACTTTCTGTTACGTCAAGGTTTACACAGAGCGAGAGAAACGCGAATCGTCTTATATCGTTTTTTTTTGTTTTTTTTTTTACACTTAGAACTTTTTTTGTTTAGCAGTATCAAACGTCCACTCGATCCACATTCTGAAAATGATGAAATAGTATATTGTGTAACAAGGGCGTAAAGTGGGCTTTTTTAGACCGAGTGTGGAGTTTGCAGTACGAGTCAGAGGCGAGGTAGCACGAGTCGAAGACGAGTGCGTCGGCGAGCCGAAGACGAGTACTGCAACCACACAAGGTCAAAAAGCCCACTTAGCCCTGGTGCACACCATATTTTTTGTAACAGCACGATTTTCGCGTTTTTTCATCATTGTTGATAATTTTCATGAAAATATTGAAAAATAATTTAGCGGGCGTTTTTAGTTTTTATTTGCCCGCTTATGCTCGAGTAGCGGGCGTTTTCACTTTTTATTTGCCCGCTACTCGAGCATAAGCGGGCAAATAAAAACCAAAAACGCCCGCTGCTCGGTTTAGCGGGCAAATAAAAACTGAAAACGCCCGCTGCTCGATTTAGCGGGCAAATAAAAACTAAAAACGCCCGCTGCTCGTTTTAGCGGGCAAATAAAAACTGAAAACGCCCGCTCGTCTGAAAACCGTCACTTTAGGCCCGCTTAATGGGTAAAAAAAACGCAAAAATCGTGCATGTGTTACAAAAAATCCTTATCGTATTCTAATTTTTTACTTCTAACTTGCAAACATCGATTTCTTCAAAACATATATCCAGCCCTAATTAATCAAGTAATTGCTCGATTTTCATGAAATATGAAAAAACAACCTTCAAGCGCGGGGTTATTATAATTATCACATGCCTGCCGCCCTAGTAATGAACTAATTGAAATTACCTTCCATTATATCTTAAAATTTAATGACTCCCTCTACAGTGCGAGCTTGTGATCTCGTTAAGATCATGACGAGATTGAACACGTAATATTAAAACGTGGTGTATATATAATATGCTGTAGGAAAGACACTGTTCTACAGATACATATAGACAGGATGTAAACCTACGAACAGGATGTAGAATATCAGAGCATGACGACACATGCATGTATTAAAAAATAAAAATAATCAGGCCACACTCGTCCTATGAATGTTTGAAAGTTGAAATTGTTGAAATGGTTGATGACGCGCGCCAATGCCTTCCACAACACCTCGGGGCTTGCCTAATGAGCTTCCTGCAGCAAGCATCCCCTGGCATTCGTATTTCCGGGCTAAGCCAAGGATATAGAAGAACAGCAGAAGGACAGTGAGACTGAAGCAAGAGGAGCGAAGAACTCGCACAATCGACGCTGTTTCCACTGAGACCATTGTCTCCGAGTGCGAAGCACAGATGATGCTTCAATATCCCCACTGGCTGGTGCTTGCTGGTACTGGCGCTGATGGTGCTTCTCCATCTTCTCGGCAAGATCGACTCTCGCCAAATTATTCACCAGCGAATACTTTCAGACCTGAGTTCCTGCATCCCATTTTTCTCAACTTGTATACCCGGCAGTTTTATGCTCTGCAACATTTTCTCTAATAAAAATCACCCTTCCTCGTCAAGTTCCCTCCCCCCCCCCCCCCCCAGTTTTAAAAATATGAGAGCAACAACTTCCCCGGTGCAGTCCACTCTGCAGATTCATGTAAACATGTATACTCGTGTGTGTGTGTGTGCGTGATGTATTCATATATTCGCATTACGTGAGTTGATTGCGAGGTAAGCTGAGATAGCTTCGTATAATCAGGAAGCGATTCCGTTACTCTACTATGTCCGTCGTAACGTATAAAGCGAATTTTGCTGGTAAGCAGATGGATACGGAGGGCGTATAGGAAGGGGTCGTGAATGCAGTAATGCATCAAAACACAAGCTCCACAACTGTACATACATTTATACATTCAGGAGAACGAACGTAGCAATTCAACGGCGTGATGGTGCAATGGACACACGGGAGGGTAGCCGGCGGGTAGAGGAAGGGTGGAAATCCCCAGTGGGCCATACCGGAAGGCGCAACATCCCAACTGGAAACAGTAAACCTACTGTGGGTACACATGCACAGGTTGCATCAGTTATAAAGCCACTCTCATTTGGATTAGAGCTCTCGTTCGTGTGTCCAATGTATGTGCATATACGTATTTTCGCGTAAACGTAATACTACCCATGTATATAGGTATATGTACGTAACGTTTTTCTATCCTCGGGCAAAGGGCACCGGGGAACCCAATCCTTGCCGAAGAGTTGCCAGAGAGTTTAAGAGCTAGAAGTTAAGAGCCTTGAGTGAGTGGTTCTTCGTTTCGAGCTCCTCGTTCCTTTTCCTGGTGTTAAACCTACTTTTAGCCCTCGTCTTCTAAAAGTTTGAGTGAAAGTCGAGCGCCGTTTCGTTTTTCGCTTTTCGCTTTTCACTTTTCGTTTTTCCTTTTTCGTTTTCGGTATCTCGTCCCGCGACCTCACTATATGTATGTTCGAATTGATTGTTGGGGGGGAAGGACTTCTTCGCGGTATTACCTATAGCCATACGCGTCCTCTGCGAGCGATTTGAACCGGAGATATATAAGAGGAATAGAAGGGATGTTGAAAAAGTGAAAACGGAGAAAAAAATGAGCGATCAAACATCGACTGGTGGATCGGCCAATTATGACGTAGAGTTTAAAAGTTTCTTGCGTATTTGTCAAAGAGAGTTTAGTTTAAACTTTATCAACTCTTCGTTCAAGTTTCATGCTCTCGTCGGATAGATATAGGTATACCTATACGTATATTATAGACTCTCTGTAATTATTATTATTTTTTGTTTGTTTTAGGTATACAAAAAGTAAGCTAAAACAAACTAAACCTAATCCACTTCCGTTGGACTAATATAATGTCAACGATATTCAAAACCCAAATTTAACAAGTCACGCGATCGTCGAACATCCACTTTTTAATTAATTTACCCCCAACGGTTACACCGTGTTTAACTCCGCATATATATAGAAGCAAACATTCCTAATTTAATACAACGGCTATAGCCATGTTGTCATACGCATTGCACCTGCGTGTGCAGTATATCTGTATGTACATTAAACTTTACAGGATATATAAATTAAATATATAACGCATTCGGAAAGAGCTACGGGAGCTGCATTAGTATAAGGGCTCTTCATCCACCGCGCGCTAACTTTGCAGACAGTTTAAATCTCTCGGCTATTTCAAAGCGCGCGAGTCTCTCTTCTCGGATTTCCTCTATTTTTTCATTTCTGTTCTTTTTTTTTTTTTTTTTTTTGATTCTTTTTTTATCTTTTTATTTCATCGTCCGGAAGCAAGTGGCCAAGCTATGCTTGACCATGCTCTGACTAGACTGTCTGAATAGAGAATATCTTTGCCAGGCAGAAAGTTCTCGTTTCTACATCATATGTATGTACCTACCTAGGTATATGCTGCGTCGGTCGGTCAGCTGCAATAGATATAAACCTGTACATTAGAGAGAAGGATCACGATTTATGCAAGCTGCTGAATAGTAATAACGATGTGTACTTCTTTTTCACGTTTTCTCGTTTTCTTTCATACCCAAGCAGTTTTTGTCTTTTTGTTTTCACATTTGTCTGTACCTACAAAGTGTAATAATATACTTCAAAGTCCAACGCAAGAAGTTTAAATAGGCTATATATTATTAAAATATATATACCTAGATAATACTTTAATATGATATAATTGTGACAATTATATCTCGATGGTTATAATAAAAGTATATAATAATACAGCTAATAACAATAATAATATAATGATAAGAATTTGTGTGCCAAGAGAAATAGATATACAGGAAATCCTGTGGATTCTTTAGGGCGAGAAATGGGGGAAAAAACGACAAGAGAAGAAAAGAGCCCCTCATGAGGCGATGCGACACTCGACTCGACTCCAACCCTCGAGCAGATAGCCGACGTCGCGGTCTTTACGAGGAGATTAGGCGTGTCTAGAAGTCACGTTGACCTGACCCGACCCCGGGTCGAAGGAAAGGCAAAAGGGCATGGATATAGTAGTCATGGTCCTCGGCCGTTTCAGGTCGAGTTTATAAGCCCATATATCTGTATCGTTGTTTGTTTGGTAACAATTGGGTATTGATTTAATACATTTGTAAACAATTGGCTGAAGATTCGTACATAGAAAAATAAGATGAAACAGAAGAAGAGAAAGAATCGTTATCAAAAAAAACGAGGATAAATAAAATATAAGTGATTATAGTCTTATCACATATTAAAAATTTGGTAACGAATTTTATTGCTAATTATACGTACCTAGTATATAGATTAGCGCTAATCATTTTGGGGTCATATTTTTTTATTTGCCCTCGCACCCCTCAAAATGTGAGTGTATGAGGTCAGTATCAGTACCTATCAATATGACCACGGTGCGATTTTTTTTGGCGTGGCCCATTGCAAAAGTATTTTTCCCATTTAAATAACACGGGAAATGTTTTTTTTTTTTTTTAAATTTGGAATTTTATTTCGTTCTAACGAATCATCGTGTTGTAAAAATCAACACATATTCTTGTACGAAATTGAACGATCTCCAAAAAAGGTCTGATACGATTTTTCGCTGGGACGAAAAAAAAGTCGTCATATACCGTTTGAGGTTGAACTTTAACCTTCAATAACTTTCAAACGAGTGGACTTAGCGAAAAATCATATCAGACCTTTTTTGGAGATCGTTAAATTTCCTACAAGAATATGTATTGATTTTTACAACGCGATGATTCGTTAGGTTGGAATAAAATTTCAAATAAAAAAAAAAAACATTTCCCGTGTTATTTGAATGGGAAAAATACTTTTGCAATGGGCCACGCCAAAAAAAATCGCACCGTGGTCATATTGATAGGTACTGTTACTGACCTCATATACTCACATTTTGAGGGGTCCGAGGGAAAATCAAAAAATATGACCCCAAAATGATTAGCCCTAATATAGATTGTCAAGAAATATTATCAGAAAAATGAATTTCCTAATTAGCTATACGATCTATGTGCATTCCTTTATACAGTTTGGCAAAGGCGTGAGTAACGCCTTCTTAAAAGTTTTATGAAAAAGCTCAACCTTTTATTATACCTATGCGCGAACCTGTCGCAGTTTTATTACCTTATCGACGTTTTTAACCTACCTTGACTAATTAGGTTTCAATAATTTAAGACCCTGCGGCTTGCTTGCGGCGAGACTGACGTGACGGCGAATTTCTACCTCAGGGTATATGCCGGTATCCAACTGTAGCTATATATCTACTCCAATTTATCACTCGAAAAAAAAAAAAAAATGAAAAAAAAAGAAGAACTTACGCTACGTTACGTATATTACGTCAAGGGAAATGAAAATCACTTCAAGCCTCTCCCACCACCTTGTCATATTGCTAAAATATACACTCTGTATCTACAGCTGCGAATAAATATAGTCCGGTATAATTCCATTTGATAATTTCCACACGAGAAAAAAAAAAAAAAAAAAAAAGGAAAAATAAAAATGGTTATTTTGCCGGAATATTTATTACCGTTAAAAATGGTCAGATTATACTTCAAACGGTAAGAAATTTCCTGTTTTTATGATCTACACAGAAAGAAAGGTTGACTTGATTCAAGATAATTTTGCGGTCGAAAAATGAAGACCGAAATTTTCTCGGATCAAATCAAAATTTTTCTCGAACCAAGAAAATTTGGAAAATTTTCTTGGCTCGAGAAAATTTTTGATTTTATCCCAGAAAATTTCGGTCTTCATTTTTGGACTGCAAAATTACACTCAGAAAAATAACAACCAAAATTTGGTTATTATATGCACAATCACATTTTTTGTTCAGTCAACCAAAAATTTCGTTGGGATAATCAAAATTTTGTTGGGAAAACCAAATTTTGTTGGGACAACCAAAATTTTGGCTATTACAACAAAATTTTTGGTTGACTGAACAAAAAATGTGATTGTGCATATAATAACCCAAATTTTGGTTGTGCCAACAAGACTTTTTTCTGAGTGTATCTTGAATCAAGAATAATTTTCTTGGCTCAAGTTAACGTTTTTTTCTGTGTAGGCGTTTTTTTTTTTTTTTCTATTTTCTTTTCTGGGAGATCAAAAACACCGGATCATCGGAGTATAGATTGGTAACAGTGTTGCGGTTGAATGTGTTTAAGACAAGTGTTAGTGTAAGTACACAGCGGTAGTATCTTGTAACGGATTCCTAGTGGTCCAAGGGGATCGTTCTACACGAAAGATAACAACGTTAGGTTGGGTATGTTTATGATTATGAAGCGTTTATCGCAGTTTCGGAGCAGTTTTAAGTGGGGTAGACGCTGTCGAGCTGTTTTCGGAGTTTGATTAATTAGATTCCTGCCCGCGGTGGTGCCCCCCTACCTCTTTAGAATCGGCTCACAACCTCGCCTTGAGCGTCTCTCTCTCTCTCGGAGACCCTCTTAGTCCTTGCCCGATCCCCTCTTAGTCCTTCGAAACAATATTGGTAGACACCAAAAGTCAGGTTCTTGTTTAGAGAAATTCCTTGCCGTTCGCGTTCGAGATAATTATCATTTTTGAATTTGATTTTCGTCTCCTTTTCTAAAAAGAAAAAAAAAAAAAAAAAAAAATACTAAAAGTACAACGCATCTATCCGAATCTACCTCTCAAAACACGCGTCACTTTGGCACGAGCCCAGAAAAACACGCTTCTTCGCTGCCTGCAAGCTTCCCTATATAAACTGGGGTCCAAAACCTTTTTGTTTTTCTTTTTTGTTCATTTTTTTTTTTTTTTTTTTTTTTCGATTCTACTTTTTTGCGAAAGCTGTTTGCCACCGGACGTTGACCAGCTTGCCTCGTCGGGTGGATAACTAGCCATGGAGGTACGCCCCTTTCGTATTAATTATCTGCGGTATACAGGTCAGGATTTGATTTAGTGCGTAAAGGATCGGGCGCATTTTTGTTTTTCAACAAATTCCATCAGTTTAAAAAGTTTTACTTTTTCTTTTTGCTGTTTTTGTTGTTGTATTATATCATCATTAATATAATCTGTTAATACTACTACGTGGATATAAAACACAAATTGATTGAAATCCTCGCAGCGATCCGATTAAGACAAAAGAAAAAAAAAAAAAAAAAAAAATGATTAGCTGAAGCGAACTCCCTGTGATTTATTAGAATGCCTTTGGATTTCACCCGATGCTTACATGATGAAAAAAAATTGACGAAAAAGGACTTCCATCCTGTTGAACAAGAGGTGAGAATTAAAAAAGTGGAAGAAAATGGGATCCGAGGTAATGCTGCAAGACATGTCTGGATTATTATTCAGCTCTCGTACCCGAAAGTTCTGCGTATAATGATTCGCAATTAGATGAAGAAGCTGTAGTCTATGGATACGGTTTCCTGGAGGCGTCATTCAGGAAGAAGGACTGACCCTGTACACCATAATGTTCAAAGGTCCGTATTGACCAATTGGAACAAGGAAGTCATTACCGCGCGATTAGGAACACGCGCCACGGGGTCGCCGAAGAGGAGGATCGACCTCAAAGTAACTGGGGAGTAAAACGCCAGCGACGGCTCGAGATCTATGGGGGTTTCGGGGTATACTGTACGGGTGGCGTGTTGCCCAGGATTACGGAAATGCCGGGGTTAGGTACGGTTGGTCAACTGGCGGCTAGCTGATGCTGAGTTACGTCCCTTGCTATATCCCCGCGCTGCCCTTGCAGAGGCCCTCTTCCTCTTCCGTTTCCTCTTTCACATATATATACTACATATACATACACACATACACAAATACACATTTATATATATATATATACTATACCTACACATCTAAATATAGCTACCTACATATTTATCTATACGTTCGTACCTTCGTACGTACTAGCGTACTATCAACAACCCTACTCATCCAACCTCATGCACCTTTCGTATACTATATTATACACTTTCGGGCAGCTATTATCCCGTCGCCAAGGGTGCCATAGTTCGCGAGAATCGGGGTTCTACCATAAAGAGCTATAAAAGAGCAAGTTTGTTATGGGTGCAGGTGCAGCATGAGTTTAGGTATCGGAATAAAGATTGGTCAATTTTTAAAATTAATAATTCTCTCTCAGATCAGAAAGTTTGATTTACATATATGAACCACATTTCTATAATTATTGATAAGTTTTACAGATTTCTCACCGCAGTGCAGTGGTTGCAGTTTTCTTGAAAAAAAAAAAATGAAATTTAACGGTGCCGTCAAGATTCAACAAAAATTAACATCGGTCGAGGGGTTTCGAATAAGGGATGGGGAACATGCATTTCTTATGAAGTATCAACATGTCCTCAACCATTCTCGAAATGTTTATAAAATTTCTTTGACTATGTTCCTACACGCAAAAAAAAAAGTGCTGTCAAATTTACAATGTGAGCAGTAAATAATATAGGGACAGCACTTTTTTGCAGTAGATAATTATCACAATTGCAGTATTGGGTACATTGGAGCAAGAGGCCTTCAATATCTACATGAGTGAATGTCACCACAATTGTGATAATTTCTACTGCAAAAAAGTGCTGTCCCTATATTTACTGCCCACATAGTAAATTTGACAGCACTTTTTTTTTGCGTGTACTTTTCAACGCACCAAGCCTTTCGATCAAATATTGCACTATTTAGAAATCAAGTATGGTAGGGGTAGCAATTTGAAATTTCGAACCAATTTCAACGACATTTTCTGTAGTGTTGCGTTTTACCACAAACAGCATATTTCGTTACATAATTTTCTCAAGAGTAACTATAACGAGCTGCACACCAATTTTTTTAATCATCCAGAAAAACTAGTTAGAGCACAAATTTCATTCGTACATTTACACTCCTGATCACACTAGACTTTCAGTTTTTTTTATACTAATGGTATTCACCCTTCACAGTTGTTGGAGTGCTGGAGTATTATGAAGGTACGTATAAGTGAGAGGATATGAGTATAGTATAAGTGTAGAGGATGGTGGTGTAGGTATAACACTAAGGGAAGGGCGTAGCTAGAGGTGAGCTCGGTTAAACTAACTGCCAGCTTTTGTGCATAGAAGGTATAGGTAGGTATACCAGGAAGCCGTTCCTATTCCGCCTCTTATGAATCTTCGCGTAGACAATGACGTCGGCAAGCGCCAAAAACTAGTTCCTACTCTGTTTTCTCCGCTTCCTCCTACTTCCGAAACCATGAAATTGTGGTAAGGGTGAAAGATAGGGTACAGGAGAAGGTCTCTTGCACACTTTGTTAACCATTGCGTGTTGTTCAAGTGGTCCCTCAGCCCGCACACTCCCTTTTCCGTAATTCGAAGTGTGAGCTGCGGAGGCTGCAGTACCTACACAAACACGCGAGTCGTTCAATTTCGATAAGATGTCTTATTCGGGGAAGCTGGCTAGTTTCCCCGAGATTTTCAGTATACACACACCTATTATATAGCTCGCAGACACATAGAAAACGGGGCAAGTTTCCCACGAGGGGGTAGAGCGAAAGTCAACCAAGTCGTTGGGTATACCTACCCTACCCTACCCTATATCCTGGACTCTTGCGTCGTCGCCAAGCCATTGTTAATATTCGGGCGATTGCGTCTCCTTCGGTAAAGTCCTGCAGACGATCCTACACCGTGCCGCACCACGCCGCGTCGCGTCGTGACTCTGCTTGGAATCCAAAAGTTGCCTTTTGTTCGAAGTAATTGAGATGCCCCTAGAGCTACGGGGATTCGCGTTCGTTAACGGGAGAATGAGAGAAAGAAAGGAAGAAAGAAAGAAAGAAAGAAAGAAAGAAAGAAAGAAAGAAAGAGGAAAGAGAGAAAGAGAAAAAGAGAGATAAAAGAAAGGAAAAAAGAAGTTGATTTTAATTAGCACGTAACGAGTAGACGTCACCTCGATTCTAAAGTGAATTAGTTCGAACTCGTGACAAACTGGTAGACATTTTTTTGCCGCTCTTCATTTGGCAGAACAACGCGAATACACCGATACAAGAAGGTATTTGCCCTGACAGAGCGACTGGCACCTCAACTTGTTAAAAGTTTGACGTCTTCCGTGGACTGGAAGGTGTCTTTCCCCGAATATAACCGATTATCCCAAAACAAACGACAGGGAATACGGAATTCCCCTGCGAAAAAAGAGAGATATCAAAAAAGTATGAAAATTGCCATTAAAATTGATGAGCATCTCCTACTCAGAAACAAAAAAGTTATTTGCATTACAGATATTGAAACTTCACTCTTCTATATACCTACCTGGTTGAAATTCAGAAGGGTCTGATTCTGTGTTCGTTTTCTATTTGTGATTAGTGATTAACAATTTGAGAGCTAACTGCCAAATACACTCGATACCGACAAACTTCTAGGGTATCTACCTAATCACTAACTTTTATCACAAAATAACCCACCGTTTGTTGGCCTTCGCGAATCTGCGAAATACACCAGTTCAACGTATATACCTATATCGTTAAAACAGAAAGCCTGGTGGGAAACAAGTTCAAATACCACTCGGACGTTCAATTACAACAACAAACCGTCGACCGCCCGCGCTGTTGGAAATAAATTCATGTAGGTATAGTATGAGATAAATGTTGTTTCGTCGCAAACATTTGAATTTTTATTTGGAAATAATGAGCCTCAATGATGTCGTAGAATCATAGCACGAGTCCGACACTCGAGTATGGAGGGGATTGTTTTACGATCTAATATCAATGAGTGACAAGGGTCGGATACTTCCGGCGATTTTATCGGCTACTTGCGCAAAAACAGGTCCAGAATGGCATAAATTAATAAATTCCTCGCCGGTACGGGATACCTATATACTATACTTCTACTTGCAATAGTTAATTGCTCGTAAAACTTGGCTGACAACGGTGGTAACGGCAAACAGTTTAATGTTTATCGGAGTTTTCACTAGTTGAACAAGTTTCGAGATAAGGTACTTTGGCCTTAGCCTTATACCCGGTTTGGTACAACATTTATACCAACCAACCAGCTGAGGCATTTGACTCAAGCAGAATTGCCTCGAGGAACTTCAGATCTAGCATCTCTTCTGCATGCAGGAGGATGTCATTCTTCAAGGAAGTCACCTGGTAGTACCTGAGATTCTCGAAATTTTAGCAGCTCGATTAACTATAGAGCGCAGCTTAATATTATATTCATGAGAATGACACGTTTATCAAAACGCTTTTATATACGGATAATACGGATGCAAGCGAAAAGCGAAGCGTCAAGAATATATATCTCGAAAAGATTTCACAGAAGCGTCATCTTGACAGTCATTCGCGGCAGAAGAGCTTTGGGGTTTAAGAAGATAAGCTCAAATGGAAGTTAAGTGTATTACGAGATATATGCGCGCTCAGGTCACCCTGTCAGACAAGAAGAGCTTCGAGGATGGGCCATGAGAGAGCTAGAGCTTTCCTGGCTGATAGAGGAAGCATGTTACGCTGGCGTTGGTACGCATACAAAGTATACTCTCTCCACGATCATCTTTTCATCCACGTCTATGAGCAACGCTCAACCCAAGAATTGCAATGATGAAAGACACGAGCTCCACACTCAGAGCATAGTTATTTATCAAAAAAACTTAAGCGAATACGAATTGCAAAAAAAAAAAAAAAAAACTCACATCGTTTCATTGCACATGATGATTATATGTATACTAGGGTGGTTCAAAAAAGACCTAATTTCTCAGATGTTGCTGCTCATCCGTGAATATGTTGTCTGTGAATTTTAAAAATTATTCCATTTTTTTGAGCTCTATTGGACAATATTTACTACTGCCTCTGTGAAGTTGAAATTTCGAAATTTTGCTATTTTTGGCAATTTCAAAGTTCGCAGATCAAAGCGCTCATCTGGCTACCTCTAGATTCTCATTCAATGAGCATGTTGATCCAAGATGAGACTCGTACGATAATATTTAGTACTGCCTCGGAGACATTGGAGTTTTTTGAATATTTTGCGTTTTTTCGGAGATTCGATCGTCAGGTGCTGCTCATGAGACAGTTTCATCTTACCAATATAAGGAAGAAATCCAAGCAGTTTGCAGTCTGCGGGACCATTTTTACTACTGCCTCATTGAGGGCGACTTTCCTTCAAGTAAAATTAGCAACATGAGGCCGTAGTAAAAATGGTCCCACAGACTGCAAGCTTGGTGTACTTCTTCCTTAAAATGGTGAGAAAAGACTGTCTCATGAGCAACACCTGGCGATCCAATCTCTAAGAAAACCCCTAAATAGTGAAAAAACTTCAATGTCTCTGAAGCAGTACTAAATATTATCGTACGAGTCTCATCTTGAACCAACATCCTCATTGAATGAGAACCTAGAGGTAGCCAGATGAGGACTTTGATCTGAGAACTTTGAAATTCCCAAAAAAGGAAAAAATTCGAAATTTCAACTTGACTGAGGCAGTAGTAAATATTGTCCTATAGAGCTAAAAAAAAATGGAATAATTTTTCAAAATCACAAACAACATTTTCACGAATGAGCAGCAATATCTGAGAAATTAGGTCTTTTCTGAACCACCATAATGTATACCTCAATCAGACAATAAGTTCTATTTATGAAAAATAATAATAATAATGTATATGTATGTATTATTATTATTCGCGCACATATACATATTACGTATGAATCTCTGAAAGAATGAGAAAATTTGATTTTCTATTGTGTCGAGAGGGTGTCGATTCGGCTATCGGCAAATGGAAGTTGTTGTGTTTCCTCGGTGTTGCAGGATTCAGTGTGTCTCGTGGGAAGCGCGTGAAACGATAAGATTTTCTATGCTCCTGTTTTTTTTTTTTTTTTTTGTATTTTTCATTCTTTTTGTATTTTTAGGGCAAGGGAACCGAATCCAAGCTTAAAAGCACTCTGCGATGGATTTCATACTGCTTTTCTCAAATTCAAGAAAACTCGCACCCATCTCTGCCCGCGCACTTACCGAAAACTCATCTTATCATTCTAGTAGCAAGCGGATACACCTATACTCGCTTTTTCAATTTTTTTTTTTTTTCTTTAGCGAACGTCCTTCATTTATTCAACTTCCTTTTCTTCACTCCATATTATAACACTGACGCTCATTATAATCAATACAGGTATAATTTTATGTAATCGCATATATGAAATTAAATTAATCCCAACAAAAATGATGACCTATACCCATGATTGAATATTGTTGAATTTTCGTCACCGCGTACAACACGAACAATGTTTCAAAATTTGTTGATGTTTAGAAATATGCTAAGGAGTCGATTTATGGCCACAGAATGTTTGGAGATTTACATGGCAAAAGCGCGAAGCGAAGCGCAGTACAGCCGCACGTGTTTGTACACGGATGAGCCGTTGGGGGGGGGGGGGGGGGGGGGGTTTCTGGGTATAAGCGTTGCAGCTTACGTGATACCGTGGGTAAATATTTGACGTATGATGGGATATAACGGAGGGTGTGATATTAATAAAACGAATGTATTTTTAAGGAGGCAAATATGCACGAACACCGGAATATATCTTATATTAACAAAATAACTGGATAAATTCCTCCTGGTTCCTATAGGTACCAATCCTACTTATATACAAATAACGAGATATCTAGGTGTGGATATATTGCATAAAATTCCCTATAATATCCAAGATCCAACTCACCTGACGTACAGCTGTCGCTGTTAAACCGCGTGACGTGTACGAAAAACGGTACCTAGGAAACAAATTCACACGTATTCAAAATTGTATCAGCGAGGGGGTAACCACTTCAAACTTCTGTGTCCCATCTATTTCACATTTCAAAATCATTTCATAAGATTTCACAACTATTTCATATCATTTCACAGGCATTTCACAAGCATTTCATACCATTTCGCGATCATTTCACAAGCATTTCATACCTCTTCACAAGCATACCATTTCATACCATTTTCATACCATTTCACAAGCATTTCATACCATTTCACAAGTATTCCATACCATTTCATACTATTTCATACCATTTCACGATCATTTCACAAGCATTTCATACCTCTTCACAAGCATACCATTTCATACCATTTCATATCATTTCTTACCATTTCATACTATTTCACAAGCATTTCATACCATTTCACAAGTATGCCATACCATTTCATACTATTTCATACCATTTCGCGATTATTTCACACCCCTGCATAAAATTTCCGATAGAACGATAGAATCCGGGTACAAAAACCGTATATGGTATACGGTTTTTGTATCCGGATTCTATTGTTCTTATCGGAAATTTTATGCAGGGACCATTTCACAGGCATTTCACAAGCATTTCATACCAATTCACAAGCATTCCATAGCATTTCATACCATTTCATACCATTTCACAAGAATTTCAAGATAATTTCATACCATTTCATAGCATTTCATAACATTTCACAATAATTTCAAGATAATTTCATATTATTTCATAGCTAACTGTCGCAACTATTTCACGATTAGTTATCCCCTCGTGTATCAGATAAACTCGATAATTGTTTCGAAATATCTTTGAAATAATTAGCTCTTCCATCCCCATAGGATATTAGGATAAACGTAATCATGATGTGTGTTGTATTAGTTAACTAGACCTAGATTCTAGACCGAAATTTACAGATGTATGAGTAGTTCATGCCAATGACACGAGCACACATATATATGAATATATACTATATGTGTGTGTATATAATCGGCGAAGTGGAGGAAACAGGAGAATTATGGAGCAATACGTACGGTAGCCAATCGTTCTGCCGCCTGACTGAATAACTGCGAACCACCTGTCACGAACAGGTATCAGTTATATGTACACAAACATATAGATATAGCTATTGAACTATGCGAGGACCACCTAAGCCCCCTCGTTTGTTCAGTCCGTTCTCGTTCTACTCTGGTTGGAAACCCTCGAAACCCTTTCCTATGCCGTTCGGTTCGATGGAAATATTGTTTCCTTCCATATAGTATATATATATGGCAAAATTTATCAAGTAACCTTTGCCTCTACCTGCCATTAAATTCGAGGGTTGTTACCCCCTTTCGTCGTTCGTGTATTTATCAATTGATATTCGCTCCAATTAACTCCTGAAGATATCTGGACCGGTGAATAAAACCTCCTATCTCTAATATGAACTCTGTTTCAATTTTTATACATTCATATACATGTGTATACCGTATACGTATGTGTAACTCGTGAATTGATACGGATAGATATTACTGCCAATCCCAACTGCGGATTAAAATCAAATTAACGGTCTGCTTATTTTTGCTATTCATTGGAATGAAAACATGTTTCAATCGTTTATCTATCGGAAGGGTTATTTAATCATTTGCTATTCTTTCGTACAATGGATGTATACATATACTTGTTTTTTTATTTTTTATTTATCACCATATCGCTGTTTTTTATTACCATATTGAGAAAATTTAAAGAATGTACATATATATCCATATATACTTTTTATACATACGGTGCAGTTAAGATTATTGAAAAGGTTCTAGCCCGACGCGTTTCGCAAGAACAACGCGCGCTATCAATTTTACGAGTTACAGCATAAAAATATTGGCAGAGAGATGTCCCTTGGATATATAAAACGTTCCATCGAGGTGACTAGAGACTGGAGCCCTATATCTCACGATGCATTCAACTCCTGAAGTAGAAAGTTCATATCTCATTTACGATTCATGGAGCGAACCGTAAACTCGATAGCGTATTGTGGCAAAGGGCGAATACGTACCTATATATCCAGATATATATATAGCTATATATTTACTATATTGCTCGAAGTTACTGATAACGTTTTACGTTACAACGATACGTTAGAAAATTAAAAATTATACTGATTTCAATCAAAGGTGGAAAAGTCTTAATAGTCTCCACATATATATATATTTTATCGCTTTTATTCAAATGCTAATACAGCTATTACATATATAAACGGAGAGATAGAGAAATATACAGCAATGTCAGCAAGCGAAATGAACGACTTTTAATTCTACTCTTTATCTGTTTCAGATTGGGGCTTCTAGCAGGTTTAGATCGCTCGTGGAGCAAGACAAATTTTCGCTCTCATGGCATCGAGGAAACTCGCTGCTGTTCTTGGAGCGATTCTACATCTCTGCTTGTGTGAGTTCAAGTCTCGTACTTCGATCGTTTGTCTTTTCGTAACTTACTCTTACAATTTGTCTTGTCAGTCAGTACCTACCTACCTACGTCGTTATATTATATCAAGAAAATAATTTAGATTGTGACGAAGAAATTTATGTATCTAGAAGTTAGAGTTCTTTATTTTTTCTTTTATTTTAAACCTCCTATATAGATATCCGGGATATCAAATAATTTAATCGTATATATATATATATACGATTCTATTATATACAGATAAAAATGGTGAAAATACATTAAACAGTGAAAATCTAATTGCTGCGTATATATATACGTGCACGAATAAAAAAATAAAAAATAAAGTACCCTGCACGACGTGGTACGAGGTTCGTGAAAATTTATCGGAATTTATTTAAATTTTATTTTTACGACGAGGCGCGCGCTCTTCCATGAGACGAGAAAAGCTCTCGAAAGTTCGTTTCCCCGGGCACGAAAAGCCGAGATGTCCATAGTCCATCGCGTCCGCGCGGTGGAAAGCCGCGTGACTTTAACTAAATTATGGTGGATTTAAGTGGATTCTCAGAAACCCCTTGGGTCTACGATCTATTACTGTATATATGTGCGGTCATTTTCAGTCCGTATTATGTAACTACCTCTAACGTAGCTTACTACTCCTTTCGGGTACGGCAACAATTTACCTTATATACTCTTCTACGTCATTCCAAAAGCCGTCCTTTGCCATGCCGATTACGTCTCAATGGTAGCTTTGATATAGGTAACTATCGTCCACACGAAACATTCACCTTCAATGGACGTGCGGTGCACATTCTATGATGGACATTGGACACTCCTATAGAGGATATATCCGCATGAACCAAACTAGGATTAGAATTTCAATGGATTAGAAATCAGAAATTCGCATCTTTGGACACATATTGCGATTGATCAGTAGCAAGTCGCGCGACTGGCACTGTACCGAGGCTGGATATTTTTTTATTACGAGTGATTCCCGATTCACGATTAAGAGGACCAGTACAGCGACTTTTCGAGAAATTATCATAGTCCGAAATTAATTTATTTCATAAACAAAGTTCATTTCACATGAAAATATTTTTCTTTTTCAAAATCATGTGTCGTAAGGATTTTAGAGCACCGTTGGACCGATTCAGGTCATCTTGGATTCATTTTCTTCAGAAAACAAATCCTCTTCATGTGAATCTAGGAATTTTAAAATAAAAAATTATGTCATAAGTTATGATCAATTTACCAAATTTGCAAAAATTATTATCACTCATTTCTTAAATAACTTGGGTAAAACGGAAAATTTTCAAAATTCCTACATTCACATGATGAGGATTTGTTTTCTGAAGAAAATGAATCCAAGATGACCTGAATCGGTCCAACGGTGCTCTGAAATCCTTACGACACATGATTTTGAAAAAGAAAAATATTTTGATGTGAAATGAACTTAGGTTATGAAATAAATTGATTTCAGACTATGATAATTTCTCGAAAAGTTGCTGTACTGGTCCCTTTAAGCAGTTAGTTAAAATCACCGAAATTTTTCGCAAATTAGGTACTGATTGCTCAGAATTGAACTCCTTGTCTTCTAGAGATTTTTTCTATAAATATTAAGCATATTGATAGTATAATTTATTGCTGTTATACGCACAATGCTATTATCTAAGCATCCACGAAGATTTATGCACTCCCATTAAATCTCCATCATGGACCTTGATTAAACCATGGATACTTGCATGCGCTTTGGATGTCCATCGCAGATCCATCATGGATGTAGAGCTCTCAGGGGATTATGAATCCTGTATGGACCTCTAATAGACAGAGTGTTCCGCGTGGGATTAAGCCCTAAGGACTATGCAATTTAGTTGAGCGTAGTCTAAGGTGTCCAAAAACCTAAAGGACAAATGCTAACGATCGAAAATCATCTCGCCATGAGAATTTTTTCACGGTATTCTTCCTAGCGTGAAAGTTTAATTATATGTAAACGAAAATTTACGTCAAGTTAGAAGCGAGGTGTACAGAATTAACGAAAGTAAAATCTCCGTGCTAAATATACGGTATTCAAATCCCAAGGATAAAATAATGCTGGCGAAAATCGTGAAAAGGAGAAAAATTCAAGTAGTATATATGAGTACAATGAAATCCAAGAAAATTTGATTTTCTTAGGCACTCTGCATGCAGAGATGTAGGTATATTTATTGAAACTAGGTAACTCAACTCAACCTATGTGCACACCCACCGGTGCTCACATCTGTGATATTTTTTTTCTCCTCAAAAGTAAGGATCTTGTAGTACGACAGATCATATTTATGTAAATTTCTTCGAATTTGGATCCTCAATAAATTTACCAATTTGTAGGAGATACGATTTTTCGTAAATCTGAATTATTCTTCCACATTTCAATATTTTAAGGTTCTATAGAACCTCGATACGCCAACTAGTGGTAGAAAATAAAACTACTCAAAGAAGGCTAAAATTTCAAAGCCACTCCCATTCCATAAGGATCCCAATACTTTTAGCGAGATTATTACCTAAAAAATGTAAATTTTAAACACCCGTTAAAATTATATTTCACTTAGAATAAAGTTGCCTCATTCATATAACTCCCACATCATAATGGTAGTATATCGCGCCTTCTTGAATTGAAATGAATTTACGTTACGTACCTACCTACCGAAGTAATGAGTTTCGCATCATTTTATGAAAGGGAGTTTGAAAAAAAGAATCTTTTCAAATTCTTATTGTATTTATTCGATTTTTTTCTTCATCGAGAACAAAATGCAACCCTGAAAGGCAACGCTTTTCGGCTACATAATCATCTTACGATCTTATACCATCCCCTTTGATCGAGAGCTGGTCACGAAACGTGGCCAAATTGATGTGCGAAATCTCTGCCGCGTATAGGTATTCTCCAGATTTTCTTTATACGTATAAGATGTACATGAATGTACGCGTATTGTATATAGGGGTAGATAGGAGGTACATGTCGAGCCTCGTCGCGTATATATAGAGAAGCGAATGGACGTGAGAGGTAGGTAAGCTGGATCGTGTCACTCTGATGGTGAGGGCCGACGAGGGAGTAAGAGGCTTGAGTGAAGCAGTTTTAATACGGCTGTCGCGCCCTTAAATAAAGCACAATAGCACCACCCTCTGACAACCGCCCGCGGGGCTTCTTGCCAAGACGTATTGGAAAAATACCGACGAGAGCTCGATATAGAAACGAAGAAGCTGGGAGGAGCTGAGAGAATCTCAGAGAAGCTAAGAAAAGCTGGAAGAACCACCCATCCTCACCCTCTTTCAGTTTCTCGCCCCAGCTTTCGCCCTCCTTTGCGCCTTATTCTTCTCCTGCAGGCTCCTTCTTCCTTTTACTATTCCTCTCCTTTCTCGGTTCCAGTCTCTTCAGATTATGCTAACAAGACAATCTCTCTGGAACGGTGAAATACATCTGAAATTGTTCCCGCGTATTCTCTCACACTCTCTCTCTTTTTCGAATGTTCGTTTTGCTATAACCATTCGTTCAGTCGATCGAGCTTAGTCGGTGTTGCTTTCTCACGCACTGCGTAGGTAGCTACTGGTTTTAATCTGTTTTTGAAAACGGCGGAGTGCGGGCGTCGTGACTCCCGCACTCCGGCCTCGTTTAAAACTCCGAATTTAGTTCTCCGAGTCTTGTGCCCCAGGGTTGAGACAGCTGTAACCGTCTGTTATATCTGCTTCGAACGATCTTGGAAAAACAATGCTATCAAGGGAGGGGAATAAGAAAAGGGGGGAAAATTGTTCTCTTCCATATAAATGAAACCAGGCGTAAGAAAATAAATACCGGTACTAATTTCTTGATCGCCTAAAGTCTAGACCCCCCCTCTAACAATAAAAATCCCTAACCCATACTACATGCAGCAGCATATACAATATATACCTATGTATATATAATCTGTAGATATTTATATACCCGTATATTATATACGCTCTACGTAGTTCGTATCTTATATTATAGCTCGCCACGGTAATGACCAAGCTTTACCTAAACCTGCTCGTTATTTTCTCTCTTTTTCATACCCCGGACGAAATTCTATTTCAATTTTTATATGGGACAGCAGTATATTTTCACCCTTTTATATCTTTAGGAAAAAACTAGAACCCTATCCTACCTATAGTTTTTTTTTTTTTTTTTTTTTTTTGTATAATATAATAATACAGAATTTCGATTCAGTCAATCAATCTCGTATGGAAAAGAAAATTCATCATTTTTTAAAAGAATTTGCATTGGATTGAAAAAAAAAATGTCGTGGAAATCCACCCGCCGACGCGGGTGTCGATTTCTATATCGTCGATTCGGTTCCTAGAATCCCTCGTGAGTTAGAAGAATTTCAGCACTTATCGCGGTCTCGTGCATGACCGCATACCTATATGCCCTAGAATTCGATACCTATACAAGAATATGGTATTTTCATTCTATCTCTGCACATCGTTGAATATTCAATCGACCATTATTTATTTATTCCCGGATTCTACATTGGCTCAGATGATATTCTAAAATGTTTATCTTTATCCCTTTTGAAAGAGGATCATCCAGAAATAATAATAATAAGAGAAGAGAAAAAAAAAAAAAAAAAAAGACGAAGAAGAAGATACGGATTAAACGACGCTGTTCGAACAGAATAAAAGCTCACGTCTCTCGATGTTAGGCGAGAAGAAGAAAAAAAATATGCGATTGCCTACTCCGCGTTACAACGAATATATACCTACCAGATGTCATCCATTCCGGAATTGCAAAAGCACTCGTGCAGACCACAGGCCGCGCACACTCGCCTGCGTGACTATTTTACTAAAATGACATGTATTTTTTTTACATTTCTTGTATACATCTTACTTAAATCTCAGTTTCTATATTCTCATCTTTTTTTAACGTCCTTGCAAAGTCTGTGTTCACAATGTCTTTTTCCGATAGCAAATAACGTTAATAACATTAAAATGATCAAATATTTATACGCATTATAATATGTTTCAGGTCAAAATTCGCCGGAAGTTGAACCAGAATTTTTGGCACCTTTGGAGAACCACACGGTTACTCAGGGTCGCGACGTTTCCTTTACCTGCGTAGTAAATCACCTGCAAACGTTCAAGGTACGGTATTAGTTTAACTTTTATCTTTTAAATATAAGAGAAGAGAAGAGCTAGCTAGAGCCCGAATCAATTCCCTCGATTCAATTCTCTGAGTAAACTCGCAACTCGTACAGACTCCTGCAAGAATCCAAGAATCCGAGAGCCGAGTATCCCGCGCGCGTAAGCTGAACAATCGTAAAGTGAACTTTTTTTATTTCCTGATTAAGACTGGGCTCGAGACCCCGCGTCTTCAGCTGAAGCCTAAAGTTTCAAAGTTTATCCGAGAAAGTCAGGGTCTGAAATATTCCAAACGATCCTCCTCTTCGCTAGTCGCTTTTCCGGACGCCTTTCTCGACTTTAGATACGCGCCGAGGCAGCTTTTTCGAGCGCGTGCAGCTACCAGTTTAAGTAAACTGTACCAAAGTAAATTGCGAAAGGGTATTTCAATTTTCTGTTAAAACAAGGCTGTTGCGATGTTTACGCACCCCCAGCCTCGGTATGTATAAAGATCCTCGCTGCGCAGTCTAGCGTTTGATATAGGTAATATGGTTAGGAGATAAATCCGCAAGTGCGTTGGTAGAATTTCAAGATATATATTATAAAACGGTATATGAAATTCATCGTCTTCTCCTTATTTTATTTCAGTAGGATATAATAATTTCACCGGATTACTCCGTCACTTTCCATATTTAAGTCAGTCGGATATTCGTTGCGGTTTCAATTATTCAACGAAGATATGCATTAATTTATTTTAATTGTAAATTATGATCAAGGAGATTATTTACACTCGAAAATCTGGATACCTTATACCTACTACTGAATCGAGTGAACAATTATATCACGAGCTCCAGTTATTTTACTTCGGACGACCCGCATCTCCAACACAGAAAGAAAGGTTGACTTGATTCAAGATAATAATCTTGCGGTACAAAAATGAAGACCGAAATTTTCTCGGATCAAATCAAAATTTTTCTCGAACTAAGAAAACGTGGAAAATTTTCTTGATTCAAGATAATACGATCCGAGAAAATTTCGGTCTTCATTTTTGGACCGCAAAATTATCTTGAATCAAGAATAATTTTCTTGGCTCAAGTTAAACTTTTTTTTTCTGTGCATATCTAATAATTTCACACTAATATTCGTGCAAATAAACGCTGAAATAATATATGAGTACCGAATCATAAACCAGATCAATCGATCGTGTATAATCAATTCTCACCAGGTCGCTTGGATAAAATCTGACTCGAGAGCAATCCTGGCGATTCACACTCACATGGTAGCCCACAATCCTCGGATATCCGTAACCCACAATGGACACAACACGTGGAAACTCCACGTTGCTAATGTCCAGAAAAACGATTCCGGTACCTACATGTGTCAGGTGAACACCGACCCGATGCGAAGCCAGGTGAAATTAACGATGGAAAAAAAATTTTGAAAAATTAATTCATTGATGATGACTGATGAGTAAAAAAAAAAAAAATTCATCGTTGATCTACGTTGATTAATTTTTTACAGAATGGTTACATGGAAGTATGGATCCCTCCTGACATTAAGGACGATGATTCCGCGAATGGTCTTGTAGCCCACGAAGGTGGTAATATTAGATTACGATGTCAGGCGACCGGAACACCGATGCCCAATGTTACCTGGCGTCGTGAAGATGGTAGAAATATTATCCTGCGACAGGACGGTCTGCAAAAGCAAAGTGTGTAAACTAGCTGACTCATTGAATTAAAATTAAACTAGTCTCCTCTATATTTGCTGTATAATATTACATATATTGCACACTGCACATATTAGATGTTTTGATAAGAACAAGAATAATCACTATTGTTCGTATATACCGTATAGCGTTAAAGTTGTACGAAGGTGAGATGCTGGAGCTAATCGCTGTACTGCGCCAAGAGATGGGCTCTTATCTCTGCATCGCAAGCAACGGGATTCCTCCAAGCGTAAGCAAGCGATACTCTGTTCACGTGCACTGTAAGTTATACTGATTACTCAAGTACACTTAAACTTTGAATGAAGAATTATTATATAATATTCCCGTGCATATATAATAATATACTAATTGAAGAATTTCTTGCTACAATTATAATAAGCTATTAGCTTAATAATTTTAGTCATTAATTTTATTTTATTAATTTATGATAAGAGTATAATAAGAAGAAGTATACGATTAAAACTAGTCAACTTTTTTCAATTTTTTTTTTTTTTTTGTCTAGATTATTTCAAAACTCGTTACAAGATAGGAAATTAGACAATTATTTTTACGTGTTTTAGTTCAACCGCTAATTAAAGTTACAAATCAACTCGTGGCTGCACCTATACGCAGCGATGTTGTACTACAATGTTACGTCGAAGCTTCACCTCGAGCAATGAACACCTGGTACAAAGATACAGGTAAAAAAAAAAAAAAAATCATCCGCTTATAAGTTAAAAGCTCTGAAACCTCTGAACGAGCAGCTATATCGAAGCGCAGTAGTAAGTTGAGCGTACAGTCAGACACGGTTTTAATTTTTTTTTTTTTTTTTTTTTTTTTAATTTCTTAAGTATACCTATTAAATTGTATTAAATACAGTATCGTGATATTTACTCGTAGAAATTAATACCGTTGCTTTATTTCTGAATAATTCTGTGCAAAGCTGATTTGCACATATAATTATTATCATTATCTTTTTTTTTTTCTCTCTCTCTCTCTCTTTTCTAAAAAAAAAAAAGCTTTAAACAAATATTTAAATGTTGCTAGGAAATGGTAGAATCGTGCTTCGATGAGTAGGAATTTCTTTTCGCCAATTATATCTATTTACATTATACGCCCTGCAGCCTGTTGAATTAAAGCGACTAGTGGTGTATAGCGTACCTATAGCACAGGCCAAGTTTTCAATTTGACGCAAAACTTTCCGTGCAATTGAGCTTGAAAGCGGAACTAATTAAAAGCTGCACTTTTCCACTGATATACCTACATACCTAACAGTTACTACAAAACTTTCTATAATGGATATACGCACGGAATTTTCACCGAGAATGTCGCGACCGATGCCGCTTTTACACTAATTCGAATTTCATTATCTAAACCGGTTGTGCCGAAAATTTCACCAATCTAATCCTAAACCAAATTGCAATTTTACATCAATTGACTATTATATAATTATTTTCAATATTATTATTATTATTATTATTATTATTATTATTAAGGTGAGAAATTACTGGCAAACGATAAATACATGATGGCAGAAACTTCGTTGAGCGATTACGCCTGGCAGATGAATCTTACGGTCCATTCCCTTGAAAAAAGGGATTTTGGTAGCTACGTTTGTTCGGCATCTAACGCTCTTGGAAAAGCGGAAGGCGTCGTCCGGCTCCAGGGTAAGTAGAAGCACAAGTATAAGTATATAAGCTGTAAGGGGGTAGGTTGTAGGTAGGTAGGTTGGGTATACTACATCAAAAGGAAAGGATCAAATAAAGAATGGTTCAAGTAACTTGCGGCCTTGCTTTGACCTCCTCAGAGTTACACCTACTGCCCCAAACGACGCCGGTAAGTTTGACCAAAAACACGGACCCTCGACCTCGGAAAAAATTTACAAAGAACAAAAAAAAGAACAGAAGACCCCACGGCGAAAATCACGAGGAAGATGACGGATCCTTAGGAAACGACGAAAATCTTGTTACGACACAAAGAATGGGTGGCATTGCGCAGGATGGTCATCGTACGGAAGGACCTTTGACGGTACCTTCATTGTCGCCCCCTTGGGTAATTCTTAATGCCGCAAGTAGAAAACGTTTATTTGCTATGAAAAATCTAATACTTCTATTACTGTTATTCATGATAACGTTGTAAGTGGAAATTAATGGCTTTACGTGTTATTGTTGCAATGATTATCACAATCGTCATTGTCAATATTATTATTATTATTATTATTATTATCATTATTATTATTATTATTATAACTATCATCGTTATTAATGCCAAATTGAATTGGAATGTTGTAAATAGCACATAATGAGGACACTAAGACAGTATATAACGCGACCGGATGGTCGTGTAATATAACGCGTTGCACTGTTTGATACTAATTGGCGAATAAACCGTATTATGATATAAGATATATATATATATATATATATATATATATATATATATATATAATATATTATAATAAAGAGTTGATAATGTTTAGGTAAGATTAGGTAATGGTGTAACGATATGAAGAGACTATAGGTATATATAATAATATATAATTATATATATAGGTATGCGAAACCTTGAACAGGGAATAAATATGTTCCTTTGGGAAAACGAACTACTAATAAACGATCAAAATTATTTAATAACATATAACGATATATATATATATATATAATGTATGTATATGCGAATCATATGCAATGTGGATGAAGAAACTTCGCGCGAGTAAAATAAACGCAGCAGGTTGTCGAAAATTTCTGATAATTCATTTTTATACCTATTAGACTGTGTCAAAAAAGAACGACATCTTCTTTTTGTTCAGGCCCTTTCGAAAATAGTTAGTGCTTAATATAAAGAAAATTGTCCCCAAAGCTGAGCTATGTAGCTTGAACACAGAATTAGTGAAAAAATTCGGAAAGCAATTTTAACGGTCTTATTTCTTATATGATCGAAAGCACGATAAATACGTATGGAAAAAAGTTTATCAAAACTATGGGTATATCAAAATCTTTATTATTTACTATATTATTTATGCTTGATAATTATTATCACAATAATTACTAACACAAGATCATTATATCAACACATACTTGGTACAATAACAGATGAGAAAAATTGCGGCGAACTGTGGGCGAGCTAGGTGGTCTCGGGTGTAAGTCCCCGGATAGGCGTCCGAAGATCCTGGGTTCGATTCCTGGGTTCGTCCGTTAATTTTTCTCATCGAAATAATCTTTCGATAATTATTATGTAGATTGTATATTATTCATTTATGTAATAATGTTCAATAATATACATATAGATACATGGAAATTTGAAGTACATACATATATATATATATATATATAGTATATACCAATATATAAGAAATATAAGAAAACAGTGATGTAATGACACATATATATATATATAGATAATGTCCGCCAAAAGATTTATTATTATACACAAATATATGTTTAATATATATATAGTATAATACTAACACGCAGGTAAATCACGCTATTAACTTTACCCCTTAAGTTTTATAACAGTATATTATATACTAATACCTTATGCTATGTAAATAGCAAAAGACATTCTTCCAAGATGTTCTTCCAATATTTACACATATTTTCTGCATTATTAAAATTAAATTATATTTTTTTATATTTAATAATTCTAACGTTCGTTATATCTTGTTATATGATTTAATAAGAATTAGTAGAATATTACTTTGAATGATGAAAAATAGAAGAAGAAGAAGAAGAAGAAGAAGAAAAATATTACTGTGTAAATATAGTATAATATAGCCTTTTCCTTTTATATATTATTGAAAAATTATTCCTGATTTTATTTTTACTTTTTTCCTATGTTATATCAAAGTTCAATGAATTTTCTAATTTATAGGCTTGAAAGAATCGTATCGCAAAACTTGGATAACGATAAACTGCAAAGTTTAAAGGTCATTCACTGATTTTGAAAAAAAAAACTATGTGGAACTGTTCAAATTACATCCACAAATAAGCTCTAGAAGTGTTTGAATCAAATAAATTGAAATTCTAGAGCTTTTTAAAACCTAAATATATTTGAAATATAATCCAAATCTTCTGACCCATTAATTGTTAGATTCAATTTGAAGAGATTTGCGTAGCTTTTTTCAAATGCAGAAGCTTTATTTCAATAAGTATAAATTATTTTGCAATTTTTTGTTCAATCATTTGTACCTATATATAGGTTCCCCTTAATATTTATTAAACTCAAACTTTACAGCTGTCTCACCTTCTTACCCAGTATCGTCATTTTGACACCTAAAAAGTTTGTAATGAAAAACTTGCAGCTAAAACAAAGCCGTATTATTATCTTTACGATGTAGACTGTAATAAGCGGTTTATCGAAAGTTGTAGATAACAGGTATACTACATACCTATAGCTACTGACGTTCACAATTACGCAGTTAATTCCATACCGATTCCGAGTTTTCGTTCTATAGTCATTGTTAGTAGAATCACATAATAATAGTAAAATCACATAATAATAGTAGAATCTAGAAGCAGATTAATGTCAACAAGGTTTAGAGCTAGGAAATTGAGGGTATATTTCGCTCGAATTCCTCTAACTAACTATAAGATCTATTTTGTTCATAGAACCGGGTTTGTTGGCTCAGAATCAAAGCCTAATAAGGGAAATTTAGTAAATATCTACTATATAGCTATTTGCTTGTAACAATCACACAGTACAGTATAATATATAATATCCTGTTCCTTTTTGGCTGCCACATCACCTAGATTATATAATGTTTACCTGACGCGCGATACTCGGTTTAACAAGCTTTTTGATCTCTGTTAATTAGAAACTGTTTGCTAATCAATTACCACAGACCACAGTAATTCATTAAACAATGCCGTTCCCCTACAATGAATCTTAAATAAACGTATAATCAAGAAATGGTTTCTCTTCATACTCAAATATACGAATTTTGGATTGATCCGTTAATATAGCTACATTCGATTATATATATTTTTTTTAATATTATTAGGATACTCCAACACATTTATTATGATAATTAATTCCGAAACCATTGATATATAATATAATATAAGCACAACGAAGTTTTAGGTGAAAATATTAGGAAATGGCCTTTGAAATGATTCCGGTAAGAAGTTAAGATTTGAATGATATGGTGAGATTAGTTTTGAAAAATGATTTCGAAAAATTGTAAAAATATTTAACTTTTTAATTTCCTTATCTTATATATATATACCTACGACTGGCGATAAAATGTTTTCCATATACCTACTAATCATCCAACCTGATGTAATTAATTTATAGAAAAAAAAAAGAAAAAAAAAACGTTTAGTTTCGCCCGATCGCTGTGAGCTAACGTATTTAAGCTTATATTTGCTAATTATTATAAATGCGCGCGGTGTCGTGACAATAAATATTTGCTAATAGTTGATATCTAATTGTTCCGAAAATTATATATATAGGAATTAATGAATAATTCGGTTGAATAGGGTGAATATATACGATAAAAATTTTAGTACGGCAGAATTTTGAGTCGGTATATAATAAATATTATAAATTAAACGTGTTTAATAGAGTGCGGGTCCTTAAAAAGATAATTTAACAAAATTTCAACTTCTACATCTCTCAATCGTTTCGAAATACAGAAAAACGAATACCATAAAATTTTAGCTTTTAATTTTAACGAAAACACGTGCTACAGAATTTTCTTTATATATCTTTTTAATAAAATTGGTTGAAAAATCAATAAATACATATTTCATTGATGATAATTATTATTTCGATATTTGATTGAAATATGTTCTGATACACAAGTATATAGATAAAGGCTTTTTTTATTTTTATTTCTAATGACTGTAAAAGCAAATAAAAACCTTTAGCTAGAAAAATCAGTTAAATAAAAAACTTTGAAATTAAAAATCGAAATTAAAAATCACACAGTTGATTAGATTTATATACTTACTATTAATTTAGAGCATGACTTAAATTTTTTTTTGAGTGGACACAAAGTCAAAAAACTAGACAATTTTAATTAAAAAAAAAACGTATTCTAAAAATTTTGGGGAATTGATTTTTCTGTATTTGGAACCGATTGAGGGATGCGGACTTTGGAAATGAAAAAAATTGCCTTTCTAAGGACCACTCTAGTGTTTAAGTTAAGTACAAAAACGAGTAAGGATTAAGCGCATAAAATGAATGCATAATTATTATACTAGATTATTTATACATATTTGGCAACGACACATATGAATTAAATAGGACCACGTTAAATGTACATAAATAACATAAAACATGATATATATTATGTATATTGAATATTGAATATTGAATATTGAATTCATACCGCATCCTGTGAATAATTAAAATTGAATGTTGAATCGTACAGACCTATAATATACGAGTCGCGGTATCAATTATTAATCGCTAATAAATTCATAAAAATTGATTAGATTTTGTATATGTAATAAAAAAAAAAAAATAAAAAAAAGAATTGTATGATTCCATTTATGATGTAATTTAATAATGGAAACGAAAAAGAAAAATAAATAAATTAATATAGTGTTACTGTACCATATAATATATGAGGTATTCTGCCCCAACTGAGACCGGTTCGGTTCCTCACCCTAATCAATATTGTTGATAATTTTTTTTTGTTATCAGCAACCCAAAAGGAACCTGGGTGAATTATTTTAAATTTTTCTTCCGAGTACTTTCTGAGTTAGAAATTTTGAATTTTTCTAACGGAATAATTTTCAATTAATTATAACTCGGCCCAGGTTGGTCGGATCACGAAAAACAAGAAGATGAAAATGACTCTCAGAAATTGTACTTTTTGGATAAAATATTATTGAAATTTCATGACGTATCGTTCAGCGTTATTTCTAGATTAAAGTGCAAAAGCTTGATTTTCGCCAAGTATGCCACTTTTGATTTTTTTGAAAAAATTCTCCATTATTCTACATTTGAATACAAATTTTTTAAGCCGTGTCTCATCGTGGGCAGAATTTTCTTTCTATTTTTTTTTTTCATTTTTCCCAAATTTATCGGAATTTTTTTTCGACTTTTTCATTTTTTTCATTGCAACTTCCAAAACTTCGGTTCGATTCGGATCGCTCCTGCATACTAGTATGCGTACAAGCCTTCGGTTTTTTTTTCTCATTTCTTTTTTTTTTATGTTTTATTTCTCATACATTTAGGTAAATACATTATTGGTCCGGTTCAGTTCGCTCCGGTCCGGTTCGATTAGGAGGAAAAAAAAATTAATTAGTCAATTAATGTATAAGAAATAAAACACAAAAAAAAAAAGAAATAAATAAATAAATAATAAATAAATGTAATAATAATAATAATAAATGTATTTACCTAAATGTATGAGAAATAAAACATAAAAAAAAAAAAGAAATGAAAAAAAAAACCGAAGGCTTGTACGCATACTAGTATGCAGGAGCGATCCGAACCGAACCGAAGTTTTGGAAGTTGCAATGAAAAAAATGAAAAAGTCGAAAAAAAATTCCGATAAATTTGGGAAAAATGAAAAAAAAAAATAGAAAGAAAATTCTGCCCACGATGAGACATGGCTTAAAAAATTTGTATTCAAATGTAGAATAATGGAGAATTTTTTCAAAAAAATCAAAAGTGGCATACTTGGCGAAAATCAAGCTTTTGCACTTTAATCTAGAAATAACGCTGAACGATACGTCATGAAATTTCAATAATATTTTATCCAAAAAGTACAATTTCTGAGAGTCATTTTCATCTTCTTGTTTTTCGTGATCCGACCAACCTGGGCCGAGTTATAATTAATTGAAAATTATTCCGTTAGAAAAATTCAAAATTTCTAACTCAGAAAGTACTCGGAAGAAAAATTTAAAATAATTCACCCAGGTTCCTTTTGGGTTGCTGATAACAAAAAAAAATTATCAACAATATTGATTAGGGTGAGGAACCGAACCGGTCTCAGTTGGGGCAGAATACCTCATATATATAAATATAAAATTGATGTTATATAATAACTCGAGTATATCACAGGCCTGCGCGTAATTTCGTAATTATATGTAAAAGTGAATATTCGGATTTGTGCCAAAACATTTTTGTACTTTTCCTAATATTCCAAATATTTTTAAACGATATAATAAACTATTTTTTTTTTTTTTCTTTCTTATTCTATCCGATGTTAATAAGTCGAGATTATAATATGATATACAATACATATTTGATATCGCAATTCGCACAGGCCTAGTTATAAAATAATTAGATAAATTGATGAATAAATAAATAAATAAATAAATTTAAAAAAAAAAAAAAAAATGTAATAATAATAATTTATTCAAGTTGTTATAAAATAACATTTTATTATATAATTTTATTCTAATATTATAAACCGGAGAACAAAAAAAAAAATTATAAAAGCAAAATGAAAAAAGATTTTGATCAAATTTCTAGTCGAGTGACATACTATTTCATCTATTACCTATATAGGTACCAATATATTATCCATAAAACGATAGGAAAAGAATCTATTAATCATCGTGTACAGAGTTTATTGAACGATCTATCATGCTATAAGTATACATATTATAATAATAGCAGCGCAATTTGTTGATATATTGTTCTGCAATTGTAATAAGTATATTATTATATTATATACATACCTTACTATATTGAAAATAAATAAAATTTCAGAAAAAAAAAAAAACAAAAAGAAATATAATATAACGATGAGAAAATATACAAAAAAAAAAAAAAAAAAAAAATGAAAAATAAATTGTATACATATATAAATATATATATATATACGTTTTTATAGATGCTTTTCATATTTTGTATTTATTCCGTGTACAGTTTAATTAAAACGATGATCTGTATTTTATTTGATAATGATAATAATAATAATAATAATAATAATAATAATAATAGTAATAATAATAATAATAAACTAAACTGTAAATGAAATGAAATGAAATGCAAATTAATATGTGAGAAATATTTTAGGTGCAGTCATCATTATAATGATAATATTTTCATCGTTTTACAAGATAAAATTAACATCGTTTATCTTTTTTATAAAATATTATTATATTATCAATAATTGCCTTCGTAAAATAATAATATTTAAATAATCATAGTAATCATAATAGTTATTTATTTATTTGAAACTACTATACGGTATAATGAAAAAAAAAAAAAAAAAAAAATTATAGAACGACGTAAAAATTACCTAAATAGAAATAATAATAATAATAATAATAATAATATGATGTATGATATTATTAAATTCAGACAATAAAATGTTATTATCGATGTTAAATATTTTCGATTCAATTTTCCCTAACAAGAAACGAAAAAACAAAAAAAAAAAAACAAAAAAAAAAAAAAAGTAATAATAAGATAATAACGAAAGAACATCTCTTATTTAAATTAAGTGATGATTATCTAATTTCTATAATTCTCTTATATTATGAGACCTTATTTTATAATTATATACATTATATAACGTTTATTATTATGCAAAATTATTGGAAGATCTGATTCTACAGAATAGGTATTACTATTTGATCATAGAACTTTTTAATGTCGAGATTTTTTTCGATGTTTTCGTTTAACAGCCTTGAGAGAATCCATAGCCTCAGCTTCTTCCTTTACCAATATTTCCTTCACCTCATCAATGTGACTTTCGTAATCAACCGAATCGGCGAATGAATCTAAATCTTTCTTCTCTATTTCTGGAACGGTTTTTCGAGCTGCAGTTAACATACGACTAAAGGCTCCAGCCTGGATAGAAGTGAGCAGAGAAACTGCTACACCTGCATTACCAGCTCTACCTGTTCTCCCAGATCTATGAATGTACGATTTTATGTGTTTTGGCAAATCGTATGAAACGACCAAATTTATCCCTGGAATATCCATTCCACGAGCTAGAGCGTCAGAGCTGATCAATCTGAAACACAAAATAAAACAGTAGTTACATTGTTTTTTTTTTTTTTTTTTCTTCATTAGATAAACTAACGTCAGCTATTATTTATTATCATTATTATTATTAAACTGTTGAATCTGTACGAAATCCTCGACTTACACTTGAATTTCTCCTCGAGAAAATTGTGATAAAACGTGTTCTCGTTTGCTGGGATTTAATTGCGCTGATATTGAGGCAACAGTTAGTCCCTTTTTCTTTCCAAGTGTTCTGATCAGGAGGGCTAATTTATGAGCCATTTGTCCTGAGTTTGCGAACACCAAAGTGCTTTTGGGTTCCTCATTTTCAATCAGTAATTGGTAAAGGGCAAGCGGCTTGTACAGAGCTTCGCATTCAATAGCTCTCTCTATTAGTTCGTCGGGGCTGGTATAACGGCCAGCAAAATCTCCAGAATTCTTGTCCAAGTTCAAATCATTGTCTTTATCTTCTGGTAGTACAGAGGTGAATAATTTTGGTTGAAATAATCCCAGTCTACTAAGCTTTTCAGGATCTTGAGATAGGGTTGCGCTGAACAAGAGTTTCTGAGCCGGTCGATTCGAGCTGTAAAAACGTTTGGAAAAATGATTAAACGAGCTCTTTGAAATGATGAATCCGTTGAAACTTCCCAATTTCATTCCCAATACTTTACCTCGATCTAATATTCGTCAAATTACGAAGCATTGATCCAAAATGAGGAGCCGGAAGATGCTGCAGCCAATCTGTGGCTTTGTCCGCTTCGTCGATGACAAGAAATCTAAGCGAGGCCAGAGAGAATCCAGGAGTTCTATCAATGTGATCTATCAGACGACCGGGTGTCGTTACAATGATGTCTACTCTACTCCCATATTTTCCTGATTCAACTGGAAACAAAAATTTATAATTATTCAAATTTGGACATTAAAGACGACTCCTGAATAACTATTTTACAAATTTAAAGCAAAGCAAGTATAGTTATCGAATCTTTGATATTTAAACTTTCCAAAGAAAGGTTTAGAGAGCATATTTCCTTGCGATAACAGTTTCAACAATATTTCTTGCAATTGAATTCCTTAAACTATAATATCTAAGAACCGTAGATATTGGACTGAACTTTGCAACGTTCGAAACCATCGTCTAATAAATAACTAACATTTCTTGACCAGGTTGATTTGTTCTTGTTGAAAAGATGCGGCGCCAAAGAGTAAAGCGACTCTCAAATTAGTGTGCGCAGTGTAAGTTTCCATGACCTTATATACCTGCGCAGCTAATTCTTGCACCGGTAGAACAACAAGACATCGTACTTTAGTGATCAGTCTATGTTGTAGCTGTTGAACAATCGGCAGTACATAAGCGAGCGTTTTACCTTTAATAAAAACAATTAGGTAGTTTCATTCAGTATTCAATAATAAATATATTAAAATTATCATTAATACACATAGTTATGCGATAATAGCTATTCCATTTACCACTTCCTGTTGGTGCAGATATACAAGCATCCTGTGGCCACCAATTGGCTTTTCTATGCTTATCGCACTCTAGAATCCAGGGTATAGTGCTAGCTTGTACTGGAAAGAGCTTTGTGGTACCACTTTTCTTAAGTATATCAATTAATTTATCATCTAATACAAATTTGAAGTCTGACAAAGGTGGGCCGCTGTTAACATCGGCTGATATTAATTCTGGTTCCAATAACCAATTAGGCAAAACTCTCTTTATCGAAGGTTTTTTCTTGTGAGAATCAGAGCCAAGGATAACAAAATCCTGTTGTTTTTTACCGGCTGATTTCCATTCAGAATTTTTAGACTCTTTGATGTTTTCTTGCCGTTTCTCAGACACTTTTTTGTCGTTTTGTGTAACGGAGGAATCTGTCGATGATTTTTCTACCAAAGATGTAACAGATTCGTCAGTTTTATTCAAAGCAGCTTCGTTGCCTTGAAGAGAAGCCTTATGCTTCTTACGCTTCTTTCTAGAAACCGGTGTTTCCGAAGTTTGACTAGCTTCGTTATCAACTTCTTTTTCGTCGTTTGTACTTTTTCGCTTCTTACGTTCATCGATCTTTTTTAATAAAGCTTTCAAGTGCTCTTGGGAATTTGTAGAATCTGGTAACGCATCCTCGTCACCCTGGTATCTAACAAAATTTAAGGAAACAATTTATTCACAATAGTAAAATAAAAAAAATTAAAAAAAAAGAAGAAAATCGTGAATCAAGGCGTTTGAAATATTCAAAATTGATATAAAAAAAAAAAAAATAGGTTAAATATTACGGGATATTTGTTAGGGTAATAATCATCAAGCTGTTCGACACGTTTGTTGCTTAACAGTTTTATTCAACAAAAAAGATTAGCACAATAGGATGAATGAAATAAAACACGTGGGTAAACACGTGTGTCTAAAATCGGATTTATGATCGTCATCAGATAGGATAAGAAATTGTACAAAAGAATTATACTACTAGGCTAAAAATGAAATAAAAATTACCTATTTACAACGAAAAGACTCATTTTTGACAATTCAGATATTGTTTATTAAATACGTAGGAAAGGTTATAAGTTTCATAACCCGCCACGTTTGCTTTATCAAACTAATCTTAAATCTATGTCCTATGAAGTTGTCGAGTTTACGTATAGATGACAGTCTTTGAATAAAGGTGTAATTTCATGCACGCGACTGCGACAACTGTCGCGCGACAAAACCACGCTGATTGGTTAAAAATTGTCGCAGTCGCATGCATGAAATACCACCTTAATACTATAATACCGCCATCTAGGTATATAATGCAAGAAGTTCGGCTGCGACTTTGACCCCCAACGTCTAACTATGTGTGTTACATCATAAAATAAACTAAACTATACAATAGGTATATATTTTTGTTGTTGTATCATTCGCAATCGGTTTTTAACATTGAATGTATTCTTATTACACGATTGTTCAATTCTTAACAGTTTATTAATAAAAATTCTTAAATTTGATGGAGTTTTTGTATGTAAAACATTCTCTATTGTTTTATAATTAAAGACAATTGAAAATACATTTGAAATAATTGAAGTGAGAATAATATAGCATCGTTCTGTTACATTGATTATTAAAATAAAAGAAAAAAAAATTCCGATAGGTAAAAAGTCGAAATGTTCACCAATCACGGACTGACAGCTAGACGAAACTCAAACCCTAAATAAAATAAAAAGTAAAAAATCATTTCCGAATGATCTCATCATTACAACACGCCATCACGCGGCAGCCGGTGAATAAAGCATCCTTGAAACAGCCGGTAACGAAATCAGCGTGTGCAGGCTGCTAGTTGTACGTGTACACGTATCTCTTTCATTGATCTTTGCTGTAGGTTCGCGGCGTCGGAACAAATTTCTTGAATTCTCCGGGGAATCGGTTTATAATTGTAAGTTAAATATTACCGCTCACGTTAGTTTTAAATAATAAATAATCGTATAATACCGGTGGGATAATTAATTTTTGAGAAACTTTATTTTTCTTTATTTGGTACCTGTAATAATCGCATCGTAGTTAAAATAAGGTAAGCTTGATAGTTATTTTCGTTAAAAGAAAAAGAAAAGAAGAGAGAGAGAGAGAGAGAGAGAGAGAGAGAGAAAAAAAAAAAAAAAAAAAAAAAAAAAACAATTTCTACTCCCGCGTTTTAACCCTCCTCTACTTCCCTGCCTCGTTAATTGACAATCATCAACGTTTATCGCTAGTTTATTCCACCCGTAGATATGTCTGAAACCGATTTACTAGCCGGCGATCAAATCGACGGCCTAGATGGCCTAGAAAATGGTCAGGATGGAGACACTTTAATGCGAGGTGATGGCGATCACAATAACAGCGAAGCAAACGTTGATGACCCTGTAAGTTACCGTTAAATTCTTAATAATTATCATCAAAAAAGGGTACCTCGTTCATTCATTCTCTTTACTAACCACATAATAAACGTGATCAAACACAATCTTTTAGTTCAATCTTATTTTCGGTTTTTATTCACAATTTTTTATCGACTAAAACGCGTGTGTGTCGTCCCCTCTTTACTTATGCCGTTGAAAAAAAAAAAAAAAAAAAAAAAGAAAAAAAAAAGAAGCATCAGTTTTTCGTCAATATATTTACGAACTATACTTAATATTATGGTGGAATTTTTTTTTTTTTTTCAATTTTATATTTATTTCTATTTCGTGACTATATAAGTAAAGCTAAGCATTTCTTGCATTTATCGTAACTTTTTTCCCTCCTATCAAGGTTATATATATATATATAATATATATACTATACTATACTATACTATATATTATGTACAATTAAGTAATGAAATGAAATTGAATTAAATTCATGAAAAAAAAAAAAAAAAAAAAACAATTTTATAATCAAATTCAAGCTAGTTATTTTCATAGTTTAATTGCTTAAGAAATTTGATGTTTTTATTTATTGAAAAGAACACTGATGTTCATACATATTTCTGAAATCTTTCTTTTCATATTCTTATCAGCAAATCCATGAATCAGGGTAAGTGTTACTAGATAAGTTGTTAGCGGAGGATCCGAGTTGCTTTTAGTATTGAAATTCTTTAATTTTTCTATCACAAAAACACGAGATGTTGTTTCTCTGAAATAAATTAATTATTATTCAGAGAGAAAAAAAATTGAAAACAAAAAAAAAAAAAAAACTAAAATAACTGTATAGAAGAAAATTGTTACCATTCAATTGCAAAAATGTATAGCTAGAAATTACTACTATATTTTTTTTTTTTTTTTTTTTTTTACTTATTTAATTGGGAAAAAAAATATATTGATCAAATAAGATTGTCACTTTGTTTGGTGGGTATCCGTTATTATTAAACAAAATATGAAATTGAAATATTGAAAATATCGAATGTAAATTATCTCCGATATAGGAATTAGAGGCAATAAAAGCACGCGTCCGAGAAATGGAAGAGGAAGCTGAAAAATTGAAACAGTTGCAATCCGAGGTCGACAAGCAAATGAACATGGGGAGCCCTCCTGGCATCAGTAAGTATATAATAAATCGATAGATAATTCAGATGAAGATTTTCAACGAAATTGATGTCAAATCAATTTTTATTCGCCTAGAATTCAACTTTCCAAATTTTGAAACTATCGAAGTTTAGAAGGCATCAGATTTCACCTATTACAAATAAAAATATGAAAAAAAATAAATTGATAAATAATTGATCGCCGATACTCTACTTCCTCTCCCTTCTCTCCCTCTCCAACTATCAACTATTATTGGAATTTTATGGAAAGAAGCCAAAATTCCTTCCGCCTTAGTTTGATGTGGATATTAATTTTTGTTTATAGCTAGTCCGTTGAACATGTCCTTGGAAGAGAAAATGGAAGTAGATAACAGGTCGATATATGTTGGAAATGTAAGTATAAAGATGAAAAAAAAAAAAAATGATAGATGAAAGAATTTAGAGAGTTTAGAAAGATTCGATGCTAATCGATTGATTGTTAAAAAAAAAAAAAAAAATGAATTATAGGTTGATTACGGAGCAACAGCCGAGGAACTTGAGCAGCATTTCCACGGATGTGGAAGTATCAACAGAGTAACAATTTTGTGCAATAAATTTGACGGTCATCCCAAGGGTTTTGCTTACATCGAATTCGGAGATCGAGATTCAGTGCAAACCGCGATGGCCATGGACGAGTCGTTGTTCAGAGGACGTCAGATCAAAGTTATGCCTAAGAGAACCAATAGACCAGGCATGTCGATCACCAACAGGTAATTAATGATCATATTTATCTTGTGATCGTTGTAAATCTTGTATGAATTTTAAAAATGACCAAACATTGATGTACAGGGGGCCAAGAGGAGCACGAGGCTTCAGAGGAGCTGCTAGAATCAGTCGTGGCAGCGCCTATTTTGGTTGCAGATACGCAAGGCGACCCAGGTAATCTTGGTTCTTCTTAATACACGCTGTTTTTTATTTATTATTAAATAATTGGCTGTAGTTTTAGCTATGAATGTTTCCTCGATGAATATCGATTGGTAATGTCATGAAATTATTATTATTATTATTATTAAAGAGTTTTTTTTCTTTTTCTTGTTTGTTGGAAAATAAAGAATATGATGAAAAAAAAATACTTTGGTTTACGTAAGCCAAGCTGTTTTGAATCGAAAATTAAACTACTGTGACTTGATATTAAGGGCATGCATCAATTATAAATAAGGAATTAACCAAGTCGTAGTTTTTATTCATCATCATTTTGCATCTTGTGTAGTTGCGTATTATTCGTTGTATACCAAAAGCACGTAACTTCCGATGCAGTAAGCTGGAAAGAGTAACTTTAATTACATGAAAAAAATTGATAACTAATTATTATCGTTTGGGATACTATACCGAACCATCTTTACTTATCTCTGAGTAAAAAAATGATTCTCAACGAAATTCCTCCCTTATTTTGGTGAATAATAAAGGATGATGAAATATGTTTGTGTGAATGTATATAAGAGATAAAAAGCTTCGATTTTGTATTATTTTTGGTCACTTTGTTCGATCTTTTGTTCAAAATCTTTATCTAACTTCTTTTTATTCGTTGTGTAAACGAATGTGAATCAATTGTAGTTTAATAATTGATAATATTCGAGTATTTATGTTGCACGTAATTATATAAAGTATCGATAATACGGTAGTATTAGAAAGCACTTCTCTTCTTAATAATATCTTTCCTTATCGTATTAAATTTCTTTGAGTAGAAATTTCGTATTAAATGGACAAAGGGTACAAAAATTGACAAAATAATTGAAGTTTTATTATTCCCTTTTTTTAACGCCACAGAAGTTACAGGCGTGGCTATTACATGCCCTACTGACGCTTGTAGACCATCGATATGAGGAGAGGTGCCATCTGATTCATATTCAGGGTGAGTATTTGGATACATTATCTCCTCGTTATTCTTTGTATTTTTCGACTATTATCCAAAGGATTTGAAATGAAAAGGCACCAATTCTTTCAGAACTATTAATTCAGTCAATAATTATATTGATAACTAATCGCAGAACTTCGATACTTTATAAAGTATTGTGAAAAAATTTCACCATTTACAATACAAAACTAAATGCGAATCTTAAATTTTCATGGATTCGATATAGAGTCAATACCAATATCCAATTTTATGGATTAGCTACAAAGACCGAAAGACTAATTGAATAATGATGAAGGAATTGTTGTTTTCATTTTAAGAACCTAATTTTCAAGCACCAATTTCTTCTATACTGTATCCAATTGTAATACATACTTATTATTCTAGATTTCATAAAGTTGCATTTCGTTACATGTCTTTTGTGTTAATGTTATAATTAGATTAGTATGTACGGAATACAATAGAGAAACGGTACGGAATTAATTGGTGTGTAAATAACTGTTTGGAAGTATGAAAGGAAGAGAGTAAATAATTAATTATTACAGTTCAACTAGAACTTCTTCCATAATAGTAATAGTCATATTCTATGCTGTCTTTATTATTTTTTTTTCTATTTTCTTTATGTGTTTTTCTTTTTCACGAGTAAATTAACGTAGTTTCATACAAGGTGTGATATTAATCATCTAAGACCTAAGAGTAAGCTAACGGTTTTAAGACTTTCTATATCTGATATATAATTAAATGAATAATACGATATAGTAGCTTATAATACTATAGCGAGCACCTGATATAACATATAGAGAGTTGAGTTGGCGATAAAAGCAATATTATTATTATTGTGATAAAATCAACAGAACTGATGCAGCTACAACATAGAATATGGCTTTTTGCATTCTACTCGATCTTCGATAGTTGATAATAATCTTGTGTCTAGTATAAACTGCACAACAAAGCACGACGACGTTATGGCATAGTTAAAATACACTTATGTATTATCATTGCGGTCATTGCAAAATGTGAATATTTTATAAAATTTATAAATAATTGAAATTGAAATATTGCCTATTCTTTTATGATCTGAATTTATTCTTTAGAATTTTGTCTGTGCTTTGTTGTGTCGAAACTTATTATGTAAACTACATTCATTCCAAGGATGTAGCGAATGTATGTAACATACAAACATTCATTCATTCATTCATTCATTCATTCATTCATTCATTCACTCATTCATTTATTCATACGTTCATTCATTCCTAAAACTGAACAGAACAAAAATTTTTAATTGTAACAAAAAAATTCATGTCTCTTCATATTTATGATATGTCCACAGAAAAAAAACTCAAACGATGGAAAAAAAAGAGAGAGAAAAAAAGCCACATGTCAAAAGAAAAAAAAAGATTGGACAAAGCGGGCACAATTATTCCTATTTCGTAATTTTATTACAACAAAAAAAAAAAAAAAAAAACAGAAAAAAAAAACAAAATGCAAAAAAAAAAAAAATGAACAAAAAAAAAAAAACAAAAGAACAGAAAAGAAAAGAAAAAGATGGAAAAAAAAAACAGAAAAGAAAAAAAGAAAAAAAAAACCACCAACAACTAATAATACCCACAGATCCTTTAATTACCCAGATCAGCAGACATTCGCAATTGTAGTTCAATTTATTTGCTAATTATTACAGAAATTTATTTTCTAATATAAGTTTTCTACCACTACCACTACCAACTCCGACCTCTGCCCCCATCAAAAATGTCTTGTAGCTCCTAATTCCGTTCCGAATTTTTTCTACGCTAATATAAAGAAAAGAAAAAAAAAAAAAATTTCAACTTTTTTTTTTTTTTTTATCTACTTGACAAATCTTCGTTAGAATGGTATATTACTTCTATAGTATAATAACAGAATAACAGAATGTTATTATTGACTAGACGTTATTAAATAACAGATCTGATAATTACAGATGAATTATTAATGTATCGGTTGTTCAGTAATGTAATTGATTAGTAATTCTGTACCATATATAGGCATTTCTATATTTTCTAAAATATGAATTTAAGCGTTCGTAATATTATTACGCGGTAGTGTATAAATAAAAAAAAAAAAAAGAAAGAAAGAAAAAAATAAAATAAATAATTAACAGAGCTTGATATAAAAAAGCGAATAGAGAAACTAGATCGATAAGAATATTATGTTGTATTAATCAATTATTCAGGTATAATATGTTACATTGAAATTATTATATTATCGGGATTTAGGTGATCTTGATTATTACATGTAGGCAATTTTTTTTTCTACTTCTTCTCAATTATCTAACATAAAGATGGCATCTATTGATTCAGGTGATGAATCGTCTCGTTCCGCCTTGTAGGAATAAACAAATCTAAAAAGCATGCGGTACTGCGATATATTATTGGTACCATTTGCAATAATAATAATAATAATAATGATAATGATAATGATAATGATAATAATAATCTTATCCAAGATTATAGTATTTCTTGGCCGCAATTTCCGAAAACGTACACAAAAATCTAGGCAGTTTATGCGCAGATATTATTTTATGCACAACAATCGCACTTTTTTTTTTTCTTTTTTATTAAATTTTCTTTTTCCACATTTTGCAATTTATTATAAATGCAAGTATTATGAAAAATTATAAGTTTTGAAATAGATAAACAAAAATAAAAAAAATTAAAATAATAATAATAATAATAGAAAATAAATAATGAATAAAATAATAATATAAAAAAGGCTATCCATAAATGTTGATTTATGTAGTGGAGTCCTGATATATATTATATATATATATAAAAAAAAAAGAAAAAAAAAAAAAAAAAGAAACAAATTCATTGAACTACAATCTGAATGAATAGAATTATGTCATGTAGTTATAATTAATAGCAATTTAATCAGTTGAATCATCAATTTTGTATGCATCTGATGAATAGAAGTTGCTTGTAAGATTTTCTTTGATCATTAATATCGTGTATGAAATACTTATTAAGACTAATTCTAGTAATATAATTGCAACTTTGATTTATTCAGAACATACTATTTCTCTAACGATAGATTTTCTTTAATTAAATATTGAAAAAAAAAAAAACAAAAAAAAAAACAAAAAAAAAATGTTGAATTCTACTTTGTAAGATGACAATGGTTCGTTATTACTGATATTGATATACTTTGCAGTGCTTAGTGCGCTAAAAAGTCATTGGTGTCAGAAGTTTAGAGACCCGAAAAGTCTAATTATACCCACATTACTCCCCATGTCGCTAAGTATTTTACAGGTGCGGTGCTGCAGCATCACCTCCGACATTCAGCGACATGACACAATTTCATGAACAATTTTTTTTTTTTAAATTTCTTAATAGGAAAGCAAAAATAAAAGAGAAAAAGAAACAAAAAAGTAAAGGAAACAAGAAAAAGAAAAAGAAAAAAAAAAAAATAGATAAGAAAAGAACAAAAAAGAAAATGTTAAAAAATAAATGTAAGATTTGAGTGGAAAAAATAAAGAATCCTTATGCATAATATCTAGCTATCCAATAAACTTATTCAACTTCGTATCATTTTTATCAAATTAATAATTTATTACTCAACATTTATAATCCATGTAAAATTTTTTTTTCGTATATTAATTAATTATATATACATAAATTTACATTAAACGAGATTTATTCAGATTAAACATAGATCTCTGTTCAGTAAACGACTTTGCGAATTCAACTTCGCGTAAAATCTTCATTGTGGTAATAAATAAAAATCTGATTCCCGCAGGGCGATTTCTTATTTTTTGTTTTTGTTTTGTTTGTTTGTTCATAACGCAGTAGGTCTATAACTGCAGGAAATTGTCACAACTGTGTCAATATTATTGCTAACTTTCCGTATCTTCATAATACGATAGAAGATATATGCAACATTTGTGTAAACTTTATCAATTTTACTTTGTGCTCTTTATTCAAGATTGACTTTTATTCTTCTTACTCTCCTTTATCGAAATAACATAACGCTGTGCCACATTCAAAGGTGGAGAATATCCATCCGCGTATGTAGCATCCTCAAATAAAACCTCGTACTCTTCGGTCGCCGTTGTAGGTAGCTGATTAACAACAGCTTTATAAAAGCATGTAGTCTGAGGATAGAGCGCCATCACTTTAAAAAGAAAAAAAAAAAAGAAAAACAAGATATAATTAACATAAAAACCGAATTCCCAATTAAACTACCCCAACAATAATTATACCTATAGATCCTTTTGGGAATAACGCATGTGCATCAGTCTCTGGATTCGCTCTCATAAGAGGCAAAGGGACAACTCTACGCTTGGAAAGAACATGTCTATCCTTTTGCTCCTCGTCTATATCATCAACTTCGTATTTATTAGTCGTAGGATTAAACTGTACAACTTCAGCAAGTATCCAATTTTCTTCCTCTTCAGATCCCTTGACTAGTGCCGCGACCATATCTCCCATCTGTAAAAAGAATTCATCAACATTTTAATCCAATTGCCATTCAAAGTGGGACTTTTTTTTAATACCTTTGCTATATACGTAAGCTCAGCAGGAATCGCACCACACAAAGGCGGAGGCTTTGCTCCAGGAGCTTTACCGACGTATAATGGTAAAGTTTGTGCCGAACTTAGAAGCATTTTCATTAAAGCACCTCTTCGAATTGTTTCCTTATTTCCTGCATTACGTGCCTAATGATGAAGAAAAAAATCAAACACATTGAGTTTATGATTGAACTGAGATAGGCAAAGATTTTTTCCTCGCAAAGCAATCTTTGTTAGGTAGTTATCTACCTGAATTCTACGTTCGTTTCTAATTGCTCTAATCTCATTTATTTTAGATAACGCTTTTCTGATCAGTTCCTCTTCTTGTTGAGCATCAGATACCGCAGCGCTGTATAAACTCTTTAATTTCTGTTGATAATAAGGTGAGACTTTATCATCAGGAGTTATTTTGTCATGGGCTTTTGTTATGTTGTTGAGATTGTGTTCGGACCGATTGCGTTCTTCTTCTATCTCGTATACCAAGTTATATATGTTTTTTAGACGCTCCTGAAAAGTTCAGGCATTATTCATTATTTCAGTTCATAATATCCATCCAAGTCCAAACAGTGAGCCAAAGTTAATTGTAAATTCAAATTTGGTGTTAATTTATTACCTGTATTTGATGCGCAGCTGCATCTGCTGTGAAAGGCATTTTCGAAGGAGAACTCCTAGAATTGAATTTTCTTTAAATTATGTGTATCGTGTTGGAGGAGGGGGAGAAAATAGAAGTAATCAGTTTGAATGAAATGAAAATTTGAAAAAAGAAACAAAAAAAAAATATGTTAATTTATAATACGACGTAGGTCAACTCGTTCGAATTGCGTTTGAGGTTAGGTTAGAATGTTTGGATCATAGCCAAATACTTTTTGCTACATTAAATTAACAGTATAAACATTTGTTGTGTAATAAATGGCTTTATTTCATAACAATTATTGTTGAGGTTTTGAGTATACATACATGGATAAAGGTGTTTTATGCAGGTGTGTACGTGTATTATATATAAAATATCACAAAACTAGGAAGTTTATTTCTCGTTTCACGATAGTACGCTTTATTTATTAAAGAAATATAAATTCTACAAATAATATACAAATGTAATGAAAACGTGAGGTTTATAATAAATCTGATATTATTATCGCTGATTATCGCTGTATGGCTATTCGCACGATACCGTGTCTGGCATGCATTCACGATATAGGTCGGTATTCATCCTTCCATTTCTTCGAGACCCGCGAAGTTTTGAAGTAACGCCTGAGGGGTTGTATAACAAGAGTCATGGGCAGGGGATGAAATAAGAGTCACGGGTTTCAAAGCCAACTATCACGACTTTTAGAGTCACGGCTTTTAAACCAATAACGAAATGTTACATTAATTAATCCTCCATCCTGAATTACTTTTACTTTTTTTAGGAAAAATACCGATAAGCAATAATCTCTTATTATATTTAACTAGCTGCTGAATCGAGCTTTGGTTAAATACATGATAAATACATATTCATTACTTGCCTACCTTTTTACAAAGCAAATTAGGATAAGAAGTAGGAGCAGCTAGCCATTTCTTAGCAACTAAATAACTCTTAGGTACAAAATATTCTGATATTTTCTTAAAACTTTTTAAATATAAGTATAGCAAGGCACATTACTGGTTATAATGCTAATGACCCCAAGCTTAGCATGTTCGCTATTTCCAATTAATATAACGAACCACTCATATAAGATTAAACCCAGGGTCGGCGAACGGTGAATTGCCCGTGTATGGTATTTTTTGGCGTTTTTGAAAAACTTCTCGTATTTTCATGGATGTTGCCATACACCCGGGACTCCCGTGTGTGGTGGACACCATACATACCACACACCTTTCGCCGGCCCTGATTGAACCCATATATTTTAAGGAAGTAGATAGTGACCAATATAATCTTTGATTAGCACCATTATTATCCATATTAATATAAGTGAGATTTCCGTTAATAGATAATTTGTTAGTCAGGACATTAACATCCGAATTTTCACATTGTCAATCGAGTTTTAAGCCATAATAAAAAAAAAAGCTGTAATTCATTTAAAACTGTGCTTAAGTGGAGGTAGAATCTATAGCTCTACCCATGAATTTGTTGATAACTAGCAATAAATCTGTTAATATTGATGGAATAAATTATTGATTGGTTTTACGTTTAGAAATGATGCAGAATTAAAACCAGAATGTTTAAAACTTGCTATCCAGTGTTGTTGTAGTTTTGACGCTGTAGATTTAGCAAGGCATTAGCATCAATTTCTTATGGAAAATAATGAAAATGTATCAATTCAATTTTCTATCAATAAAGTTTGAATTAGGTTTATTATTAATTTTACTTAAATGATACTGATCCTAACAAATCTATAATTTCTTGTACACCATCAATTTCTTGGTGACTTTGATAATAAGCAATTATTTCATCTTTTTTATTCGGTTCAAGCTGTTCATTATATAAAGGCATACTATATTTATCTAACATCTTGTAAATATATGGATGTAAAATTTCCTGGTTTTCATCTACATAATATAATACTCTATGTAACAGTAGATTTTGAACAACATCATACAGTTTCATATCTTCAAATTGCTTTACAAGATTAACGTAGTTATAACTGCCAAATGATTCTACTAAGTCCGGTAATTTACTATCAATAAATGTAATAAATTTCTTTGGCATTGTTGCTATTAATTCATTAATATTGTTCATTATATTAAAATCATATTCATATCCACCCTCATTCTTTTTACACATCATATCGAAAATATGTACCTTAGAATTTGGAATATCATTTAAAGTTCTGACCAAAAAAGCATATTGATCAATATTCTGACCATAAGGATCAATATCAACATAAGGGAATGTATTTTTTCTAGGTACAATAAATTCAAACTCATTACTCATAGGATTAAGTGATACTAATTCTTTAAATACAGTACGTAATTTATATCCAATAGGAATAGTATCTCTTGGTATGCGATAAGGCCATAGTTTGGTTCCTTCTTCTAATCCTGCTTCTATATTATTGTCATGTAAATTAACCCAAGATATATTGGTATTATCAACAACATTAATAAGATATTGATATCCTGCATATTCAATCATATTTCCATGAAGATGAATATCGGTGACTTGGCTATATGGCAAACTATTGGCTAGATATCTAGCACCATCAGCTCCTATACAATTATTGCACAAATCTATATGAAGAATTTTAGAATTTAGTAAGATTTCAGATAAATATCTAGCTCCTTCAGCTTTTAGATCATTCCATCCAAGATCAATATACATAATATCACTATTTTTAAGTACTGGTACTAAATATTTCATACCTTTATCTCCTATGTAATTTAGACGAAGATCAAGATCTAAAACTTTGACGTCTCTTAAAAATTCAGCTAAATATTTAGCACCTGTAGTTCCTAGTTTTTCTGCATGTACATTCAACTGGGCAATTTGACTATCTTTAAATGCTTGAACTAAATATTGAATACCATTTAGTTGCATAATATGATGGTAAGACATATTAAGCACACTAATTTTAGTATCTTTGAAAGCTTGAGCCAGATATTGAGCATCATCGGCTTCTAAATCTTGACTTTTATCAAGTGTAAGCTTAGCAATTACAATATTGTGAAAGGTTTTATTTAGATATTGAGCACCCTTAATGCCTATTTTATTATTATAGAGAGTAATATGAACATTCTCAATTTCGCAAAATGAACGTTGAGATATATACTTATTAATATCACCATCTTCTGTGTAATGGATATCAAGATAAAGAGACCTCATTTTAGTATTACTCAGCATCTTATTGAGGTACTGGGCAGCATCACTTCCAATTTTATTTTCACTCAAATCAAGTTCAGTAATTTGTGTTTCGTTTAGAGATTCAGCAAGATATTTAACACCTTCATCCATTATATTGTTATTTTTAAGATTAAGTGAGGTAATTTGAGTATCGCTCAAAACTTGAGTTAAATACTTGAGACCATTACATCCTATGTTATTATTACTAAGATCAAGTGTAGTAATTTGAGTGTCTCTCAAAACTTGAGTTAAATACTTAAGACCATTAAATCCCATGTTATTATTCTTAAGATCAAGTGTAGTAATTTGAGTACCTTTTAGAGCTTGAGCTAGAGATTCAGCATCGCCTTCTCCTATATTACTAAGAGATAAACTTCGTTTATCTTTTAAGTTATCAATCATTGTTTTATACGGCATGATGTATCCTCCTAGCTATATAAGTTTTACTATGTTTATTAATTGTTGAACTGCAGAGATCATTTCATTAATGGTTCTTTGTATAGTATAAACTGCCGTTGATCTTGGATCTCTATGATTTAGAAGCTGTCCTATTACATATTGATTTGCTTCAGTTATTGCCATACAACTTGGTATTGTTCTTCTTAAATCATGGATTCTTAAATTTCCTATTCCTACTTTCTTCGGTTCTTGCAGGTGACTACTACTACTGGTCTCACTTGGAAATACCCATGTGCTAGTGGTTTGCTCTTTCCTGGCTTCTAATATTTCTATTGCTTGATCTAATGAAGGTGAACGGTGGGGATCACCATTCCTAGTTTCTGGAAGATACAATTGTTAGTCAGTGAAACTTACTTGTTCCCATCTCATAGTAAGTAAATTATCTTTACGAATGATGTATATAAATAATATATTGTGCAGCAAGGGAGCAAACACCATTTTCGCTCCCGAGTGTGTAGCTTGCTGCCTGTTGCTGCCCGAGCGAGAGCCAAATAGTACGAACGCAAGGGCAGCAAACTACACCGAGGGAGAGAAAACGTTGCTCCCGTGGTTTACACGATATTTTTTTTTACACATGACCAGAGGCCGATTTTGCTACCTGTTTTCAGGGAGAGCGGTTCTACCGACCAGAAAGTTCTGTCCAGCATTTTTTCCCGCTTTTGAAGACGTGACTGTACCGCTTGAATAGTCAAACCAGGAGAAAAGACTGGGAGAGAAGACTTTCAGGGAGCAAAGTCTGGGAACAAACACTTTCAGGGAGAAAAGGCTGGTAGGAAAGACTTTCCGGTCAGTAAAACCGCTCTTTGCTTCCCGAAAATAGGTAGCAAAATCGGCCTTTACGTTCATGTGTAAAGAAAATCCTTTCTTACCTGGTTTTTCTCTTCTGTGATTGCTGTTAAAAACGGTGGTATTTCCTCTCTAGTTAAATAACAGTCTCTAGATTGTTCCTGATGCTTCTTTATCCCAATAACTACTGTTTGATATGATGCTGCACTTCGATCTGGTTTTGAGACTAGGGAAAACAACAAGGAATAATGAGGACAAATTTATTACTCGTTATCAATATTTGCCTAATTTTATCGGACAATTGAAGAATGGATTCGTTCCGTTTATAGTGAGGTAAAGTTGAGTTAATGTCAATATTCATGGAGTTAATGATTCTCTTCTCAGTTGGTAGAGAGAGAGAGCTGGCATTCCCAGAACGATACAAACCTGTACCTTTGAAGGTTACATATTTATATATGTGAGAATGATTGGAGACAGATGCTAGTCTTGATCGATATTGATAACTCCGCCCTTAGGCCGACAGATCATCATTCGATAGGTGAGAATGAGATTTGATCATCCATGGAGTTAATTGTTCTCTTCTAAGCCGAGATAGAGAGAGACACAACCAATGAGAATTTAAAAGAGAACGAGAGAGACGCACATTGAACTCCTGTGAGTGAGACTGATAAACTTGCCCTTCAGATACACACATATATATCTATGAGTGAGATTGATAACATTGCCCTACAGGCCGGCACATATTTAGTTGTGTGAGAGTGAGAATCTCCTTATTTTGAAGAACGTACCTTTGATATCTTGATGAGAGATGATGATGCTTCGCCATAGAAGATTGTTCATTAATCAAAAGCGGGGGTTTCCCTGACGATCTCAAAATCTAGTTACAAAAATAGTTTATGCTTGGGGCCAAACCTAGTGCATGCAGGGAGATCGATTCATCGAACGCACCATATTGCACCCAACTCTCGGTCACACCTTTCATTGATGCGATTGGATGCGATCTGTTGATAGCATTTTCGCCTGGGGCTACACCGAGCTACACTGGTGTAGTGTAGCCATCTTTGTCTCTCTCTTACTCATGGAAAAGAAAAAGGATAAAGATAGCTACACTACACCAGTGTAGCTCGGTGTAGCCCAGTCGAAAATGCTATCATAGCATTTTGAGTTAAAGGAGGCAGATATCAAAACGATAGATGGCGATGGTATATTTATTTTATAGGGTTTTTCAAACAACTACGCATCGCACCTATTAAGGAGGTTTGGCAGTCGCTCGTTTGCGGGGCAAGGGGGCAGGGAAAATATCTTCCTTACCGACCTTTCTTTTGCGTATACAAAGTTGGTACTACTGCTGTGTACCAAGGTCGCGAAATATATACGTATAGACAAAACCAACAAACTGAGTTGCGCGCGCAAATTCTCCAAACCAACATTGTCGCCAACATCATAACCTCACCCGCGCGATCTGTGCTTTGCAACTTTCTATCGCTTTTTAATTAATAAAATGACCGGAGAGATGCTATTTTTTTGTGATATTATGATCAAAAATACATTTATCTTCAATATTGTACACATCTCCCATGGCTGTGTCATTCCAAAAATACTTTGTTTAACTTTAAATGCACGCTCCCATAAGAGGCTATGTTAAACTCGAAATTTTCTTTAATTGTTTTTACCCAAAATCCACGGTCAAAAATTTTGAAAAAATTCATGAAATCTTGTTTTGACAAGAACAATGTCGTGTTAAAATTTCACGGCTCTGTGTCATTTCCTATTTCTACTGCCGAACCTCCTTAATCTATTAGCTCCATATATTTACCAGTGTTAGTTAAATTATCAAACAACTCTTGAATATCTGTTTTTTGAATGGTGGATATATTTCTGAGATATAAATGTTTTGCATATCTATCTACAGAAGCAGTTTATTTGTTCTTTCTGCCGGGCTTATCGCTTACGCATGTAGCCAATCTACAGAAGCAGCATAATCTTTCCATTTTTTTAATGCCATTTATGCAGCGCCGTAACTCAACTTAATTTGAGGATTGACCAATCAGAAGGCTCGATTAAGTTAAGTTACGGCGCTGCGTAAGGGCCAGTTTCACAACACGATTCAACCAGAGTTTAGCGTTAAACTCGGGTTAAGTCTTCTAAAAGACAGTTCTGATTGGTCGAGCTCAAATGTAACCTGAGTTTAACGCTAAACTCTGGTTAAAATCGTATTGTGAGACTGGGCCTAAACCAGGCATTATTAATTTTAGTCATGTATGATTTTCCCGCGCGCCTAACTTATCCGCTACGGTCCCGGGAAAATTGGACGTGATTGCTGCGCTAGATTCACGGGTCATGAACAGCCTCCCATTTCTTCGAGACCCGCGAAGTTTTGAAGTAACGCTGAGGGGTTATAACAAGAATCACGGCTTTCAGAGTCACGAGAGTGACTTTTTGAACTTGATAGAGCGATTTTTCTAAATATTTTTTTTACGATTATAAATAAATAAGCTAGTAGTTTCGCTTCCGTTGCCCAATGGCCGGTTTCCCCAACGATGAATAACTTTATTCATAGATCAATCTCTTATTTATTGAAAACAAAAGACTGTTTTACATTGTATTGAATAAGAAGTTATTCGACGTCGGTGAAACCGGCCATAAGAGATGGATTATTAAAATCTGTTCGATGTATGCATCATTTGAGTATTCGAAAAACATTAGAAAAATCCAATTCTTCTTCTATCCTTTTACGACTTATCGCCCTGGGATGGGCATGTGGTCGGATTAGAAAAATCCAATAGATAATTAATGTATTCGACGAAGCATGCAACAGTTGTACACTGTAGTTCATCTAATCGCTCGAATAAAAAAAATAATAATCGCTTGAATGATTTATTCAACACTTAATTAATGCTTAGAATACTTGTAAGAATTTTACACATTTATTTTCTAATTTGTTTTCTATTTTGTTAAACTTAAAAATTTCAAAACGACCCCGCTGTCTTCGATTAGTTCTAGTTATAAACGCTACAACCATCGCGGCGCTCAGACAGACACTTTCTTTCTCGTTTCCTTTTCCGGTGAGTGAGATCTGCTACTTGACAATATAATAAATTTCGATTTATTAATCCGTGCGATCCTAAAAATTAGATCAACGAGTGAATTAATAAATATTTTTATTATTCTGAACAATTCTTTGGCGTTAATCTTATTCTCATAGCTTTGTAAATTCCCAATTTCTCGAAACTTTAAAATGACAATTTCGTGCTAACCTCAAAAATTTTTTGGCATCGAGCTCTATTATTTATTTGTTATTTTCAGGTACACGTGAGAATCCAAAAGAAAAATGGCAAAGTCAAAGAATCACACAAATCATAACCAGAGTAAGTAAATAAATTACCAAATTTTACGTATTGTTAAAAATAACAAGGGATATTTACATCGTATTTTCGATCATGAATTTTGACAACAATACACCAGATGCCAAATTTTCTAATTCTTCAATCACTTATTCAAACCTCGATGTAATACTTCAATATATTTATTCTAAATTTCGTTCAAATTTTCATTTCTTAATACAATTCTTTATTTACAGGCAGAAAAGCTCATCGCAATGGAATCAAAAGGCCAAAGCAGTACAGGCACGAATCTACCCTTGGTGTAAGCATTACTAATTACTCTCTTACTCATATTTATTATGTTTCAATCGTGTTAATAAATTCAAATTTCATATTTAAATTCAATTAACATTTTTTCATTCTCATTTGTTCACGAATACATGACTCATTCGGTAGTCATATTTTAAAGTAATATCAACCAGTCAATTATCCGTTGAAATGTTACATCCCACATGGTTTATGTGCATGTAATTAAATCTGTTAGTAAATGCAAAAAGAATTGAAAACAGAAGAGTCATTTCAAGGCTATAGTATGTATGGGTTTTATAGCTGAGCCTTGAGTCTGTTATTGCGCAATGATACGAGTTACAATCATTAAGTATATTTATTTTTCTATGCTGGTTTACAGATGGATTTGAAATTCTTGAGGAACCAGCGTTTCGCTAAGAAGCATAACCTGAAGCCAAAAGCACAGCTGAAAAGGGCAGCTGACCGCAAGGCCGTTCGTGACGCTAAGAAATAGACTTCTTTTCTGTATTCTCATGGATTCTTAAACAATAAAACTATAAAATAAAAGTTTCTTACAATTTAATGCAATGATACCTAAGCATGAACGATATAGCAATTAATTTACATCTTTATTTTTCAATACATAACCCGGAAGTCTAATTTGCTCGCTTGTGAGAAAGCTATATGGGTATAAAAGTAGGTACAAAGCTTAAGGCTGTAACGTATAAACCGACGTCAAAATGGACGCGCGTCAGTTTGTAAGCCAATGAATATTCCCGCGCTAAAAAGCGGCTTGATTTAAATCGTTCTCATTGGCTACTGAAATGTCGCTTATGTTGTGAGTTTGGGTTTGAGACTTTCTACTCCCTTCACATATCATCGTTTCGTCGCTCCTACGCATTAGCAAGGTGACGTCATCAGTTGTGTGTGTGACTCGCACGTATCGTTCGCGTGTCGTTTGTGGCGGTTGTTTTATAGTCTCATCAGTATTTGGTATATATAAACTAAAGAAACTGATGGTATTATGTATTAGTGTTTTTCTGTACATACTGTAGTATATGTATAAAATTTATTTACAATTTCTATCAGTTTTCTGTTAAATATAATCAACAATAAGGTGTTTTATGTGCCCGTAACATCCCGACTTACTCCAACACACTTTCGGATAGCTTGGTAAGTTTTCTATTTTTAGATAGTTCTGTAGACGATTTACAAAGAAAGAAAGAAAACCTCGTAGTATCGCCCGCCGGGTGGCAGATGTTATTCATTTTCTATTGATATTAGTTTTACGCTCATTAAAATACACTTACAATACACACTATGATATTAGAATGAAAATATAATACAAAATACATATTTCGAGGTTCATGTTCCACACCTTTCACTGCTACGCGTCGTATTATTATGATGTTTATCTTACAACTTACTATGCGGTTTAAATTCCTCAATACAGTTCTTTTTCTTTTTTCTTCTTTTTTTTCTTAAGACCCAAACTCGGCTATTATACTTTTCCAGAGAAGAGAAAAAAAAAAAAAAAACAAATACGGTAATACAATAACCCCAAGATTTAGGAATCTAATTAAAAGTTATGAATTGAGTTTAATCAACATCTTATGAATAATTTCGTTGCATTATTATACCTAATTTCACATGTATCTGGCTAAAACTTAGCCCTACCCAGTTATGAGTACATTTTCTTTTTCGTGTTTTATTACCACTCTGCATCGATAAAAATAATATAATATGATAAATGAGATTATAATGCAATACTCAATGTCATCTGGTTTAGTTTTCAATTTTTTTTTTTTTCTTCATAGACTGAAGCTGCACGCTAGAATATATGAATGAGATTATTTCATGCTTAATGCTAGTATAGAATAATATTAATCACTTGATCATTTAACTCGCATGGTAATATGTTTATTTCAGCCTTTGGTTTCCCCTCATTTTTATTTTTTTAAATACTTATTACGATCTAAAAATAGTTTATATTAATCGCGTATTGTATATTAACAGTGATTATTATACCTACTTTGTATAATAAAATTCATCATTGTTAATATTATGCAGTATCAGAATGATTCTTATTGTGTTGTAAGAAGATAACATTGTATAATTCTTATATATGCTTATAGTAATAATAATAATAATAAATATTATCCACACGATTAAATATTTGAAGAGTAATTTTCTATATCTCTAAGAAAGTGCCAGAGTAGCGGAAACCAAATGTTTTGAGTCCTCGCCAGTAATAGAATTCATTACGTAAAAGACAAGCGGACCTTAGAGAGACTCTTGGCATGTGGTAGGACATCTTTATTCTAGGTTTAAAGAATATTCACAGTCAATGTGGAGACTGGTTTAGCCCTTTGAGGAGGGAGTTATTTTTACCACAGTTTTTAAGACCACAGTCTTAAGATATATCCCCTAAAGGAAAAGAAGTCTCATTCAGAATACAAATAGATCCTAAGTTTATTTAGTTAGGGTGTGTGCGGCGCAGATTCTGGATGTGATTTTTAGAATTCATTAATTATTCCCAACATCGGTCCATTCATTTATCAAACAAACAATGATGTTACATTGAATTTGTTAATATCTTGTTAGATTTTTCTTCTTCAATTTAAACACAAAATTCTCACAAGAATTAAAAGATTTTTTATCAACTTTATCAGAAAGTAAGAAGACTCCTCTGTTTGAATACCTTTTATTTTAATATTGAAGAGAAAAAATGGAAGGTGAGCAGCACCACTACGAACTTCGTAGTAGAAGTCGATCGAGATCGCAGACACCTCAGGTTTTAAACCGTAATTTAAATGATGCCGAATCGCCGGAGCATCATTATGATTTACGAAGCCGTAGCCGTGAGAGGTCTCATACTCCAGGAGAAGTGACAAGCAGCCGGAGATCAGGGTCTAGATCATTGTGAGTTCTTTTTAAAATGGAGTTACTGCATCTGGTTATGAAGGATTCTTGATCAAGTTCAAATTTTAGGAGCGATAGTTACTGTATCTAAAATTTATCTGGATATTTTAATTGCAAGAAGATTTTCTTATATTATCTTCTCATGCAGTTCAAATTTTAGAACTTAAATCCTGTATCAGGAAAGGTTATCGCTATCATATCTGACTCTGTTAATAATTGGCAACTAACTAAGATTAAACTAACGACCTGAGCAAGCAGCTATTCAAGTTAAGATCTTGGCACTCATTCAGATCGTCGTTCTCGAATTGTGTAAGATTAAACGCTGTTAACCTCGATAGATCTAATAATACTTCCTCTATCTTGGTTCAGATTTATTGTTTGCCATTTATTATTGCCATTTATTTATTTTATTACTGCGGTTTGTTGTTGTAACAATTTCATCGAACATTACTGCCCCTCTTCTTGCATACGACTATAGGCTTAGTATTGTTATTATAGATTCATTAAGCTGCACGTATTGTTAGTTTAGAAAGTGCAATTTTCTTATTCTCATAATTATGATAAGGACTCTTATCAAAGCTGGTTTAAGTTGTTATTATTATTACGCTTTAATTAACTTGCACAATTCTTAGATGAATTAATTAGCAAGTGTTGCGGTGAGAAAATCCAATTAATTTATATTGCGATTCCCACTTTGATTTATATATTAATTCATTTACATAACATGAGATATTTTATTTCCATCTGTATTGTGAATTGAGAATTTCTTTTTCTTTTTTTTTCTTAATCTCAAGTCGGTTTATCTAGTCTTCAAAAATCTCATTGAAAATGTGTGAGTATTACAAACAGCTGGCTAATAAAATATCAATAAACTTAATACAGACCTGGCAGCATTGGTAAATCAGCCGAGAAAAGCATGGAGACAATATCCGAACAGAAGGAGGAGGTTGAGAGCCAGAATCACCAGAATCAAACCACCAAAACTACAAATGTTAAGAAAGTTGAGCGTCGTTCGGAGCGCCAAAGAGCTAAGAGGCAGATATTCTCAAATGGACAAAGCGAAACAAGTGAAAACAGAAACAACTCTAAAGTAGAAAGGGAAAGACAGAGTTTAACGCCTAGGCGAATATTCACTAGTGATTATTCATCTGAAGAAGGAGAACAGGAAGATAGAGAGGAGAGAGAAGATCCTCCGAGCAGACCTGGTTCAGCTTATGAAATTTACAAACAAGCAGGGGATTGGTGGAAGTGAGTATAAACATCCTTAAAAAATTTTATACTATTTACTTTTTCCATACATGTAACATTGATTTTAAAACAAAAATGTTATTGAATCAGAAATCTGCGATTGAAAATTAACAAATATTAATTGATGTAAATTGATTTGGGTGGGGCCTTACCCTGTTTCTAATTCATAATCGTTCTTCATGCGCCACCTGTTAGATTAAATATGTGCATTGTACCATTTAATTTGGTAGCTACAGGAAATCATATATTTATACATTCGAGACACACCCACGCTAAAGTTGTACGACAAAAAAGGAAGTCTAAAATTAAAGTTAATAGAGAAGGTAGTAAAACATGGTTGATTGACTACATTTTAACACTTTTTCTTTACCATTATAAATTTCTATTTCCTATACAGACATTTTTATCATTCTATTTCTTTCTATCGTAAACTGATTAGCCACATCGCTGAGCTCCTCATCTTTGGATATTCAAAATTTTGACTTAGGACTATCTTTTTCCCACCTTTGTTAACATATCATTTTATGTAGATAGAATTTTATGATAAGGTATCACTTCAGACAGATATAATCAATCAAATTTGGCATTTGAAATGGTCCGAGCAGTTCCATAGTACAAACTCTATTCTGTTTCTGTATTACAAAATTCAAATCTGGATACAGTGATGCGAAGATTTTATATGCCTTTCAAGCCTTAAAAGCAATTTCATCTACCTTGACGATGCTCACTGTTTAGACAAGATTTCTACATGTTTTAACTTCATAGTAAAATAAGTTATGATTCCTCATAGTAGAATTTACTCAAGTATCTTTCTATGCTTCAAAGATAACTCAAGTGTGTTTCCTTTGATTACTTTACTAAACGTTGATGTCGATGACAATACTTACTTACCTCTAAGACTTAATCCCTTGAGCAGATGTTTTCATAACAATCCCTTAGAAATGGTCGTTGACATTCAATTATTAAGCCAGTAGAATATTTCATGGCGAATATTATCGGACAAAATTGTGTTCAACCAAGTGATATGGTCCCCAAAAAATCTGATTTAAATCATACTTTTCTTTAGTCTCGCTTGATTATTAATTTGATATCCGTTACCTTGGTCACTGTGTTCTCCTCCCATTCAGATCAGGTATGTGTATATAACGTTTGTTGTACATATAATTGATCTATGTTTACCCATTGAGAATCGTAATTTCTACATTATGCTAATTTCAAATCTTACATAATATTGGTCACGTTTCTATGCGTATACTCAAGGCTACAAATTGTTGCCTCATTCTTACTACTAGGCTAATAATTCATGTGTGAATTCAACCTGACTATGACCTCATCTTATTGCCTCACGTGCAGCAGGTATACGTCTTATTTCAAACGGCTATTCCCAATCCAGGTTTTAAATTTTTAATTGCTAGATACACGTCTGCTTTTACTACAAGCAATCTTTCAACCAGACAATCTTTCTTTCCATTACAGTGTATTTCCAAAAACCGATTATACCTACTCGCAAAAATCTCAGTGCCGATACGAAATAGCTCCGGGCGTGATGGCTATGCCTAACATGTCCCGTCGCTCAATTCATTCGGACACTAGCAGCACTCACGGTAGCATACCGTCCACCAGTCAACAAAACCTCAGCCAGTCTTCAAGCCAATTATTGGGAGAATCAATGAGCCAAATTGGTAGAGAAAGTATTGGAAAAGAATTGTCGGTAAGTTATAATAATGTTATGAATTATATTTGTTGAAACTATCTCAATGCGCTTAAGATTTGTATCGTTTTTATAAAAAGATAGACACGTTACAAGTCGATTGCAGATTATGATATTAATTTCTTGTCTTCTCTTTTCTCTAAAAGCCTAGGGAAGACCTGTTTCTACACTCACGTCATCCAGATTCTGCGGCAAGATCAAAGCTGTATAAAACTACACATGTAGAACAGTATAGCAGTCGCAGGGAATTCGTATATGCCAATTCTGCAGATGCATCACTTTTCGAGTCGATTCAAAACAAGTACGTTTGTAATAATCACTTGAAAGACACCATCTCGGAGTATTTAGTTATTCACAATTTTGAGAATTTTTGTCCCTGAAATAATTCATTGAAATATGTTATCTGTTTCAGCTTCTCTAGCAGCCCTTATGAACCACCGACCGTGTCTCGTAGATACGAATCTCTCTTACAAGCCGATTCTGATGTAGATATAGATGATACTATAACTTCGGTTGATGGACATAGACGTTTGTACAGAGAACGACAACAGAAAGAATTGAATATTTTTATGAGAATTTGGACCAGCCTTGTAACTATTGTTACCACAAGTTATACCAGCGTTAAAAATTACGTTGGACTTGGTGAAAATCGAAGATGGTATCCAACCAATTATAGCTACAGACAGCAGGATGGTAAGTTTCATCATGAAAAATGACTCTTTTTCTCAAATGTAGTCAATTTTTTTAGTTCAAATTTTTGAAACTGCGTTAATTTAATAAATAATTGTGTTATATCATTATTTTAGAGGTGATCACATTGACATTGTTATCTGCTCTTATTACTTTGAAAGAGTTTCTCTCTTTTTCTATTGAATTATACTAGAATGTTATGAATAAGGATGCAACATATTGAAATAATCAATCATAAAAAATTTTAAATCCCAGAATCCAGATGGAGTAAAATATGGCAATCGATGGACCGTGGAATACAATACTTGTACACGTTATTCGTCAACGTTTTGTTCTTGGATACGTGGCTTTTGAGTCGTGCTGCACCGCTCAGAGAAGAGATTCCAAATCGTCGTGCTAAACTATTCTGGATCGTACTATTACCGCTGCTTCTTCTTGGTGGTAAGTGATTTCTAATCGTCATTTTCATTATATAGAAAAATAATTAAAGCGTGCGGCCTATACAATAATGTGAAAAGAAATGGTCCTGGTTGCAATTCGCAACGGCTATTATGATCTTTTTTTTCTCATGCATCCCTCACTTATGTTTTATCTCCCAGAATTATCTCTTATTCATAATGTGATCTATGCGAAATCTTATTTACATGAATACTTTTGTAGGAAATTTAATCATGTAATAGGATAGTAATGATTGAGAAAGGTTTTTGAAAAAAAAAAGAATTTAAAGATCTTTAGCTAAATATAGTATTTGCCGATTTTATGTTTCAGGAGCTTACATCATGCACAAATATACCTTTCCCTATCTGGACCCCCTATACGATGTTCAGTCTACCATTGTCAATACCACTTACTCGTACTTTAATGATATCACTAACGCGACATTTGTAGACTATGACTTATTTTTAAAATACTTTAAAGGTTTACAGAACTTTTCCCTACCTTCTCCAGACATATCATTACCTGCCTTGCCTAATATTGGTTGGAATATTTCCTGGTCATAATTACTGTCCAATTACCTATATTTACACTACACTATATCAGTTCAGATTTAAAGCGTAATGTACAATAAGTGCTGGACACCGTTAGAGTTAACAAAACATTAATCTCAGGATAGTTGTTGATGTGACTGTGAATCTTCTTCACTCATTTCTCTTCATTGATGAATTATAATAATTTGGTTTTCATTTTAGAAAGCATTATATAACGCTATGCCTGTATGAAAGTATAGCGAGTAGAAAAATAATTTTATCGGGTAGTGTTCAAATGTAACGAGTTTTTGTTTTTCCCTGTTTTGAGTCTCATCGTTCGAAGGTGTCCAGCTATTTGCAAGGTATTATGTGTTAAGATAAAAAAAAAAAAAAACAAGTTTAAGAACTTGCCTTTTAATGAATCTTGGGTGAACGATTTTCTTTGTTCAGAAATATCTTTCCAAAAAACCACCACACCTTGCAACAAATGTTTGTTTGCTTCTGCACAAGCTGACTAACTGTCCAGGGATATTTTTCAATTCTCTAATAATAATTATATCGGTGTTTTGTTGCGCTTTTATTTTATTTCTATTCACTAACAAAGCTGATAGTTGCATGCAATCTAATAGATTTGGTAATTTTTAGATTGTATGATAATTTCTTCGTACTAATTAGATAGTCAATTTGTCAAAAAGCAATATCAGCAAATGTTTAGTAGCCATTTGAAATGATCAAACATTATTAATATATTTACATAGTGAAAAATTAGAGATTTTCTTGTATTTGATTCGGAAAATGGTAATTAAAAAAAAAAAAAAAAAAAAAATAGTAATTATGGAAGGAATCTACAAATTAAAAATTAAGCAGAAACGTAATTATCGGTTCTATCCGTGGTTATCGATAAAATAATATATTTGTTAATATATATATTTATGAGATAAAGAAAATTTAGTATATTACTATATTATATTAAATAGAAAAAAAAAGAAAGAAAAATATTTATGTTCAAAAATTCAAATTCGAGTTTATTACATAATCTATAAGATATATATTTCAATTGTAGTATATATCAATATACGTAAGTTACCTATGTTGAATTTTTATCCATCATAACATATCTTCGATCAGTTTTCAATTTATTTCAACTCAATTAGGTAAACTATACTTCTGATTTTTAACTTCGGTTTCAGTTTCAACAAATTGACTATGTTTTAAAAAAAATAAGCAAAAAAAAAAAAAAAATATGATCACTCTTTAAATATCTTTCGCGGAAGGTATTTTTTTTCTTTTATTTTTTACTTTTGCTCTTACGTGTTGACTTAACGTTTAACTTAACTAACAATAGGTATATTTTAATATAATGGAAAAGAAAAGGATAACTTTACAAGTTTAAAGTTGAGAATAAATAAAATCTATGTTTAATGAAATATTTCCTTAGTTTGTAACAAGTTTGCACTAACATTTTGCTTCATTAATACTATTATCTATTATTCATAGAATTTTTATTATTTTAATAACACGCGTGCATTTATTAACAAAAATATTATACTACATGACTATCATGACATATTATATTATTTTCTTTTTCTTTTTTTTGCGTGCTTGTGTGTTTTTATGGTATATTCAATTAATCCAATACATATACGTTTTTAACATTTAATTTTCAATATAGTAATCAATTATGTAGAATAAAAATCAGGCAATTATAGGGAAAAAAAAAAAAAAAAAATTCAAATATATGCGCTAAACTAAATCCATACGATCTCTTTAAGTCTAACTTAGTAACTATCTAACACGGAGTTTGTTTTGCAATTTTGCAAAGAGAATGAAGTTTAACGAAAAATTTACAGTTCTTGTTCTTGCTTTTCTAAAACCGCTTTTGAAATAATTACAAAGCTTAATTAATTAAAAAAAGAATTCTGAAACATATTATGCACACTCATATCGACAAATGTAGTACAATTATCTTAAATCTTGCCAGCATTTATAAACGTAACTTGTTATGTTTTATTTTTTTTTTCATCTGAATTTCCTAAATAATAGAATTAGTTGATCAATGGTACAAACTTGTTCTGAAAACCCACCGGTGTTAGTTATTTTTTATCTTATATACCTATTATAATTAAATAAATAGTAGATTTTATTAAGGTGTCATAATTCATCGTACTCTGGTATAAAATACATACATTAAATATTATATAGTATGCAATAAATATACTAAGTTCATTCAGGATCTATATACGTTTATTTAACGTATTAAAAAAAAGATTAGGATAATCCCAGGTATTTACATTGTCTATTTTATAAGAATCTATATTAATATGTACGTTTGAACCAATAAAGTATTTTCAATACTCTATTCAATTGGTTTGAAATTAAAAATAAAATTTCTGTCTGATCATCGGCGTGGTAAGTTCCCATCAGTTTCCAAGTATATGCTACGACTTGGCCACATCCCTTGAGTATTTCAACAAATATTGCTATAGATCGATGCAATGCAAAAGATGAATTTCTTGCGAATTTTGCAAATATCATCTCATCACAGTTAGCAATGAATTTAATGATCATAAAATATTTTAATATACTTCACTGCCTGACTGTGTGCGTGTATAATGAAAATGAAAGAAACTAGCGAAATTATGCATGCGAATAGAATGTCTATTTTTTTATTTTTTTTTTTATTTAACGCTAATCACTTGTGGGAGAAGGATAGAGAAAGGGTAATATCATTGCGGACGATCTCTAAGGGTCTTGGACTTGGAGGACATTGGAATATTTGAAATTAAAATATGAATCTATACAATGAAAAAGTGGGAAATGAATTTACAATCGATGGATGACATATAAATGGTGAGTTCCTTTGTCTATCCTTCTCTCGGTTACCGTATTGGCCATAAAATTGAAGAAAACCATTTTTTTTTTTATTACATGAATTAAAACACAATTTACAGAATGTGGTAATCTCGATGATCCCAATACGGTAACTTAGGAAGGATGCGACGGTTTAATAAATTGCATTATATCACTACATTTTATTTAATTAATAAACCTGATTATCCTCCTACGTCTACAATACATAAAAAATACTTCACGCCTATTCAATCACTTAAAAATATATAAACATTATTCTCAAATATCTTGTTTCAGGTTTGGGACTGTTATACTACGTTTTTTCAAACTCTGACTCTATACTGGCACTGGTCACTTACCCTGCGACAGTTTTATCATCCTTATTATATTCAGAGTCTAAAAACACTCAAACTACAGAAGGAGAAATTATTCCAGCAGTGAAATCAACCGCTGGTTCGATGAAACTAAGCGAAACGCCAGATTATGGATGGAAAGAGGAAATTATAACTGTACCCTTAGGAGGCAGCAAAGGAATTGACAAAGAGAAGGAGAAAGAATTAGACTCTATCATTTCGCTACTTGTAGCAAGAGTTAGAAATATTGAAAACGCATATTCGCTCCAAAATGTGAGTTGAATTTACCCTAATTACTATTTTTAATTAAGATTTTACGCGCTTCATTTTGTGGATATTTTTCACTAAGGAATTTTCACTGCTTTTAGGAAGCATTGTCAAACATCAAGGAAGAACAACATGTCCTTATAACTCAAATTGAGAATAACGCAGAATTGAAAGAATATTATGACGTAAGTTATAAGCCAAGCTTCAGTTTCAGTTTCAGTTTCATTTTAAATTTGCAGATTTTATTTGATTACGCTATCTTTAATACTGATATTGCATTAGTTTCTGTAATCTAATCCCATTTTATTTCAAGGATAAATTAGCCGCGATAGAAAAGAAAGTAGAGGAGAAAGAAAAATTGTTATTAGCATCCAACACTGATGATATAAATGCGATTAAAATCGAGTTACAATCGTTACGTGAACTTCAATCAGAGCTTAAGTCATGCTGCGAGAAAACAGTCGCAGTGCCTATTGTCGAAGTTGAGAAACACGTTAACAATATTTTAGCCGGATATTTTGGTAGCGAGAATCAGGACGGAACTAAAACGTTATCTGAAGGAGATATTGCAAAGACTATTAAAAATTTATTCATTGCAAAAAATGATCTGGAAGAAAGAATAGCTAGCATCAATTCTAGTCTGGAAGTGAACGTGCAGGATGGTGAGCAAGTTCTGAATGATAAAACTGACGAATAACAACGAGCAATTCGATTATTTTCTTAATCGATATTCTGCGATTGTATTTCTTCACTGCTATGTTTTTCGTTTTCTTTCCCCTTTTCCTAGTTAAAGACTTGGCTGATAAAGTGATGTCTGACATTACTAGTGAAATAAACATGTACAAGCTGAGCAGTGACGATGGCAGTGGTGGCGGTGACGGTAGTAACGGATTGACGGAACGAGATGTTCGTAGAATTGTGACAAATGCTTTGAAAATTTATGACGCTGATAAAACTGGAAGAGTGGATTATGCTCTCGAATCAGCTGGTGAGTGATATTTCCTATATTGCTTAATCTTTATTTATAAATATCGATCACGGGCCATTTATGCTTCAGGAGGGCAAATTCTCAGCACACGATGCACACAAAAATACAATTTGGATACAAGGGCTTACACCATTTACGGGTATACTTTATTCTACCAAAATTCCCACCCGCAAACTGTTATCCAAGGAGATCCAATACAGCCAGGAAAATGTTGGGTGTTTCAAGACTTCCCTGGATACTTGCTCATCAAATTACGGACTTTTATTAATATAACAGGTTTCACTATAGAACATGCGCCAAGAGCCATCCTACCAAATAGTGATATGCGAAGTGCACCTAGGAAGTTTAATGTTTGGGTGAGTTCTGAATTAGATAAACCATTGGAAGGCTGTACAGTTTCTGATCGATGTTTTTTTTTGGTGTTCGAAAAACAAGCTTCTTAATTCTTCTTGTTTCAATTCTATTTAGTCATACTCATCGCTTGTGTATCTGTGTTTAGGGATATAATGACGAAAACGATAAGGATCCGGTACAATTTGGGGAATACGAGTTCAAGGACTCGGACGAAAGCTTACAATATTTTCCAGTTCAGGTAAGCAGATGATGTTCCTTCTGAATAAGCTAAGAAAAAAAATTCTATCTCAAGAGTAAAGATCATGAAGATTTGAAACTGAGAAGAAAAATATCCCAAATCAGTTAGTAAGAGAAATTTATTTTCAACAGAATACATTAAACAAGTCATACGAAATTGTGGAACTGAGAATTCACAGCAATCATGGCCAGATCCATTACACCAGTCTCTACAGGTTCCGAGTGCATGGTATACCTACATAATCATTTTTGAGATATGGATAAGTGTATTTTTAACGGATTGCTCACGTGCTGTTGTAATATATGAATAAACAGTCGTAATTATATATTTTTCACCATATAATTACGCTGTTGACATGCGGCCTGGTATGTGCGTGGGTAATGCCAGGTGTGGATGGTATTGTTTTAAGGGTGTAAAGTGGTACTGCATTATATCTAAATACAACGTGGTGCCAAGTGGAATGAAAATGTATCATAAGTAGCATGTTAACGCTAAAAAAAAAAAAAAATAGATTAGTGAATACAATGAGAACAAATATAATAATTAAATGAACAATAAACCATTGAAAGTTTGAGCTTCTGTATTAGGTAATTGTTAATTTCTATATTAAATTGTAATTATTGTATTATTCTGGCAGCCACATTGAATTTATATAACATAGGCATAGTTATGTAGTAGTATTTAGAAACGTAATTACTTGAGAAACCTGGTGGTGTAACTGCTGTTACACAGTTACAATACATGCTGCCTGTATGAATTAGTTTAGTTATTTTACCTGAATCGTGACATTCATTTTTGTTCATAATATTTTCTAAACGTTTACGTTCATTATCTACATTATAGACTATCAGAATTCGGCACCGTTACAGAATATACGTTTTCTCACAACGATTTAATAATCTTTTTGATATTCATCACGAATTTCTGACTACAAATTTGTAACAAAGATTAACTTGTGCATGTCTTTTTTATATTACCTATAAAAGTCGAAAATATTAAACGAAATCTTGCTTTTATAAATATGATTGATGAAATATGATGAAAAAAAAAAAAAACAGAACAAATTTTTTAGTCACTAGATATTCTGATGTACAGTCCAATTTTCAAATAATTTTCGTTCATAATTGTTTTTCAGTATTTTTGGGTCATTGTCTGTTTTTGTTCCAGTTTTTTTTGTTTATCTCAAAATTTGTTGCTTTCTTTCCAAATTTGAGAATGAAAGCTATGTAATATAAGAAGATACGTTACAAATAATTCTCCCTACAACATCGCAATTGCATTTTTAAATTGGATTACGCATACCTATGTTCGGGATTGGATATTATCATTTAATCATTTAAGATCCTAGTCATAAGTAGTGCTTGCTAGAATTAAAATTATTATACCAATGTTGTTTGAATAATGCGTGCTTTATTTTCATAAAATCTGGTGTGGCATAATTTTTCTTGGCTTTTCTGTTTAATTTTATATTAGGAATTCAAGTCAAGATATTGAACATTTGTATACAGTTTGCTTTTAGTTAACATAATCATAGAAACATTTCGCGTGTTATATTATATGTATACAATAAATAGTTATAGGTATACAAGTTAGAAATGATGCAATGAGAACTGTCTTGAGTGATGACTGCGTATAATTGTAATAATCAACGAAGATTGAATCGTTGAGTTGAAATATTTTTTTCACATTTTAGTCACGTTACTAATTTCAGTCGGGTCAGTTAACGTAAATACAATAGATACGTATTTGAAAATTTAATAATTAATAAAACTAATTTGAAACATGAAAAAAAAAAAAAAAAAAATATTAATATCACTCGAGAAATCTGCATGAATTATTTTTAAGGTCCAAAAATTAGGATTAAGAATCATTCTCAATAGTTTTTAAAACATTAGTATCCCATTAAAAAAAGAAAAAAAAAAAAAAACACCTCATGTGGTCTTTTGTCGCGTGAAATAGCGAAACGTGAAAAGTATTTAATAGGTACTATACGAAATATAATTATTATGAGAATTAAATATGATAGGTAGATTTTATTAAACAACAACAAGTGTAAAATGTATAACTCGTAACGATCACAACAAAGCACGTTATTTGCTATACAATATGCATAATGAGATAATAATATCTATTTATTAAGTATGTATGAAGCAAAACTTTTTATACATTCTGACGAATTTTATCTTTATTGATTTTCATTCAAACATGATAGTCGAATAACTTGGGCGCTATATATTTTTGTACGTTTTAATAAACACAGACATTTATCAGTGTTTGCCGATGGTAAAAATCACTGTCAAAGAAAAAAAAAAAAAACACTTAAACTAAAAAACTATATGCCTTCGTAAAATTTGTTCTATAGAATAATTAGTAATATAATAATACTATTAATAATAACAATAATAATAATAATAGGATTATTGTTTTCTAAAGTTACCCAAAGTTAAAATTATTACATAGGTATAATTTATTTTCAATGTTATAAGAAAAAGTAAAATAAAATAAACTATAAATAGTAAAACAGTACAAATAATAAAACAAAAAAAAAAATTTACTTATACAAGTAGATGGTTTATTATTATAAAATTGCAATCAAATATTGTTCGAGCATTACTTTTACAAAGGCTTAATACATAATATAATATTACATAGTATATTATAAATATAAAATTTTTACAAATTTTTTTGTTTTTCTATAAAATATAAAGGCACCTTTAAGCACCGAAGTATGATAATGTAATAGAATTTAATAAATATAGGTATAATTTATATAAAGAAAATAATCTTTTATCATTAATTTGTGTAATAACTTAGTGCTAGTACTAATATACCAAACAATGAAATTAATTTCATTTGCGTAAACGGTGGCATAAATATATATTTGCATAATATTACAATAATTAATTTTATCCTAAGATATGTAATTCATTATTTTGCGATTTCAAGACAGATAATTAATTAATTAATACAATTTTACGAAAATTAATAACAATAATATTATATTGATAAGAAAACTGACGAACCTCTTTATGTTCTTACTCTGTACTTAATATTTCGATTCAATTATTTTCAATAGTTTTTCAAGAAAATTTCGATAATTTATAAATAGGGTTTTGAAAGTAATACGACTAGTTTGTTGGACTACATTATTATACTATAGAGCAAGATCTTAAGTTTGTGAATAAAGACTATTATTAACATTTATATTATGTATAATGTATTTTTGAACCTGACTATAAATAAAATAACGATCAATTTTACTTCTGCAATTTAATCCCTATTATTAATAAACAATAATTAATACTAAATAATCAAAACTGTTGTAAAGATCTTGTTATACTACACAACAGTATACGCAAAATAAATGAATAGACTATCGACCCTATTTTTGACGCCTTGATTGCGGCAACCAGTCTTACATCGACGTACTACGGTGCATAGCGATTGTCGCGTTTAGGGGCTGAAAAACACAAGAATATTTGTGAGGTATCGATAGAACGATATATCAGTATAAAGTATTTATGGGATGTATGAAGGATATATGAAGGATATATGACTAGGCCAAATCTGACTGATTTATTGTTTCGGATTGAATCAGTGTGGCAATACCCGTGCACTCAATAATGCGCAATATCTTATATGAATATAAGATTCAGATTTGTATTTTCGCATAATCAAAAGGTCGGTGATATAGTCTCGGCGCATGCGCGTTTGCGAATCGTGTCCCTCACCGTTTATTGCGATAGGTTTAAGGTTAAACGTCGTCTGGCAGCTCGCTGTTATTTACCTAAACAAATATATCCAACGTTAGTGATTTAACATAAAAAGTGTTCTACCCGTGCTGCAGGTATTAGGAGATCATCCAGTAAAATAATTTCAAAGGTAAGTAGTTTCCTTCATTAAAATATATACTTAATTTTGTTTGACATTTGGTTACCGAAACTCGTGTGTATGTATCTATATAGTAAACTAAACAGTCAATCACGCGTGTTAGTTTCTAGGTTACACGACAGGTGGTCGTTCTTCAACATTATCACTATAGATAGTATAGAATACTATTTCGATGTAAACAACGCAACGTATTAGAAGAGTAAAAATAACTTTTTACGACTAAATCAGCGCGTTTGATGATCCAATTATAAACCAATTACAATTTTAAAACTCTTACATTGCGTCATGCGGGGGGGCTAAAACGAGATAAAGATATACTAGTTACTTTAATTATTAAATAAAGCCTTCAAAGAATATATGTCTACATGGGTTGTTGAACAGCCAGAATACGATATTGACATAACGTATTCGCTTTATTGATATAAAATAATGAGATCGTACTGCACTAATTGCGAAATTACGATTATTGTTGTTTTGAGTCGAAGGTGGCTTGTGAGGTCAACAATTTTCCTCTCCCTTTGGTAATTTCCATCGTTGCAATTGTTTGTTACGCATTATCAGCTGGCATTGCGTAAATGCTCTGCATATATATACTACACATAATTAATTTAAATTATAGTCATACAACAGATTTTATCCGCGGCGAAATGATAAGAAACAATTTTCTATAGTCTAAATCTTATAACTCTTCTACGATCAATGATCTCTAAATTTATTTTTCAGTTCAGAGAAATCACATCATATCGCGAGCCCCCCCCCCCCCGTACGTTGTTATTGAATGTATTCAACGTACCATAGCCTTTAATTATTAATTGAATCTACCCTTTAAACCCGCGATAATTACCTAATTAGTTATACATAATATACTGTTTCATAAAGCATCCATATCTAGATCTGTGAAGATTTATGAATATATATCGCGTCATTAATGCCATAAGGTCGTAAGCGCCAAAAAATTATTTTTTTTGCGGATATGCCCAAACGATGTTATATCGCATGAAAAAGATTTTGCCACCAAAAAGACAAAAATTTTTTTTTTGGCGGTTACGACCTTATGGCATTAGTGACGCGATATATATGTTGGAGTATATATGGGTATGGGTATAGAATACGTATTACTGACTAGGTCAGAGTCACGATATAGGAATGGAATTAATCTTTAATCACAGAATGATAAGAGATAGTAAATGAACTTTAAGTAAAAAGTTAAATACAGATAGATTGGAGAGTAATAAACAAAATTTATGAAATGGGTTGACCAAGGTTAGGGAATATGAATGAGTACAGCAAGTTTTTTTTTTTTTTTTTTTTTTTTCAATTTTTTTTATTTCACTTGATTCACTCGTTTGTTCATTTAAACAAGTGTATGTATATATATTATATATATATAATATATATTATATATTATATGTATATGTATATTATATATCGATCATTAATATATAATATATATAATATATAATGCGTGAGATATATATATATATATATATTATAATTTTACTTTAATTTATCGAATAGTAATTTTTGCTTCTTCGCCACTTTTTTATTCAATAAAAATAATATCTATATAAGAAATATAATAATAGTTATCAATGAAGTATGTATATAAATTAATCGTTGAGAAAGACAACAAAACGAATAACAAATTGATTGTCTTATATAAATAAATAAGAGCTACTAATTAATATAATAGTAGTTTTACTGCATATACTAATTCACGAGCTATATTATATAAATATATATATATATATATATATAATATAAGAAAACAATCAGCGTATGATGCTTAAATAAGTAAATTATATTATTTATATTTATAAATAAAAAATAATACACTTGCATTTTCAATGGGCAATTATATTATATACCTGTAGTATTAGCTGTCTGATTAGTTTGTTTTACAATTTTTCTAATTCCCTTCGTTTTTTTTTTTTTTTTTGTTTGATATATATATAATAATTATTATTGAGAGATATCAATGATCGTTTGTATTATAAACACTGATATGCAATGTCATAGTAGGTATATAGTATATCTACTAGCACATTTATATTTTGTATATTATGTATTTATAAAAATGATGTTTTTTTTTTTTTTTCTTCTTCTATTTTTATCTTTTCGAACATTACTTGAAAAATATATATTTTTAGAATTTTTTTTTTTTTTTTTTTTCATCTACTTGTTTGGTCTAAGAAAATGAATATTTCAAATCGAATTTCGTCAACTAATTCAAGATCTGCCTGTTTTTTTTTTTTTTTTTTTTTTTTTCTTCTGACGTGTCATTTTATTCTCATAGTGTAGAAAATTTAGAAAATATATTTTTTCGAAATTCTGTCCAAGAAGATATATATATTTCAGTTGCAACTAATAAACATACGGGTTCTCAATACTGACGTTGGAATGATTCAGATCTCTTCTTCTATGAATGTTTTCTCTATTACGAATATTACGGGCTCATAAGGATTTTTCGACTTTGTCGTTTGTTTCTGTTTTTTTTTTTTTTTTTTTTTTTTGTATTAAATTATAGAATCCCTGAATTGTCATGATAGTTTAATAATAAAATTGTCGAATATCAGCAAGATGTGACTTCACGAGTGCATATATATAGGTACATTATAGAAATGTAAAATAATTCGAATACTCACCACCAAAAAATCTGAATCCAGTCGCAAAGTATAATCAGATTATTTATTTTTCTTTTCTTTTATCTTTTGTACGTGGAAGACAATTATTTTCGCGACAGGCGAATTATATTTTCGATTTTTTTTTTTTTTTTTGCCTTTTTTGTTGCTTTGTTTCATAAATATTAATTTTGAATAATTCGCGTTGAAAAAAATGTCACGGTATAATTTTACTCAATGGAATTGAAGAATAGCATTTTTTTTTTTTTCTTTTTTTCATCGCATAATATCGTTTTATATATATTTATACATAAATATATACACAGACACACACACATAAATAATATGTATTGTATATATATGCATATATACGTAATACTTTAATCAGTAATTTTTTTCTTAACTAAAAGTGAAAAAAATAAATAAATATTACACAATGATATATAATATAAGGTACCTAATATAATATATATAATATAAAATCATAATAATATAATTAATTATAATTCGTGATGCAGCTACATACTAAGGGTCAATATTTTTTCTGAAGGAGGTAAACTTTTTATTATCTTAAATTTTTCTTTGTTTTTCTTGTTTTCAAAATTTTTTTTTTTTTTTTTTTTCTTCTTCTTTCTTTTTCTATTTTCACGTAATTTTCTACTTGTTAATTCACCGGGTTATATTTTATATTCGCAAAATATGCCAATTGATTTAAATTTTTTGTTTGTTTTTCTCTACTATTTCACACACAGCTATTGAGTTCGATAACCGTGTGTATTTCATGTATATATAATATATATATATAATGTAATGTATTTAATATCCAGTAAAATATTAATGATAATCATAATGATGATAGTAATAATAGTAATAATAATAATAATAATAATAATAATAATAATAATAATAATAATAATAATAATTAATATTCTATATATCGCTTAGATATCTGTGGACTAGAATTTGTGTGAGACCTATGGATCTCGTACCGTTCCATTAGTTTCATTTCCGTTTTTAGTAATTCAGTTGTTATTCCTGTTGTTGTAATTTTTTTTTTTATATTTTATTTTTTTTGTGTGTGTGTGTGTGTGTGTGTGTTTCAGTTGTTTCTTTTTAATTTTTCTATTTTTTTCTTTCTTTTTTTTTGTTTTGTTGTTTGAATTTTCGTTTCTATTGTTATTACTTATTACCAACTTGATCAAAAATATAGTATAATCGACGTTTGCTAACACCATCAGCATGATTATTTCACACGTTTAATTACCTTTCGATTATTGTTTTTTTCTTTTTTTTTTTCTTTTTTTAACTTTTTTTTTTTTTTTTCGTAAATTTAAGACGTAAAAGACGTTCTGCAGTTTGAAGTAAATTAAATAGCTACCAGATTGAATAATGGATTGAAAAAAAAAAAAAACAATACTGCCTTATTTTCTATCCTGATTATCATTAATTATTATTCGTGCCGTGTGAAAAGTGAAAAAGTATCCCTCCGTTGATAATATAGTATATATGCTATCGTTGTTAACTGTTTCTGCATATATTTTTTTGAATTAAAAAAAAAAAAAAAAAAAAAAAAAAAAAAATGTATTTATCTATTTATTATTCCTTCTTTTTTTTTTCTCAGTTTCAATGATTATAATTCATATATGTTAAACGTTTGTTATATAGAATAACCGTTCAACCATATATTTATTTATACATCGGTACTTTGATTTTAGTACGGATTTGTTAATATATAAGTTGCAGAAGTTTATAATATATATAATATATATATATATAGAAAGGGATTATAAAATAAATATATCGACGTTGGTAAAGGTATATATAATACAACCGTTGATCAGATTGTTTGGAAAACGAAAAGTAAAAAAAAAAAAATCAAATTAAATAAAAAATAAAAAATAAAAAATCAAATCAAATAAATAGAAAATAGAGAGAAAAAAAAAAGAAAGAAAAATTCGATAAATATATATGTATATGTATATATTTGTTATATTCGGCTAACAATATAAGCAAGATGTTCAGAAGATAGTATATTAATGTATATTCATGTTGTATAGTGTCTGATAAAATTTCGGGATGTGTAAGTAGGTAGGTACGTCGCGGTAGCACTCACGGATTAGGCCGCGTTCACGCCGCTTTTATTATAATATTATGATGTTATATATATATATGGCGACGCGTTGCCTCCCTCTACGTACGCGCAGCTTCCATTGCCTTTGACCTTACTTCTTGCGGCCCAGGTACTCGACCATCTCCTGGTACTTCTCTTTTTCGTCTTCAAGCAGCAGCGCCTGGATGCAGCTCGCGAAGTAATCTGTGCTGAAGCAGTCTTGTCTGAAGAAACAGAATGAAAACGATATATGAATTTGTTCGAGATGAACGAGTCAGGCGATGTTATTTTTCAGATTTTCCTTCTTTTTTTTTTTTTTTCAAAAATCAATCAAATTGAAATTTTTTTTTCTTCCTTTTTTTTGTTTCACTTCAAAAATTCGGTGTTAGTAGGACAGTGTCTTCAAAAATAGCCGCTGTTGGAGACAAAATACGATGGATAAAATTCGATGCAAAAATATCCTGTAAGACGGTGCAAAAAACGTGGCGATCTGCAGTCGTTGCAAAAATCATATCCCCAAGGATAGAAAAAATTCGAAAAAATTCGAAAAAAAAAGAGAGAGAGAGAAAAAAAAGTTAAAAAATCGGTGTGGTATCAAAAATTCGAAGATCATAAAATCAATGGTAAAAGTGGACAAAAAATTTGCAAAAATATTTCACTCAGCCTATTTGGTGCTCAGAAGTAAGAAAAAAAATGAGCAGTAAATAGGCTCACAGTTTTTATATCTATATAGTGATTTAAGTTTCATGATTTTTTAGTACCAAATTACCTAGTATTTTTCTTTTGAAAGGCCGCGATGTGGTGTGTTGTGTATATAGCAACATTTGGCGAATCAACGAATGAACAAATTTTAGCGTAAATAAATACAGCGAAGTATATATAGGCAGGTTTATACATATGTGTATAATAGTTGCTCGATTAGGATATTATATTGATTGAATAATAAATAGTAAATAAATAATCAGGTTAATATTGTAGAGTGAAACAATATATAGAGAAGCAAAAAAAAAAAAAAAAAAAAATGTGAAAATAAATTGTAGAAAAAAAAGTAAGGGAAGTATAGATAAATCATAAACTCAAAATAAAAAGCTACCTAAACCCCGGGGTCAGCGCCATGGAGTTGTTTGATCCAAGTTTGGATTTCTTCCATCTCGTCTTGAAGAAGTAGTACGTCCAGGCATCCCTTGAAGTAGTCTGACGTGAAACAGTTCTTGCTGTAAATGGTTAAGAAAATGTTTTTGCTGTTATAAAATCGATTGACATTCTTAAAATAGCCGCTATACCATATATACCCTGGGGGTATATCGGTATATATATGTATACCTAGAGTAGTTAGAATAATGCGAATAACATCTTTTTTTCGCACTAGTATTATTTCTTTCAATGATCATTCCCATTCGTGCACACAGCTTATATTATACGCTAGGCTCGTACAATTCCAGTACGCTACTAGTGTGTGTAAAATTCGTGCATGTATACGACCGCCAGCGCCTCCTAACTTGTGTGCCAGGCAACTCTGGGGTGAAAATCGCATGCATGTATACGAAAACACAAGCTTGTTTATACGAGTGTAGTAGTACGAGCCTAGCGTATACATAGGTATATATAGGAGCAGCTGCAGCAGAGTCTATAGATCCCCGACACATATTATAAATCTTGTTCGTGTTCAGCAGTTCGACCTATAACAAATCCTAAGTCTCAGCGTACAAGCTTTCTATACTAATATCGTTACCGTAATCAATGCCCAGTCATTGCATAACCCCTCCGCGAACTAACTACGTTATTAACCATAATGTAACCAAGATCTCTGTGTGCGGTCGCAGCCCTACCCCTATCCCCCCCCCTCCCCCTTTCATCCCGTAAAATTACCGCAGAAACGGAATGACGGCGGCTTCAAAAGCAGATCTTTTACAATATGGGTCTTATTCATCTCGTATAGTATATTCCGCCATTCCTTCTACTAATCCTTTCCGCTATTTTACTCTTCTATATAGAAAAAATAGATACTCTGCAGACTTTGCGAAATGGTGTTGGCTGTGAAGATTTGAATGTCAAGATTACGTCTCGTGAGAGTCTTGCGAGTTTGTAAAGTCGTGCGTATGCACATAGTATACGACGTGTTCTATACATCATGATTGTAGGTAACATCGCGCAGTATGTATATAGTCTGCAGTTATACTCTAATTCACCTAACAATAAAAGGTTCCAGTTGTTACTGGATCGAACTGACGGGACGATTGATGGTACCTATACGCATGACCCAGGTCGTGTGTATATAAGGCAAGAGATGCCATAATTTTATGCAAAAATCTTGACATAATTAATGAATCGCGCAGTTCAGTGTCAGTGATGAATTCTATATTTAGCGACCTACCGCGTATCGGTATTCGAAATAAAAAAGCATAATCTACCGTGGGATACGACCTAGTAGTCATCAACGCAGGTACGAATGTCTTGTATACCTACACGCGTATAAGTTACGGAATACCATACTTTCTTACATTAGATCGACCACTTGTGCGGCGATAGTGCCGCGGAGTCTACCGCTGTATGTTATACTTGCCGCCGCTGTAGCTGCTGCTGCTGCTGCTGCTGCACAGTTCATGCCGTGCAATAAACATGAAACGAGTGAGTAATGGTGTGTACACACGGGTACTGCAGTATAGGATGTTGGCATTCGCTCGTAAGTTATAAATAGAAGAGAAATCTCATTCGTTTCGATACGCGTGCCGACGTTGCTTTTGCAACAAATTACGATCGCGAACTGTTCAACGCCCTCTCTCAATACTATATCGACCATTCCATGAGCCAGCTGTGTAACAACGCTATACTATATGAGATCGCTTTCACGTGCAAATTCAAAGGATTTTTAACCCTCTCCCACCCATTTTCTTATCTATCAATGATTCATCCCGCTGTGCAGAGTTGGTCAGCTCAGCTCATATGCGAATATGTATCGTAACGGTTCCGTTCAAGACAGACACGTGTTACTACATAGAATGTTTTGAATACTAATTATCCGTGCCTTGTGATATGGATAAAACTAGCTGTAATATGCGAAAGAATTGAAGTTATACCTGCAGAGCGAATGCAGCTGGGGCTCTCGGAACAGATTGTAGCAGTCCTCGCAGATGCGGTCAAGGCGCGCGAAGAGGCTTCTGTCGTAGACTCCCTTGCAGTGAATGTCCAGGAATGACCTTTTGCCTAACGGGTGTCCCATGAGGACTCCGGCGTCGGCAAGACCCAGACTCGAGGACAAAAGAAACACGGCTACTGCTATCGCCAACGTCCTCGCGGGCAGGGACCTCGTGTAGCTTGATCCACGAGTGCTGCAAGAAGAGGATGATCGCCTTTGCTGATGATGCATCTGAAACCAAAGGAAACAATTTTTTTGTTACAAACTTTCCTAAACTTTTTAAAAATAAACGTTGGTTTCAGTCCAGTGGTGCATAAAACATCGCATCCTGAACCTATTGTTGATTGTAAGATGCAGGTGAAATCATGCGCGAGATTTAGAAAGGGTTGTTTGTATGCGATGATCAAAGGGACTAATGGAATTGAATAGACTGTGAAAAGTAAGTATAACAGATTTGTTCAGTTGGTCGAAAGGGATGAAGATATAAAAAGTCATAAGGTATTGAAACGTTTATCAATTAACGCTGCAGAACGACCTCGACTGTAATAAATCTGTTCGCGTATAGGAGCACGCAGATGGTAGAGGATCTACCCAATCGGGTAAAAGCGTCTGGTTTTTTTTTTTGCGATTGAAGGAATAAAAATGCGTGACGTCAGGTGCCATGCCCGTGCAGTAGTGTGTCGTTGCAAAAATCGAAACTGGTTGCAAAAAGAAAGTTCACCCGAGTAGCAGTTAAGCGAAGTGCATCCTTACTGAAGAAAGGTTTGCCTGCGGCATCTGGCTCTCGAAGCTAAAAGTCCGTTTCAAGTTTACAAGGAAATTGCTAAGTCTTTTATTCGACGTTAACTATATTCCCGCCTTGTTCCTACCGGTTGAGAGAAAAGAAACTAAAATCGTTGGTTATACATTTCTGAACTCCAACCTCTCCGCATGATGGCTTAAATGCATAAATAACGCCCAAACGATTGCGTCAAGCTTCGTAGCTGGTGGTATAACTCAAAGAATTACTGTCGAACTGAAATTTTACCGGCGACTATACGTGTGCGTATGTACAAGATGCACTTATAGTGGTGCTGCACGGTCGAGCTGTGTTAGCTGATGGTTGGTGATCTTGTGGGATGGTCAGCGGAGCACGCAAGATAATTGGACCGGCGTTGAGATGAAAGTGCGGCCGCCGAGCTCAGAGAGAAGATACTATAGCTGAGATGTTGAGATCTCAAACAACTGAGCGAAGGCTGGTTGGGTGGAGCTCAGAGAACCTTGTTAAGTTCGCACAGGGATGGATTGGCTGTTTTCATCTATAAAAATTGATTTTTCACTTCCTAAAGAAGCCTCGGTAATAAAGTGGGAAAATATATATCCCCTATTCAACTCTCGCTCTTGTTAGTCGAAGATTAGACTTTCTCTGCACGTGCACGTGGCACCTCGGGTAGTTAGCATCGATGAAACAAAGATGGCTGTTGGGACCCCGTAGTATTTCTCACGTATCGGTGTTCCTCGTTAAGTGCGAAGATTTACCGCCTCGCCCAGTCTTTTATCAATGAATCTCTCTTTCGTTCTACGCTGCACAGGTTTCGTGAGCCCAGGGTCGCTCCCTGGTTCCCTCGCACTGTCCACAGTCCATTCAAGATTCTGAGAACTTCGCTGCCTCGGAGTCCTTTTCCCTTTCTCAAAGAATTAAGTCCCCTTCACAGAACTTGTCTAATGCAGAAAGATTCGACTCTCTGATGCAATGGACCATATCGAATCAAGTTTTGTAATAAGCTTATAGGCTTTAAGTCAGAAGATTAAACACCCGAACGGCATAATATCTCGATAGTAGTAAATAGGCACGTATCATTTCTCATGGCCTAAAGACAACTCGAGGTTATGCCTCTGGCAAGAAGTCAGTCGCTGTCCATCGCGAGATCAGGATCCATGGTGGGGTACGAAAGGGGACAAGATGTAGGAGATGTAAAGCAACTCTTAACCAGTCCTGGATGCTGTGAATGGACCACACGCAGGTGGTCCCTCCTTCCTCTTCCCTCTTTTCCCCCCACCGGAGCCCCACCCCCAACTGTAAACGTTCTCAACCGACAACTTCATTAACCGGACCCCGCGACGCTCCCCCGTCGCCTTGGCTCGTTCCTTTTTTCGGGGTATAATCGCTGCTCCCGGGTGGGATTTTATTTTTAGCTGGGGCAATTCTCAGAATTTTTGCACCAGCTATCACGACCCGGCCGGTTTGTCGTAATTGGCTCGCGGCGATAATTTGCCCCGAGTGGTCGCGATCGTTAAGCGTCAGATGGACCGCTGCATTTGTAACGATTGCTCGATTTTTAATCGATGAAACGTCACTTGGATTAAACCACATATATTATGGGATCAACGCCTTGCGAACTAAATATCACAAGAAAATATGCGCAAAATCTCAAAGTTCGTCATTGTGCGTTGAATCTGTACACGAAATTGATCAAGTGAAAAGTGACGTTGATCCTGTGGATTAAGTAGCTACCTCCATGGATAAACTGGGAGGAAATCTGCGCAATCTTATGTACCGTGCTTTTTATGTGATTTGAAGAAAAAAAAAAAAAAAAAAACACAAAAAGAAGAAAAGGAAGAAAAAGTAACGGCGTGCAAAAGGGCCAGACCAAGCACCTAACCGAACAGGATCTCATCTACCACCACCTCCTTATAATTTCACGCAGTTATCCACCTATCGAGCGGTGCGTTGAAAGCAGCCTGTTTGCCTTTAGGTTATATCATAAGATCACAGGATAGCTGCCGTCTTTTATATACTCTATACGTATACGAACCCGGCCGTTCCCCACACTTATGCCCTGCGGCAAATCAGGCACACGGGGAGGTCTGCCTCTGCCATTATCGATGCATACGTGATGAACCTGCGACGGGTTCTACTTTTATATACGACAACAGATCACCATACTGTATCTCGTTATCTATACCTTGCAATAGATTTTTCTGTCTCTGATGGTTACAATTTCTCACGTTAGACAATTGTCCCCCACGTATTTTTTTATGCACGGTTCAATTCACAAGCGCGTTAATATAACGCGGGTCCATCGGCCCTATACCCCGCGAAGTTCAATCGTTGAGAGTATATTATAGTATATAGTAACGCTTTGCCATTTATCAGTCGATTCGAAATAAATGACCGTTGGACTCTTAACCGTGAAGGTTGCTACGCTATATTTAGCACACATGACGGTGGTACTCTGCTGCCGGGCACAAATACTAATCTACAGATTATAACAGACACACGCGGTTACTACACCACGTCAATGTGGGCTCTCCTTCTCTTCCTTACCTGTTGCCTCGAGCATATCTTACGTGAGAGATGCTTGTGGCAAAGCTAGGGCGCTCGAAGGAGAGACGAAGAATAAAAATAAAGTCAATGGGGACCGGTTGGTCAACAGGTGGGGTCTTTTCTGAGCTTGGCCACCGCGTTGCACAGGTGTGCAATCTGCAAATCCTCAAGCAAAAACCGACTTACTATCAAGTTCCTTCCAACACGGCGTTACCCGCACTTGAAGAATCCATTACAGGTTATAAATTTTTGCGAATTGGATAATTTTTTCCTTTTGTTTTTGTTTTTTTTTTCTTTCTTTTTCTTCCATCCGTCGCGTTTTTTTCATTAGTAAGCATATCGCTTCGTCTCCGATGTTCCCTGGTACCTATCTCGGTTTTTTTCTTTCTGGGTGGCGCCGGTCAGAACATCGGTATAGAAGATATTCTTAGAATGTGTCTTCAGGTCGTTAATGGCCTTCGTGATGTCCTAATCGTCTAATGGAAAGAGCGGAGGTGATTCTTCTTTTAGGCGGGCGAACCCGGGATTTATCTTTACTCTTTCGTTCTAAACGGGATCACACGAAGAAAAGAAATTTCAAATAGATACCAAGTGATCGACGCCTCGCCGTTTGGGAGGTCAAAAGACATTCAACAATTCAATAATAGTTCTTCTCCTGCCTTTTTCATATATAATCCATGAATGAAACGTCCATGCTCCTCTTCTGACCTCATATGATCACCGTGACTCTTGGTGGTCCCAGATATTAGGTGTTTACTTCTTTTTTTTTATCATTAGGCCACTTCGGTAGTTCTTCCATTCGATTGAGCATCGTCTACTCTTCAGGTTCAATAGATTGACTTTAAGGAAATGTGATCGTTCGTTGAAAGTCTATAAAGTCTTTGAAATGAATATGGAATCGTTATCTTTCTTTGGTATATAGTACTCGTATTCATAACGAGGGCGACTCTTCTGTATGGTTTTGTTCCATGTTAAAGTATCATGGTCCTGAGGGTATGGTATGGTATAGTATGGTATGGTATGGGAACCGGTGTGGCGGGAGGTCTCGGTCGTATAACCGGTGCACACACTTGTAAAGATGCGGATATACCTGCAGAGTAGGACCGCGGGTTGGTATCGTTAGATCGATCAACGCTTGCCAGGTGGTCCCCGCGGTGGATGACTCAATCGTGAGAAGGAGGCAAGATGGGCGCATCAAAGAAGTAAAAGACAAGACAAACACGCGAGCTGGATATGCGGAGGAACGAGTAGGTATAGAAGAGGATCGAGGTAGTTACGAGACCCCTCTAATTAGGCACTCGGCCGCCTATGGGGCCCCCCTGGGCCTTGTTGGTCCCCGTTGGGTCTGCCCGACTCTTCGGCACATGTATAGGGGCCAACAAAAAGACAGGGTTGTAACTCAAACTACCAACGAGAGCTGGAGCCCCGGTCTGAGACACGTAGGTAGGTAGGTACCTACCTCGAATACAAAATAAAGTATAACACGCGAATTATATTGACTTACGATTTTTTTTTTTTTATTCACGAGGTTCCGCCTCACATATCATTGCGCATAATAAAAAAAAAAAAAAGATTTATCTATACGGTTATACCTACCTACCATATGCAGATATGTATGTGAACCGCCTATGGCAATACGTATTTCCTTATCTATCGATCAAAGCGGATGCCCTTATTTACGCTACTGCACCAGTCACATTCGGAATATTATACACACGTCATATCTACATGCCTTGAAAACAAAGTATGTGCTTCCTAGTCTACTATACCAATATGTAGACGAAATTTAAATATCGATCGATCAGTCCTTGATTTTCTATATACATATACATGTGAATGACAATAGTATTGGTGTACTATGATATATATAGCTACTATTCGAAAGAAGTCATTGTTAGAGAATCGAATCGGTTCTTTAATATATAAGAACCGGTAACCGTGAACCGTGAACATTTTTCTTGTTAGCAAAACTGGGACCTAATCTTATAATAGTGGATATATAGATCGATCAGATTAGTGTGGCTATAAAAATTGTTGCTGATTAATAAAAGAAGCTTGGCATAAAGCGGCAGCGTTGGATAATTAGAGACTGTGCGGTAGATCTCTGATCATCTCTTTATACCCGTTTGTACAACCTGATATCTATATCTGTATCTATACGTTGCCTGCCACACCGAAGTGTGCCCGAGGTTAAACAGGGCTGACGAAAGAAAAGGACTGAAAAGTCCAAAAAAATAAAAGCGAATCGCGCGAGAGATTCAACCGCCCGCCCATCCTCTCATCTTAAACCCATCTCTCTCTCTTCTCTCTTCTCTCTTGTTCAACGAACAGCATCTGTACAAGTCACACCGCGCACCTGGGTGGCACATATCGTGTGCGTTAAATTATCGTTATGTTGGATCTTGGATCAGTCTTACACTCGGATTGCCCCGGGATGATATTTTGCACCGATAAATAGATAAATCGCTAAATATCGATCTTTCATTGTGCTGCAGATTAGAGATAATTTCAAGCCACTTTCACAATCATTTCTGTTTTTTGCATCGTATATATCTGGTTCAGATAATTTTTGCCATCTTTAACGAAATACGTGACTTTGCACGAGATTGAAATTGAGAAGTCTGATGATCTGGTTTATTATTCTGTGATTACCTCTAGCGTTGAAACAATTATATGATTTGATCAGCATTCGCATAATAACAACGTATAGGAATCATAGGTTAAAAAGTACCTCGCAATTATCTTCGCTATTGACGTCAAACGCGTGTTTTCTCATCTCGTTATAGGTACGGTTTAATCGTTTAAACATCAACACTGTATTTTACTTCGATAACACTATTATATGTTAGATTGAGAAGTATCTCGGAATTATCCTTGCTATTACGTCAAGTTCGTGTTTTTTTATACTTGTCTGGCCTTTAATAATCGTTTCTGTTTTAGTCCGGTAACAACATTATGTTGAATTATATGATTATAGAAAAATGTCACGGACTAGTTAGTTAACTTTTTCCTCATTTCAACATCACAAAGTTGTTGTGTAATCTTTATTATATCCCGTCTGATTAAAAATTTGTAACTAATCCTTTGATATACTATATATACTATATTATGTAATGCTATGGCTATACGGACATACATACATATCCATCCAATGCTACAACCAACCACATCGTATTTATACTTTATAAGCTCTTTCCCCGTATCCCATTGATAAATATTTACCGATCCAAGAGCCGGAAGTCAAGGGATCATCGATAACTAGCAGTTGAGGCTTTAGTGATCTTTATCGCGTCCCCTTGGGCCCAGCTCGGTGGACCCTGCAGCGCATGAGAATTGCAAGAGATATCAGCCGCGTGCGACCGCGTGTGAAAGAATGTCGCGTGTCGATTCGATAGGACGAAACAAAGAGAGAGAGAGAGAAAGAGAATAAGGAAAAAGAGAGAGAACGAAGGAGGATAAACTGGAGAAAAAATATAATATCTATTTTTGGATTTTTAAGAAAGTTTACTTTCCCGATTTAACGATTTCTGTTTGTCTGATACGATTTTGCCGATCTTCAAGTTTGATTGGGGATCATAATATCGATTCAAGGTTTTGCAACTATATTGACTTTAACAGATAGATCAAGATCGATGACCAATTTCACGTGGAAATGCTAAGCATAATGATATATAACGATATCACTTAGCGTTTCTATTAATAGAACGTTAATTGAAATTTTCCACAAACGAACGGGAGATTTCAACGCCAGTTTTAAACCGAGACAAACCAACTTTGCCTTATATTGCTCTATAGCAGCTATAAACACAACATGAAAGAACCGATCCCAGCATCTAGAACTCGCTCGCCTTTCACAGAGATACGACCGACTCCCGGAGATTTGCCAAAGATGGAGTTTTTGAGGAGTAGGTACATTTTTCAAATTGAATTCTTTACCTTGATCCACTTTTCTATTTCATTACTATTTTTTTTTTTTTTTTTCTTTTTTTTTTTTTATGTATCAGACTCACGGTTAGTACCTTTCTCAAATAGTATAACTAAGAATTATCTACAATGAAGAGAAATAAAAATTGAAACAGAAAAAAAGCAAAAGAAAATTTGTATATATCCCTAAAAAATTGTACATAAAATATTTATATATAAATGGTAGAATTTAAGTCTCCCACTGTAGGTACTACTACACCCTATACCATATGTAATTCGCATAGTTGGCAGAGCTGCCTGTAACTATATCCGTGAAGGAATGTTCAACAGGTGCGCCTCGAAGTCTAACTATAGTTACTCTGTGCTTGTTGAAAGTTAATTCAGGAACTCTGTATACAAATGGTGTTGAAATAAGTAACGTCGATGAATAGGGTGCCAACAAGTAGGTGCATTATACGTATGTATAGTACACACCTATATATCTCGGCAACAACAAAAAGTAACTTTTAAAATTTTAAAATCATACACCTATATATGTATATATTGTATATGTATTACGTGTATGAATATAGTGTGTAAAATTATTATATGTCGTAAAAATTAGATCTGCTTATCTTATGCCTGAGATAATATTGGTTTTAAATGGGTAGAAAGGATGGCTACTTATATAAAGTTGGTTGACTGTAGCACAGTCCATGTATCTTATGCCAAAGTAAAATAAACAGAATCGTATACGTATATTACTAGAGGGCAACGCACCGTTACAACGAGGGAATCGTCATCATCTTCTAAGCTACATATATATATATATTATAACGTTAGCGTTAAATTTTTATTTCACTGTTTTTAATAGAAAATAAAAATCTCTTTCTCCTTTTTCTTTTTCTTTCTCTCTCTCTCACTTACTTGACGAGACGAGACGAGACGAGACGAAATTGACTTAGTTTATGTATACGAGTTGCCCCACTTGCATATATCTATATATAGTACATACATACTCGGTAAATGAAGAAAAAAACGAAAATCTCGTGCAGATGAAATGTTTACTCCAAGTCTGAGAGAGAGTTTGTAAACAGTGAACTGGATCTCAAAATAAAAAAATAAAGAAATACTTCAGAGAGACTGGTTTTTCGTATTTTTTCGTCGTACAACTAATTGTTATAATTATATCAGTTTTTCAAGTTTGGTCACGTGAGTATATTGATACAGAAAATCAAAATAACGACTAGAATCCGAGAGCTGGTAATACTAACATCAGGGTCAAAATATTGTCTGAAGTGAATGAAAATTGAAGAAAAAAATAAATAAATAAATATACGAGTCAATCATTAATTCTCTGGAATTAATAATTACAGACGCGATTAATGAACGATCTTCTTTTTATCACAATGACGTGCGAGTATAATGTTGCGGTGAAAGCACTTCGAACCCTTTTCTTATCCCCCATTTAACACTCGTGTTTGAACATATTATAATATTGTAGAATACTCGTTATATTCATGTATATGTATAATTTATAATCTAATGAGCGTAACTCTTTCCCCCAAACCCCGAACGTCCGTTTATTAGTGTTGAATTTCAGTGCCCCTAGTTAGCTTGCGCGAAGTATAGTCTTATCCAACAAGGCAAGCCTATGTGCTTCGGTCGACATAGTGGGGGACTTCTGTTCTGGCAGACAGCTTGGCGTCGTACGGCTTCGCGTTACAAGACATAATAATGAACTCACTCACAGTCAGAGACGCCATCTTCTGTCTTATATATATATATCAAACTGAAAATATATCTATTAGATTTATTTATTGTTTAAAAAATAAAAAAAAAAAAATAAAAAAATGTTCAACAATTTAACTTCTTATAATACTTTTACGACATTACTTTTGTTTTTTCCCCCCCATTATATTTCTAAAATAATACTATCTTCTTTTTTTTTCATAAAATTATAGCTTTCAAAATATCTGACTCTTTACTGTTTTCTCATTGAGTACTATATGAGAATGAACCGAGGTTAGAGCCGAAAATTAGGCGCGAACTCACAAACGACTACGACAACGTTCTATACTACGGTTCATGAACACGTTCATATTTAAACTATTTATCGGCTTCCCGTACCGTCCCACTTCTGACACTGAACCACTTGAAGACATAACCTAAGGGAATTATCTTTTGGGCAACCATAAAACGCATCTAACAATACCCCGCTTTGTCACGAGGTTTTATATACCGTTGATATTAGTATGGTGCCCATATTCGAAATGCATTATATACTTGACTTTTAATTTCTCGTGAATAAAATAATGAAAAATTGAAATGGTATCATCTTTTTTTTTTGGTTTTTTTTGGTTTTTTTTTCTTTTTTTTTTTCTTTTCATGCTGAATTTGGCTTTTGCTTTATAAGTCTCTGACCCGGCTTTATAGAAGATTATACGCTTTGTATTTCATTTGTTAATTTAAAACTTTGAAATTAAAATAACTCGTATACACTCGAGTGTCAGACGCGTTCAATTGAACGCGAAGAATAACGCCCTTTTAATTAGCCAACTGGACTGAAAATACACACGTCTTCAACTGTTTGAAATTACTGTCAATTAAACGTGTCGCTGTATTTTTAGATACTCTCATCTTTCTTTTAGAGAATTTTTTTTTTTTTCCCCTCATTATATTATACCCTCGTCTATAATGTTAGAATTAATAAATAACTGAAGTAGTAATGCAGAAGATAGCGTAGACGTGAAATCTTTCCATTCTGTCCCAGATAGCATTCGTTCGTCAGTCGTTGACCCTTTTAATTTCGAAATAACTACGCGATATAGTCGTCTGGATGAAAAGTTATAAAAAGAAAGAAAATCATTTAGAAAATATATAAAAAAAAAAATAAATAAATAAAAAATCAAATATCTAACAACTATATAGGCAATGTTTAGAAATATACTCTACATATCTCATCATTCTAATTCACAGCGTGCTGCTGCTGCTGCTGCTGCTCCAGATGTAATTATGTACAACGAATGCCTCGGTGCAGTGGTCAGAGTACTGCGGCTAGAGTGTGTGTGTGTTTATCCTTTGTGTTAATGCAAAAGCCTCGATACGCGTTGACGATAACGCGAGCTTTCTTTTCTAGTCGTAAAACCAGCCGTGGTTTCGGTCGAGCAATTACTAAGGTCAAGGCAGTAATCGGCACTTTCATGCCCATACACATTTTCACCAAGTTCAAAGATCAGTGAACTAGAGGCTGCACTCGAAGTATAATGATCATACTTGACCGGCTACTTCGCCCCTAAATATTAACTCATACACGGAAAAAACAGTGCTGTCGAATTTACTCTGGAGCAGTAAATATACACAGTAAAAAAGAATAACTTGGGCCAAGCATTTTTTTTTAACAACCGATGAACAACCGACAATCTCTCGAGCGAAGTAAAATTCTCTGGAACCAAGAAAATTTTCATGATTCAAGAAAGATTTTACTTGGTCTCAGAGAATTTCACTTCGCTCGAGAGATTGTCGGTTGTTCAAAAAAAAAGTGCTTGGCCCAAGAAAAAATGCTTGGCCCAAGTTATTCTTTTTTACTGTGTAGGGACAGCATTTTTTTGCAGTAAAAATTATCACAATTCTAGTATTGGGTACATTAGAGCAAGTGGCCTTCAATGTCTATAGGAGTGAATGTTACCACAATTGTGATAATTTCTACTGCAAAAAAATGCTGTCCCTATATTTACATGCTCCAGAGTAAATTCGACAGCACTGTTTTTTCCGTGTAGTAATTTTTCCATTTTTTCATATAAATATCATGTCGTTTAACATTGGCTTGCGGAACTCGAGTTGCCGTAAAGAAACGATGAAAATCTCCTTGAAAGTAATCCGTGATTCTTATGCAAAGTAAAAGTAAAACGTGGCTTGGAATTTTGCTATTGGTTCATGCAGCCAAGCGTAAAAGAACAGACAACTTCGCGGATTCTTTCGCTACTTGAACTATCCTGGTATTATTCACTTTTTCTCAGTGATAAATATTTTATACCTAACTGCAATCGCCGAAAAAATTTGACTAAATTATCGTTCAGGCTTACTGCACAAGTGAAGATACATGTTCTTACAGAAATGTATAGTAGATGGGTCGCAATTAGGTTCAAACTACGCACTTTAGCTCAGGTATAAATCGCAGCGCGACTCAGTATGACGAGGAAGTATCTATTGGTTATCGGTTGCGGTTGAGTTATTATCAGTGATTGATTTTTGTTAGTTTGGAATTTTTAAATGACATTTTAAACAGCATATATATACCTACTGACAAAGAATGCAGTATGCATCAGTATAGCTAAGTTGTTGGAAAGTTTTAAGCCTGAGAGTTTGAAGAATAAAAATTGATAATCAGCCAATATTTGAGTTCCAAAGAAACACATGGGCACATATTTTTGAATCCATCTATTTTTTTTTTAACGCCGATAAAATTTCTTCGCTATTTCCCTTCAGCGAACATCTATAAACCGCGTATAGAATACGTTTGCTGCACATACGATGCGGTATATAACAACTCTTGAACTTTACTCTCCACTGAACGACCTTCCAATCAATTTGCGTTAAACTCTGCACAACAGATTTGACCGACTTTTAGATCTGGTAATAGAAGAACACGCGAATACTGGAAGATATCTGGTAACGAGCTGGTGGTGCGATCCAGGTCTTCGAATAAACTACATATACGTTCTCGAATATTTAACACCGTGAGAAAGCCATGCATGCTACATCATAAAAGCAAAGCTATGATGTGGGCGATCTCACAAAAGGATCAACGTTTAATGTTGAAGAACGAGGCGTTTAAAATTTTTAAGAACTGTAACCAATTGAATTGGATTAATTAATTAGGGTCCCAGCCAGGCATCTGCGGGTTTGAAAACTGGCAAGGGAAAAAAGTTATAGACCCGTCAGCTTTTTCTAGCCATAGCTATAAGATCGCATAGCCGCAACTTTGAACCCCCCTCCCCGTATTAGAATGATTTGATAAATGTCGAAAGTAGGCTCTGATTTGTGAAGTTCATTCGTCTGTAGGTGATAGCGGTTAATGATGATCGAGCCAAAATGATCCCGACCTGATATTTCGACAAACAACACGTTATATGTCGATTATATAGCTATACGCAGTTTTACATAACATTGGACTAAAATTTTAAACAACTTTTCCGTATGCCATTAGGAAATCGATGACGGATATAATATAGGGTACACGAATGAACACCTCTAATTTTAGAACCGGACATTTTCGTCGATAGATTTGTTGTTTTCACGATTATGTTCTCACCGTTTTATCACATCGCTCGTTCGACTATATGTACCTCTTCGAAGCTCTTCGGGGCTTTTCACTTTCACGTTTTAAGCCGGGCTTACCCTCTATACGCCCAAGAAAAATTCCCTCGAGATTAAGATAAAACCGCGACGAAAGTGCCTTTACGCCCTGAGAAGAGTGAGACTCTATTGGACTTGCTTCTAGGGCGTAAACCCCAAGTTTAGTTATTTCGAGAAATAATTAAGATGGACCCCCCGACCATTTCGGTTCGTCAGCCCGTCAGACCGTCAGACCATACTCTTTATACTAGAGGAGTAGTCGTTCCTAGAACACTTGTAAGACTCTATGGATATTTTCGGAGCTTCTTAGTCCTCTTTGCCCGCCTTTGGCTAGACTGCAGCAGCTCGCTCTCTTATGCCCCAAGCTCTATTACTCTTGTATATATTTGTATACTCTATGCCACCTCGAAAAACTCCCTTTGTACTATTTTAGTTTGCTTCTTTTTTTTACCGCCCAGATTCGTAAAATATAAGTTAAAGAAGAAACAACCCGACCAAGGCCTTTATGCCATTGCGATATATGGACAGATACCTTCGGTGTTAAAGAACAATAAATCTACCACCCACCCACCCGCGGCGATAACTCAAAGACAGATAAAAATATTACTAACATTCCCTAAGAGGAAGAAGAACACCTTATGGTGTTCGGTGAGCATAATTCATTGAAAAAAAAACCCTATTCACATTTTAAACCGCAGCATTATCATACATCGCGAAATTACTGCATTTCATAGTTCTATGCCGATCCTTGGAATAGACAATCGCATTTCGGATTTCCTCTTACGCCTAGAACGTCGGCAATTTCAAACAAGATACGTTCTCGTTGAGTCACTGAGCTCCACTAGCTCGGAGTCCCTTCTCGAGTCACTGCTCGAGACGGAAGGCTCGCCACAGGTGGTTATACTTGACAGGCATGCGTCCGCTGAGAGGCTCACACCACTAGTGGATCATCGAACACAGTTAGAATTTTTGAATCGGAGAAAAAATTGGATATGTATGTTTTTTTTTTTCTTTTTTTTTCTCTTCTGGGTTCCGATTTCCCTCTTTTTTTTTCAAGATTTTGAGATTCGCTTTCAACAGATTTTCTGCATGTTTCTTTTTTGTTTCTTTCATAGATTAGATGGAACAATTTACAGCTGCAGATTTTTGAGACAATTTTATCCATTCAGTTTTTCTTTTCTTTGCTTTCTTTTTTTTTTTTTTTTTTTTCTTTTTTCCGTTCCGAGGGAGAGAAAATCGAAAGTATCGGTAAGGCGTGGCATGCTGCGATCCTGCACGTATATGTACCTACTTGTGACGTATTTTTGGGGAAAGTGAAGCTACCGATTTCGGCTCACTGACGTAGAAATACGAGCACATATACCTGTATGTATAAAATACGAGGATACCGATGACAGAGATCCAACTTTTCCAAAGTCCTGATTATACGAAAGGGAATCGTGATGCGATCGATCTCAAATTTTCGATATAAAAGGATTAGTGGATACAAATATCTTCAGTTTTTTCTTATAGTTTTTGTATCCGGAAGTATTAAATGATCGATTAAAAGTCAATTTTTCATGTCTCATGGTAAAATAATTGTAACGATCATCCGATAGATTCAGAATTATTTCGAAAATCTATAATGAATCGCGTTTGACTTGTGACCTTTTCCTTTTTACTTGTATTTGCTAGCTCTAAGGTATAAGCGCGGTGACACAGTTTGACGGTAGCAGAAATCTCGGTGGTTTTATGGTGGTGAGGTTAGTTGGGGCCCATGGGAGTGTCACCTAACACCATCAGTTCTATTTTTACCCTAAAAACCCCTGCCTAACTTATGTGCATATGTGAATGTGTAACGATACGTGTGGCGTTGCAGCAAATACTACTATAACTTTCCTCACGTATATATATATATATGCATATATATTCTTGCTTTCCCAATTTTCATCTTAGAAATTCAAATATATATAACAGATAACCCGTTACCGCCGTTTGATTTGACGAGGTAATTTTTTTCCCTTCTTTCTCTCCTTATATATTCTCTTTATACCTTGAACCACCTATCTGTTTTAAATTACGTCGCAAATATACAGAAAGACGTGACGTTTCGTTCAATATTTCGTATCATTGTCTCTTGACACTAATATACACAACATGACGTATTCGGATTTTATCAATTTCTCGAAATTTCTTATCGCCTTATATTATAGACTCTTCAACGTTTAAAAAAAAAAAAAAGGGGGGGAGGGCATTGATACATGGTCCGGAAGAATTTTATTTCTTCGAAGCGTTTGGACTGTCAAAATTTCTATATTTTATTCAAATTTGATTAGAATTTAATTCAGGGTAAAAAAATAGATGAAAATTTTTTATGAAATCGAACGATTTCTATATCGGCTAACTGTTATAGGCGGTTGAATTAAAAACTAACATCTATACTTCATGAAGGATTTTCATTGACATTCCAATCGCAAATATCAACGCGTATTCAAGAGGCGTGTGAAATACGCGATGCGTGTGTCATACCCGACACGCGTGTGACTCTACGTCTGGAGAGAGGGACGCGCATCTTTTCGAAGTGATTTTTTTTTTCAATATGACAATATTCGTATTATAGTATATTTCTGAATGCGAATAAGACCGGAAAAAAAAAAAAAAAAAAAAAATGACGAAGTAAAAATTAATTTAAATATTTGCAATTCAGTTTCCCGCCAAATTTCACGGTTCAAAATAACCCCGCGAAAACCTTATAACGCGATATACTAGATTTAAGAATGAACTTACTTTTTCTCTGTCTATATAGCGGTTGCGTAGTTCTTCTTCAATCTGCTTCACTGACTCGAGTCGCGTTCACTTTGCCGTTAATTAGTCTTTCGAGTGTTTTTTTTTTTTTTTATTCGTTTTTTGTTTTTTGATTTTTGTTGTCCGACAATTATTTAAAATCGAATGAAAAACGAGGGAAATAAGTACTTGATTAAGTAAAATGTAACAAAAAAACAAACAAACAAATTAACAAATGTTAAATTCAATAAAATGAAATATAGATCATACACTTTATTCGATTCAGCTCTTGCACGCAAATACGAATATATATTTCTCGATAGAAATAACAAAAAGAAAAAAAAAAAGTGGGGAATAAAAAAAAAATGAAACTGCTCGGAAACACTTCACCGACACTTTTGAAATGATATTTAATTTTATATCAGATGTATATATGTATATATAGAACCGCGTTTATTATACAAAAATCTGCTAATAAAACGGCTTTTGAAATATAATTGTACGTATTTTTTTTTATGATTTTAACTAAAAACGATTTCTCAAACGACTACTTATATCAGTTACGAGTGACAATTAAATAGCGATTATTTGGATGCTGGATGGAGATGTGCGTCTTGTGGAAGTGTAGCCAACATTGCCGCGCTGGGTGCCGCTGCTTCGAATATGGCTGAGTCGTCGTCCAATCAGGAGGCGAGGATCCCCCACTCTTATACGAGCGTTGGTTTATTATTGTTGACGATTGTTACTTTTTTCTTATTTCCGTCATTTTTTTTTTCTTCCTCTTATTAGTTTTTTACCTTTTTTTTTCCCCCTCTTCTTCTTCTTCTTCTTCTTCTTTTATTTCTCTCGAATCGGTAATTAATAGCTGCTTGACTCTCGCATCCACGTTATACGACAACTATATTTTACCACTTAATTTCTCATACCCTCTAATCGAAATCGTTTCAATTTAAAACCGGGAATTTCTCAGTTAAAACCAATTGAATATCTACGGAATCTATGAGGAAAGTCTCTCGGATGCGAGAGACTTGCCCATTTCTTTTTATAGATTTAAAAAATATTTAGTGCAGATTTTCCTCGGTTTTAATCAACTTATTGGAAATCATGCGCTTTACTTGTTCTGATCAATTTTTCATTTATAGGTATGAATTAGAAAATCGATAAACGTAGAAGGCTGATAAAACTGACTAAAGTACAAAAGTGCAAACTTGATTGCTTGTTGCGTCATAGATCGGTTCCGCAACCGCCTTATTAGCTCGGAAAGATGAATGGAAAAAACGTTGAGCGCAAAAAGTGATTATAATTGTCTAAAAATTCCCCTTAACGTTTAACGTACAGCTAATATCCCTACCATTTGACTTTTAGAATTTATACACTATGCATTATCATCGTGTGCTGTTCCAATTCTCCCTTGCAGCATGACGCAAATCTGTCAGCCAGGATCGTCATCCGCTTCGTACTTGAAAGGTAGAGGTTTTTGCACGCGACTGTAACGTTCGTTTACCTGAGAGAAAGTTCAAATTCTTAACTTTACGCGTTATATAGCTAAATATTCCGTTACTTTCAAGACGTACGTTCATTAAGTCAAAATCAAGATCTCATATATATGCAAACATAAGAAAGATCTGGTGTGATCTACGATGATCTTCTTATTTATAACACTCGAAGATGTACCCTTATCACCTATTTCACACGCTGCTAACGACCTGGTCTCAAATTTAGGGTGATTTGGTATCCGTGATAAATTACCTTGCCTTGAAAAGTCCAAACAGCGGATTAGCTACTCGGAATTACTGACGAAACTGAAAAGTGTTTTAGCTGAGTTTGACTTTGTCGACGCAATAATCTAGGAACGATACTCCAAATGCGTTCCATTCACAGCTACAATACGTGGAACGCCTCAATATTGCTGAGAGTTTACCTAAAGCGTAGGTTTTTCACAAGATTTTGAAATTTCAGCTCCTAGTACTTCGTTGACGGAGTGTTGATAATCTCGCAACACTTTTTACGCGATAATTTTAGTCACTTCTAATGTACCCACGTGGCGTTCGTCTGGCCTTCCTCATAGGCGAAATTAGATATATGCTTGTCTTATAATTTCAATCAATTTTTATTTTAATTAGGCAAATATTTGACGCGGAAGTATAAATACACTCAGAAAAATGTCTTGTTGACACAACCAAAATTTGGTTATTACTATATGCACAATCAAATTTTTTGTTCAGTCAATCAAAAATTTCGTTCGGATAACCAAAATTTTGGCTGTTCCAACAAAATTTTTGGTTGACTGAACAAAAAATGTGATTGTGCATATAATTTTTCTGAGTGTATGCAACGAAACGATTTTTCCCTACGAGGATAATTCTGATGCCGAAACTTTTATTTTGCGACCGGATATTCTGCGAAAGTTTATTCATACGCATATAAGAGCACCTTATTTACTTCCTGGCAAAACTGAAAATTTCCCGAATTTTGCGTCATGTATTTCGTTTTAAAGTTCGCGATACATCAATGGAATTATTCAAGTTAAAGTAGAAATTGCGCAAATCCTCATCAATCTACGCGAAAAGCCCTATAGTGTTTCGTTGAAATCAACCCATCTAACGCAGTTTGCTTTTACTCGCTCTATTTACTCACTTCATTTACAAACGCGTCAGCAGCATCATATATATAAGTTGAGCAAAAACTATAAGCGTATATATTTCTAAGATGTGGTGAAAAAGTATAGTACGTGCGTTACAGCAGATAGTTGCCAATTTTTTTTTTTTCTCATTTTATCTCATTCAATTTCTAAGGAAACTATAGTTACGTCATAGTTCCTATATAGTTTTTAGCTATACCGCAGAATCGAAGTAGAAAAATACGACGAGTTACGCTACAGTTATACGGTTCGACTTCGCTGCGTGAAATTCATCTTTCCCATGCGTCAGAGCCCCAGCAGCCGGTGGTCCATTCGTTGACTGGGAAGGATGTTAAGCTTGAAGGTCCAGGAAGGACCTGGGGATGGGTTCTCATCGACTGGTTTCCACTACAAGCAATGCGGTCGGGACCGGCGGGTAGAAACGATGGAGTCACGCGACCTGGAGGTCCCCGGGGTTTCTTTTTTTCTCTCTCTCTCTCTCTTTCTTTTTTTTTTTTCTTTTTTTTTCTCTCTCGTTTTCTGGGATTGATAGTCTCTGAACTAGGGAGCAACGGTAAAAATTCAATCGTGCGAACAATCCCGAAGTGCACTTTGACAAATCGACAAATCTTCGCGTCTATATAGAAGTATTCATATATATCCGACTAATTTATCTACCAATTAAAAAAAAAAAAACATTAAAACTTCATCATCACACTCAGAAAAAGGTCTTGTTGACACAACCAAAATTTGGTTATTATACGGTCAAAGAAATTTTTTTGTTCAGTCAACCAAAATTTTGTTGGGCCAACCAAAATTTTTGTTGATACTACTAAGTTTCTTGTTGGCACAACAAAATTTTGGTTGGCCCAACAAAAAAATTTCTTTGACCGTATAATAACCAAATTTTGGTTGTTGGGCTGAAATATATTTTGAACCACTGTAAAAAAAAAAAAAAAAAGCGCAGATTTTTTGTATAACATTGATAAAATCTTCAAGTACATGTATGTACAAGCTGACTGCTTCAGTATATACGGCTGTTTGTACCTACTTCAGTTTAAAAATAGATTTAGCTAAAGTGATGTTGCGATAGTCAATGAAATATCAATGTTTCTTCAAGAAGCTTATATTAGGGATGTGCTTGTGAAGAAGAAGAAGAAGAAGGCCTCTCTCTGTTGAAAAACATATATACTCAAACTTTGCATTTATCTTTCTTTATTTTTCTTTTTTACTCTTCTTTTTAAAAGAAGAAAGATAAATCTTAAAGGCTGTACCTTACTTCCAGTCATGTAAAAAGTTTGCTTATTGATAAGCAGGTGGTAAATATGCCCAAAATAACTATAGTCTAATCTTCATGCAATCATTTGAAACTCGACTGTTATCTTGCACGATAAGAGAGCGGAAACTCATCCTACATAGGTGTTCCTATTGCATATATGGTTAGTCATTGAATAGTCGGAAATTTTCAAAGTATGTACCTATAAGTATTACAAATCTCAAAAGTTACGTTTTTACGGCGCCTATACTATGTGACCTCATCAAGTTATGAAATACGTATATTGTAAAATTTTACACCATCATATATCGATAGACTCTTATCTTTTTCGAACCTACCATTCATTCATGATAATACAGAGATTTTAGTGAATCGACAAAATGAGGAAAACCCAAACCAATTATGAGTGACGAAATATTTAGAGAATATCTTTATATTGCTTTACTCGACATTCTAGATTTCGCGTATTATATATTTTTGTTCATTTACCATATAGATCAGTTTCTAGAAATAATTAATTTCGACATAAATATCGAGCAATTATAATTGTTTAACTAGAACGATGACTCGAATAATTAACGCCATGTATATTATTATCAAGATATTTTAATTATAACTTCTCAGAGCTGCGTAATGAAATGCGAATTGTGAATTCTAAATGGCGAATTACGAATTACTTAGCAAAGATCGAATCAGGTACTAAGTAGAAATAATTGATTTGCTGATGTCATCGTTAATTTTGCTTAGAATTATTGAAAGCTGTGGAAATCCATCATTCGCGAAGAGTTAACCTTGTGCTGCAATGTATATTATAAGTTTCCAGATAAATCTCACATGTTATTAGCGTTACAGTTATTCCACAGTCTTTGAAATAACGAGTTTAATTGGAATATTTTCTATTGGCTGGGTGCAAGCACATATAGGTACTACTACTATAAAAATAAGTGTGTATTGTGTGTATACGTTAAGCATGAGAAAATTCTGAGCATGATTTTAGATGGCGCTGACAGTATGCATGAATATGTTACACACTGATAATTAAATAGTATCAGTATTTTTGTGCACCCGGCCAATAAGATGGAAAATAATCGAAGAAACAAACAAACATAGTACGTCTAGGTATTATACATTTTCTAACACCAAACAGAACATATACGACATCACTAATTATCGTAATTGCCTCCAGGTAGAAAAAAAGAATAATGTCGATGACAATTAAGTTAGAAACTCGTCCACTCGGGTTATTTCTGTCTCTAGTTGTTCAAAGTTACGTCAATACGTTATAAAAATATCCAAATTTGTTATTGAACTATCGTCGTTCTTCCTGAATGAATCTGGTATTAAATTTTCGTCAATTTTGACAAGTGTGTGTCGAGTCTCATGGATGAGTAGAACAAGTTTTGAAATAATAAGTTAAATATAAATCGACTCTAAAAATAGATACATTTGTTTGATTACAGAACCTGTTACTTTCCAAATTGGTGATCGTTATACTGAAAATAAATCACGATATATTATCGGATTGCGTGACTTTTTGAAATAAGTTTAAAACATCCTACATCATAATTATAAGACAGGCTCTTCTAAAACTGCGTCTAATCATATATTTTGCAATTAACTTTGCCAACGGGCGTCTAAAAACATTCTGCAAAACTCGGAATGTTGATAGAAAAACATGTAAAAAAGAAAAAAGAAAAAAGAAAGAAGAAGAAAAAAAAAAAATAGAAGTGATGAGAAAAACTACGACTGTTAAATCTGATGTAATTAGGAGAGAATAATTCGGTCCAGTGATCAGCTGTTATTCAAACTATTGAATGATTCTTAATAAAAACTGGCAGAGTTACGTTCAAGGAGATATTGACAATGAAACGAAAGAATTTGCAGGTAAATAATCAGCAATAAGAAGTAGGTAAGTCTGATGTCTTAAGGTTTTCTTATAAGGAACTGCAAGAATTTCGAGAACTATCTTCGAACAGGTATTTGAAATTAGGTCTCTCCGTTCTTTCTTTTTTCTTTTTCGTTTATTCCTTTTTTTTTTTTTTTTTTTAATGACTTTTCAATGCGGAACTAAATCTTCATTTCATCTTCTAATTGTATCATTTTCGCTGAATGTATGGAAAACCACTTTGCGAACCACTTGTGGATATGCTGCAGGGTATATATATACACTAGACCGGTTCAAAAAAATCGACTATTCTTTTTTTTTCAATTTTCGCATTGAAATACTTTCGGAGGGGTGAAAAAAGATGCCTGTTAAAAGCGGAGCTCTTAATATTAAGATTTAGAGGTCGCTCATCGCGGATTTCTATTTTCCATTTAAATAGCATAGGAATTTTATTTTTTTTTCTTCAGAATTTCGTAGCTCACAAACCAATGAACAAATCCAAATGACTCTTACATATTTTGATAGGAGATTGAACACTCTAAAAAATGTATCTATCATTGTGGAAAAAAAATCACAAAAAAAAATAGTTTATTCAACTATAAATTGAAATTTGAGCTTGAATAACTTTGGAAGGAGTCAATTTATCAAAAAATGATAAGAGAAGCTTTTTGTAGAGTGTTCAATTTCCTATGAAAATATGTTTGAGTCATTTGGATTTGTTCATTGGTTTGTGAGCTACAAAATTATAAAAAAAAAAAAAAAATTTCCTATGCTATTCAAATGGAAAATAGAAATCCGCGATGAGCGACCTCTAAATCTTAATATTAAGAGCTCCGCTTTTAACAGGCATCTTTTTTCAGCCCCCTGAAAGTATTTCAATGCGAAAATTGAAAGAAAAAGAATAGTCGATTTTTTTGAACCGGTCTAATATACACGTATGTCTTATACATATATGCATGTATATAAATGCACATAATATTCCACGCTGAGTCATTAGCGTTATACAAACTTGCGTATTAGTTTAAAATCGTATATCTATATCTATATCTTTATATGTATGAAAAGAATCTTGTAGTACTTAGATCGTGAAGGAATTTTTTTTATCGGAAGTAGGTACTGATAGGTATATAATTTCCGTAGAAACAGCGAAGACCGCTAACTAATTGTATAAGTCCCTGAGATATCTTTGCTATGTTTATATAAATCTATAAAAGTTTCCGTATTACAGCTAACGTATAAGGAAATTGCGGTTAATATATATACGTATAATGTAATTAAAAATAATTTCTTCTTGGTATAAATTATTCCTATTTAAAACTGGCGCCTATAGTCTCTAAATAGAATCTATATTACTATACGGTGAAGATGTGTAGTCGGATTCGTCATAGCTAAACTGTGAATGGCGATATTTTGATAGTTTCACCACCGGAAATACCGACGTATATCTAATAACTAGCCAATATATTTCTTCGATACTCGATTTCGACATGGTCGTTTAGAGAATACGAAAAAAAAGTAAAAAAAAAAAAAATGGAAATACCCAAAATAATTCCAGGGAATTCCGCAAATTTTTTTTTTTTTTTATATTGGTACCGAATTTCAAATACCATTTCGCAAAACTTGGGAGACTTTATAGATTCTGGTTCATTTATTTTTTTCTCCTATTTTCTTAAACTTTGATTCGCAAAATTTTTTCAAAGATGATAGATTATATAACGAGATGTTATCACCGTGCGTCAAAAGTATATTGTTTGATTTGAAAACAATTAGATAAGATTAGAAATAAATATTTAGATATAAGTAACGTCACTGTTTATTGTAAATCAGAATAAATTTAAGTATAGAAAAAAGTATCTACGATGAATTCTTAAGCAGTTTTTTTTTTTTTTTTTATAGATTTTGGCCCAGTCATAAATCAACCGTCATTCATCATTTTTTAAACCGCGAACCCGGAAATAACGAAGGACATTATTTTCGAAATATCATCTTGGAAGATATTTTTCAAAAGACAGGGCATTAGGCTTAAAAACATGACATAACATGACATATGACATATGAGGTTTGTTCGCGTGTATATTTTTGAACCCTGCACTCAAGTACTAAGAGTCACGCAGGTAAATCGGAAACCGCAAGGTTGAATCGCATTGCAGAGTCTTTTGACTCTTGCGGTTAATTTCTACATCATCAAGTACCTACCGAAAAAATTGAATTTTTTTATTTCTTTTTTTTATGGTTCTTGGAATCAGAGATTGAAACAGGCTACAATGAATTCAAAAGTCCTTGATCAATCGCTATATACAGCGTCTATAAATATCCGAGGAAAAATTAATGAATTAATTACAACAGCAGTTTACCCTCGACTTATTTTTCCGCCTCAGATCTATATCCAGTTCGTATTATCTATTCGTGGCTTAATACAATATTTCTATTAACAATCCATTGACGACCTTCACACTTCACGACGACGACGCGACGTGGGCCAATTTTCATGCAATACCTATATATGGGGTATTCCACGTGAACCGGGCCGGGTTTTGGCAAAAAAAAAGTAAAAAACGGGAGGCTGGAAATTTTATCACTTCTTTGTGACACTTTGAAGTAATTTCGGTGAAAATTTCAAGGCAATCCGTGTGACCCTTCAAGTAGAAAAAAAAATAAAAACACATATTTTCCAAGTTTTACATGCTTCGCCGGTTAAAAAAAAAAAAAGTAGAAAAACGGGAGGCTGAAATTTTGATCACTTCTTAGTGCCACCTCGAAGTAATTTCGGTAAAAATTTCAGGGCAATTGGTGTGACCCTTCGGTAGAAGAACAAAGAAATCACATATTTTCAAAGTTTTACATGTTCAAGAATTCCAAAAATAATTGAAGTGCTACATAGTTCGAAGGAGCTCATTTATGCGCGTAGAATGCACTATGGGAAGTTATGATTTTGTTCATGCGTGGCTGAGATAAGTGGAGTTGAAAATGTGGTAATTAAATTTTTGGCATAATTATGACAGCGATATAAATTGAACCAATTATTTTCAAGCTCTGTAACTGTTGGGGGCATCTCATGTAGTAACAAGGAATCTGAATCTGCATTGGCGTCAAATTCGATGACCTCAGGCCAAAAATTGGTCCGGTTCACGTGGAATACCACATATGTAGTTACTTAGTTACCTATACACGGTAGTAATAGAACGAAACACATCAGAAATAACTCGCCCACGTATACGGTGTGTTGGAAAATTAAAACTGAAAAATAAAAGAATGATGATAATACATGAGCGAAGGAAAATAATCGCTATAAGGAAAAGCGAGCTGTGCAGCCGAATAAATCGTGAAAACATCTACCCTACCGAAAGATAGAAGCGGATGAAATCATATCAGGCGTTTGTCATTTGATGATAATTTCGCAAGAGGAAAATCGCACTGAATATACAATTTGTGTTTGTACATACTCCCACGAACCTCAACTTATACCTATACACACGTGGATGTGTATTACCGTAGGATGAACATCGTGAAATTGTACGTAGATGTAGCTGCTGAGGTCCCAATTAAATTGATCCTTGTGTTAGTGCAGGCGTGCTGCTTAAATGACTCATCAAAGTTCCCACAGGGGTATTTTATTTGACACCAGTGCAGCAGACCTTTCGATGTATAGGTATAGGTAGTACGTACTATAAACTGATCTCGTACGTTAAGAGCAGAGGAGGATATCATTCCCTGTGTAAGCTCTATCACGTACACTAGAATCATGCCTAATTCTAAGTGTTTGTAAATGCGTGTTCAGTCCCGTTATACATTCATGTACACGACTATCTATCTACCGCATCTTATTATTTATTAATTTGCAACTCTTTATAGTATTAATCGTTTAAAAAGCTTTCTAACTTTTAATTGCAGTTCAGTTGTATGATGGCTAATAATGCTTGCAACACAAGATTCGAAAATTGATTCATCCATTAAGAAGCTACATATTCCACTGCCATGTATATCTACACCACGTGCTTTTTTCCTGCAGATATTACCGCGAAGAGTTTAAATTCATCATTTTTTTTCTTTGAAATTTTATACAAGATTTTATACACGTTACCCTAAGTATCTCACCTTGTGAACAAAGACGTGGATGAAGAGGTGGCCTGGGTATGTATCTCCTCAAAATTTGATCTATGAAAGATTATTTTTGCGAGTATAAGCCACAAGATAACGGGACACTGGTCACAGTATTCCAAAAACTGAGTATGCGGAGAAATTGGTCGCACAGCACCTTAAGTTTTCGCGGTTTTATATCGATATAGCGATTTCGTTCAACCGTTTTCACTTTCAAAACTGACGTAACAAATCATGAATTTTGGTCTGGTTTTCATAATCACCCTGTAGAATCGCTCCATCGTATTAATGTTTGAAATTATTTCACCATGTTTATCAGCGGCCTGCACACTACCAGCACTTGTTGTAATATCTTCACCGGAGATTTCCAGTTCAAATTTAATATACAGCGTGATTGAAAATTGAAATTCCACGCCTAAAATCACCTGCACCAGTTTATCCAGAGTTCGTGCGTTGATAAAGTTTTAGTGCTTGTTTTTCTTTGCTTTATCTTTGCGCTTTTCTTTCGTCTTACTTTGGGAAGAAAATTCAATCTACTCTTATACCGATTCTATAATTAGCAGATTTATAATCACAGAACTAACTATATAATTCGCTATTTGAAAGTTTCGTAAGGAGAAAATCACTCCCTGTATAGTTCGACACAGTGTAAAGAACTCTGTGTATTAGGGACTGTACACACTGATGGGTTAATGTCTGTATCCGTACCAGTCGTTGGCGTTCAATTTACGTAGCCAATTTTCTCACGCCTTTATTTCCGACTGTTCAATACGTATTATTCAATTAAAATTCATAAAAATAATTGCAAATTGTTCACGATACGTTTCTGATGAACATAAAATTTAACTAATCCTGTTCAAATTTTAGTTTTTTCCTGCTTTAATAATCGCTAGACCAAAAATCGACGAAATATGTTTCTTCTAAACAGATTTACCCCACGTTTATTATATTCCCGATATTTTTCAGCCCACAATGAGCACTCGTCGATGTTGCTTCCGCTTTTCTCTATCATTCTCAAAATTCAAATCATTATAAATTGTTATCAGAATTTCGCGAAACAGTGTATGTAGTTCAATATTCTCAATGAAATTCTCAGTCTCCTATATTATGGATCCGTGAAATTGATCGAATCTCTTCAGGGACGTTTCATTCCTCGTATAAGCCGAGGATTTCGTTCTTTTCAAATTTGCACGTAAGAAGAATCACCATTCTTATGCAAAATGAGTAAAAAGTCAATTAGATGTACGATAAAAGACTCGAAAGAAACCTTTTTTAAATCAGCACAATCAGCAGCACTGATTCACCGGTAATATGTATTTGTTTTCTCGTATAACACGGATGTTGTCAGTTAATGTGACCACATATAGGCATATCTATATATACATACACATACATAGTATACACATGTATATATGACGCACGCGCCCGTAATCACGTGTAGTTAATTAGCTGAGAGTGTAAAAATAGGTATAACAGTGAAAAAATATGTATATGTATATATATAATTATAGTATATACGTAAAGTCGAAAGAAAATCAGCTGTCTCTTTCGATGCGTGGGGCAACCGACGTTGCTGAACTGAAGTGATGACTACGGACAGCCTAGACCCTAACCGCATACATGCGGTACAGTAGGCTACGTATAATGGGCTAAGAGTGGCCCTAACTAAACCACTATATACACCTATACGTACATTGTACATTGTACATTGTGAATTCTACATACTAGCTATTGCAGCACGTCACATATCGCATATATGTACCAGTCTCTCTTACATTTACATACATGCAAAGGATACAATATTGTGGCGCGAGCTACAGCCATGTGTAAGCATATGTCTTCTTTGATGCATCGAGATGCAAAAACAAAATGAAAAAACGTTAAGAAATTCTTCCGAGATTTCCAAACGATAAATAAAACCATTTTAACTATAGAAGAGACGAAACGGGTCCAAAGTCTGATTCTTCATTAATTTAATTTTTCTCCTTCTTTATGAGGCTGATTTGGGAATCGATTACGTTATAATTGTGCAGGCGAACGAAATAGTATGATTCAATATCTGGGCGATATTGCAGCATATTATATAAGAATGCCGATCAAGGCCGGACGAAATTGTGCGACGAAAATCGCGATTACAATTATCGTCAAGCAATTGTTTCGCGGTATACGTATATATAGTCGCGAGGGACGAAATAATTTGTCGATTCTCTTTATGTTTATCGATTGTATATAGTTCTATTAATAGATTATTACTTGCTTTACGAGTTGCCGCTAAGAAACGTGACTATACTTACACTGTCGTTAAAACGCAACGAGGTCGAACTTTTGGCCTTCTTGAAATTTACTACTCAAACTATACCCGCGACTTCGCGCGTGCCCCGAGCCCAATCACAATGTACTTTTATCTGATTGATTGATCATATTTAAAATTTGATCAAATTTGGTCCCTTTTTTTTTTTTTTCAATATTTCGTAAATTTTTTGAAAAATTATTTCAAAAAAAAAAAATGGAAAGATTTATTTCCAAATTTGTTCTTATAATTCGTAAGATTTATCTTATACAAAACTAACAAGACCTCGGAGTCTAGACTCTCTAGACGTATGTCAAATCCGGTAGGGTCCACGAACCCCAATCCCACGAGACACCGCGTGACCCTGTGCTGCAGGCTCCGATATCTTTTTATATAGTTTATTAACGGTACAGTGTGAGTTAAAAATTGCATTATTAATATCGGTTATTATATATAGCTTTGTATATAATTTATGGTCAGTTTTTTTTTTTTTTTTTTTTCTATCTGGCGATAACTTTATTGTCCCAGATGAATATAGGGAAGTTGTACCTACATGGATGTGTGTGATATACTTCCGGCTCGATTGTCCTTTGGCTTTTTCTTAAGCCCAGTTTTATTTTTTTATTTTTTATTTTTTTTCATTTTTTTTCAAATAAATTGTAATTGCGGTTATAAAAAGTAGTTTGCCATTGAGATGGTAATAAAATCTCTTCCTCTCTCGATCGCCGGACAACGGAGGTCTTTAGTCTTTAATAATTATTGCACGTTTAACTTCCGGTGAATAATCAGGTATCGAGATTCAGAAAATGAAGAAATTATATACGGAAGTTAAAAGAAAATAAAAGAAAAGGCGAAACTGTTGACCGCAAGATACTTAATATTCAAATATGAAGAAAAAAAAATTTCTGCTAATAATAGCTTGCATTACAGTATTTGGCCTTGATGCGAAATCACGCTTCTTCCTCGTAAATTTTTATCAATTTTTCCTGCTTTTATGCTGAACAGAAAATTCGAAGAAAAAAAAAAAACGCGATGATAATGTCGAGAGCCAAAATAATCTGATGGTGATACAGAAAAGGAAAAAATCGTTTATATTGGTTTCCACAGCCGCGGGGATATTATTAAGTCGTTAAATCCAGCGAAGTACGCGATCGATCAGTGAATTTAAAATTTCTTTTTCGCGACTCGTTTTTCATTAAATTAATTCAAATAAAGTATATAAATATATATACGCGATACACGATTGCATTATCTGTCTGTACAAAATTTTTGACATACAGCTATTTAAGCGATTAAGAAATTATTACCATCGATCGTATTTTTATCAAAAACTTTTATTATTCGCTAATATCGTGGAATCTCAATTGAATACGAAGATGCATATTATGATACATGTGTGCAGATTTGTTTGTATACAGATTTATCATCGATTCCCCCAACCCGATGAATGAATACCGATATTTTTTAAAAATACAGTTAATATACCGGAGAGAACTGGCAATCGACTTCCGCGACGTGATTTCACAGGGTATTAGTTTTAATGGATAACAAGTTAATTAGAAAACATGATGAAGTCTTTCTTCGTGCAAGAGTTATATTTGTAAAACTGGTTTCCTCTTGAACCTTCGATTCGAATATACGAATGGACAGATCTGAAAACTACCTACCTATACTGTGAAACGCTTCTCATCTGTATTACATACCTATACATATAGGTATAGGTATATATAACTTATACTATACTATAATATGTTGCCTTTACGTAAACGGTCCAGATTCACGCTGCATGACCAGCAAGTATATATAAATATAATATTAAACTGTTAAGCCTTTTACCACGATTCTGTGAATTGACGTAAATAACTGATTCATAAAATTTTCGCCGTTTTTTTTCTTTTATCGAAAGTAAATTCGGACGGGTAATGGACCGCTCTTTCCTAAAATAGGACGTATCCAAGGTAGTTTAACCTTTTACTTTTTTTTAGCGATCCGATTTGGACTGGCGATTTCGTGGTCCGTGGTCAAGGTAAAAGAATTGGCCAGGCGTTAATTTACGACTAAGAATTTAATAGATTATTCTCTTCACTACACTGTCTGTCTGATCTCTTTCGCAATTTCTATATATTCATAAACGATAAATCTCTAATCTACGATAACCGCACGGATAGATATCGTGAGAATCTGATATAAATCATACCTCGACTCTCCGCGCAGAAGAAGAGGAAGAAGAAGAAGAAGAAGAAGAAGAAGGAGAAGAAATGATAATCCCATGAGTAACGTATCGGATGAATTTCTTTTTTCGAATGTAGGTCAAACGAAGAGATTACATGAGTAGTTATTGTCGTTTATTTAGCCCTATTAGATTTCGCGGAATAAATAGTTTCGTTATAGTTATATATGGTCTTATATGTTATGGGAAGTCGTCGTTGAGCTACTAAAATATTTCATAGATAAGATTAGTGATAAGAGACGAGCGAATGAATGTGATACAGATATTTACGTTCTTGACGTTCTTATATACGTATATGTGTACACGTACATGTATTTATAATATCAAACGTCATATGTTTAGCGTATAGCGGAGGTTGAATATTGCACGTAGTCCGTCACGTAACCCCTGTTTTATATCCGTGTATAATAAATATATGTGTATACACTGTACATTGCACTACAGAGTTAGGTACGTTATTATACCATACTAACGAATAACGATATAGAGGTAGAGATAAAAGCGATTTCATTCATATGTTCGAGCACGTTATTCGGAGAACGAGGACGTATGTATTTCGAGAATGTCGCAATGATAACGAAGAAAAATATTATGCGATAAGTGACGTAGCGTAGAATTGCGTTAATGTCTTGTATATAGGAGAGAAACGAGCATATAAGTGATAATAACACACAGATTTCATTAATTCATTGAACCTATACTAATGCGCAATTCATTACGAATCACTTAGTCGAGTATGACGATGATATAGTAAAAAAATTTTATCGATAGATTAACACGGATATACAATAAACAGATAATCTGACCCTCCTCCGCGTATATCATAAAAATTACATTAGCTAATTCAGATAGGCGAATTAATTTGAACGTTAAGAAAAAAAAAAACTAACAAAAAATATTGTTACAATCCCCACGTGAAATTAACCGGTTTATCCTACGTGTATGTGATACAATCATCTAGTTCGATGCCGAAGGACACTTGAATTCGATTAAAAATGAATATTTTCACGTCTGTTCGATACCCTGCAGCGTAACTTTATCGTATCTGAACTCTTTTCTTGTATTTTTTTTTTTTTTTTTTTTTTCATAAATTTAAATCATCGTTTAGATAAAAATTTACGGATAGATATAACCGCATATACATCGAATGATATTCTCATTGCTATGCGATAAGGGGCACGTCATGCTAATTTTAATCAAAAAATGGTCCCAGGGCGAAAGTTTTTCCTGTCACTATTGCTATACGAGTTAGCCGGATGTTCTTGTTCCGTTCCTGGTATTGCGGTTTGCATACGTGATACAAGACTCGGACATTTTTTCCGAGGTCTCTGCAGAAGCTCTTCATCTCTATTTCCGCAGAACTCCTGATCCTTGTTTAACATTATTGCTTGTATAGTGCGAGAAATCGGTGACTCAATATGACACACGAAATATCTTCCGTGAAATATTTCAAATATTTTTTGTAGGTACTATGGGTTGAAATTTTTCAGTCAAATTTTTGCACGTAACTATCACCTTATCGCATTTCCATTCACAAACATTTATATACAACTACGAGGTTTCGAGGTATTGCCAACTCGACATTTCGAAGAATGATGTCGATGACACATAAAACCATCGAGGTAGGTAGGTAGGTAAGGCGCACTATATACACAAATATGATAATTATTTAATTAATTCTACTAAAATTGTTCATCAAGGCTGAATTCTATACTTAGGTAATGTATATGTAAAAATAAAATATAAATTGTAAACTCTGTGAAAGTCAATGGCTCCAGTTCTATTTCTGACTTATACTACAGGGCGCAGACACCTTGTTGACAGAGTAAAGACACGTTGTCGATAAGAGGAGGAAGGATAGTGAGATGATGTCGACGTCTCAGTGAAAAAAACATTAATATATCAAATTCTGTATGGAAATCATGATATCTTTCATGTTAAAGGTAATAGACAGCTCAGGGTCAGGTTCAGACAGCACAAAACTGAAAGTTGTATATCATACGTCTCATGGATGTCGAATGTGCAAATTTTCGTTATACTAAAGTCGACTTTCATCATGATGAGAGATTAAAATGATTTTCAACCAGAATTTGAGACATTATGTTCTTCAACTGAGACCTCGATGTGACGCTCACGTCCGTTTGTATAAAAGGTGTAAGTTAATTCATGCGAATGCTTAGCAATGTAACTAAGAATTGAATCGAACACCGTACATATTTGGCATTCTTTCTCATCGAATAAACGACATGGAGTTTAGTGGAGTGCAATTCATTGCAGTATGGTATGGCGTTGTGTCGTCAGCCTTAAAGTCATAAGGATATTTTTCACTGGATACCACCTGCGCCGAGAATACAGTCTAAGTATACACACGTGTATAAGAGAGAGGATCGTTTCTGATTGGCTGCTAGCGAGTCGCGCGAGTTCTACTTTACTCCCATATGAACAACGGCCCACTATACACATAGACATGGTTATAGGATATGTGTATGGCTACCTTCACCATGCATGCATTCACCGATGGATTTTAATACGCCATGTGTGGTAGCAGCGCGTGGCTCCACCAACCTTTGCTAACACACTGCAGGTGCTCGAAATTAATATCAAAATCGACTTTATAGATTTATCCAAATCTTGATTATATTCACTAGAGGGTAAAGTCTTGGGGTATTATGTCTGGTCGGTGTCTTGAATACTGTACCTACATGAGTAAGTGTGTTACAAAGTCGATCAAATAGCTACGCGCAAAGACAATCAATCAGTTGTATCGAATAATGCACTGCGTCATATCGAGTTGAATATAGAATAGTAATAAATAGTTCAATGAATCTATAAATATCGATGATATCAATGGGTTAAATGGTCTACGCTATACTCCTGTGGCTTTAATTATCACGTCAAGATGATAGGAGACACGTGGATATTATTTTTAATCGATGTACTGTATATGATGACTTTGGGTCATAAACGTCATAAACGTGGCTCGCAATTTTCTTCGCGAATTGATCGTGACTAGTGATTCTAATTTCTGTATATAACGCATTTCGGCCTTCAATAATCTGACCTGTATTGATCTATCAAGTAGCTCATTACATCTGACATATATTTTGACACAACGATACAATAATTGAAATTAAACCGATAACTCTGCGTATAATTTATTTTCAAGATTCTATACCTACGTGTAACGATATTGCATTGGAATTAATCTTAACTTAATCTCTAAACGTACGACTCAACTCTTCTCAAATCATGCTCTTGATTAAGTGTTTTGGAATTAATCGAATAAATCTCATCACTTTAACTCCTAATTCTGTCGACTGAAATGAGGGTAGACCAAGGGATGATGTGATCACAGTCACGTATACCAAAAAGTTTGACTCAAAAATCGACTCACGACCTCTGGAATAATGAATATGTAAAATTGCCAGGTCTTTATGGCTATTTCGTATATGTTTAATTGATAATCCTGAATCTAGGTTGAATGAATTTAATAGAGCGATCTAAATAGACTCTATTGCATGCGCGAATTCTTCTTCTTTCATTAGTATTTGACCCATTCAGGCATGTGCCTTAGAGTTGATACTTTCTAACTTTTCGAATCCCCAAATTTTGTCCTTGTGCATTTTTTTTTTTTTGGCGTTTTATATTCGACATGAATTCGAAAGATTTTCTGACAATTAATTTCACCTTTTTCGTCTCTGATCAACGACTCAAAATCTAAACGATATTGTGTGTCAACTTACTGAAACCGAGTGAAAGTCATCGCTCAACCAATATCCGCGGCTCGTTGGTCTAGGGGTATGATTCTCGCTTAGGGTGCGAGAGGTCCCGGGTTCAAATCCCGGACGAGCCCAATTTTTGTTATTTTATTGTAAAATCTATCGGAATTTTTCACCCCGATAAAAAAAAAAAAAACCGGAACAAATTTTGGCTACGATCCGGAGTAAATTTTTGAGGAGCGTAACTAGTTTTTGATCTGATTGTTTTAATCGTAAGTATAAATAACTTTCCGATGTGTAAATTTATGAATGAGATTTTTGCGAATGCGTATTTAATTAATTAGCAAACGTCGCCCCACCGCGACCGGCTTCTCATTTCTCACCCGAATGATAATCACGCGATGAGTGACGCGTCATTCTTAAGAACTTTAAGATGTATATTGTTACGAGGTCCAACGAACGCGTTCTGGATATGATATCATCTGTGAAGTAGTGACAAGAAACAATTGAGATAAATTAAAGTAACAATTAACGAGTCAAGCTGTTGCCGTTGCCGTTCGTCGCAGACTGTTAGACGCGCATCATAAATACCACCTTGTTGTGCGAACAAATTATACAAACTTTGCCTTATCGATAAAAAAAAAAAAGAAAAAAAAAAAAGAAATTCATTTCGAATGAAATAATCGAATTATTCAATAAAATTCGAACAAACTTTTGATCCTTTTTCAAATTCTAGCATAAAAATTACAAACAATTACACACCCTCCTAATTTCTGCGTAACACTAGAACAAAGAATCTTATACTCTTGAGATAGAAAATAAAAAAAAATAAATAAAAAAACTACAGGCGATTCATCTATTCGCGTAGAGATGAGTAGGTGATTTCTTTTTTTTTAAGAATTTTTGATGACCAGGTTAACCGGGATTCAGATTTTGTTTATAAACATGTTATAGCTTATCATCTGGGTCAATAGTATAAACTAGACGACTAGCTCCTCCTGGAGCTCGAGATCCGGTTTTATCTCAATTGCAGAACTCCGTGTTGGTAGTACAAGCGGTATAAAAGATAAAGCTGAAAAGCTCTCGAAAAGTAACATCAAAGAATCGGCAAAGTCACGTGTTAGCTAACATGAGTCGTATCGAGATTTCGTTCAAGTGGTTACAATATTGGCACCAGACGTACAGACTGACATAGGTTCTAATATATCGTTGTAGGTACGCAGTACGTTAGATTTGCCGATTTATTTATGTATATACTCAAAATCGAGAGGGACTTTCATCCGACGTACTATATTTAGCCCCGAGATACGCTCTTCGTCTCATCGTTTTACCATTTTTTTTTAAAGTTCAATTAAAAACACACTCAGAAAAAGGTCTTGTTGACACAACCAAAATTTGGGTTATTATATGCACAATCACATTTTTTGTTCAGTCAACCAAAAATTTCGTTCGGATAACCAAAATTTTGTTGGAAAAACCAAATTTTGTTGGGACAACCAAAATTTTGGCTATTCCAACAAAATTTTTGGTTGACTGAACAAAAAATGTGATTGTGCATATAATAACCCAAATTTTGGTTGTGTCAACAAGACCTTTTTCTCAGTGTAGTTAAATGACGTATTGTGACGACACAGAACTCTTGATAATGAAATTTTGGAAATCCCCGTCGTTGAATCCCGAGAAATTGCAACGTTTTTGATTTTTGGATATCACGAGGTGCGTGCAAGGCAGCTAAAACCCGGCGGAATAAATTAATAAAAATTGAAGCGAAAGGAGAAATAAAAAGAAATGAAAAAAAAAAAAACAAAAAGGAAAAGAAAAATGAAAAAATTCGGACCGCCGCGCAGGGCGTCGTATAATATAAGACAGAGCAGTGCAGCGGCGTAAGAAACGAACAAGTAAACAAGTCCGGTCAACTTCTGGGTGATCCAACTGGATCTGCAGGTTTCCGATTCGATTATAACGCGAGCCAGTCTTATTATAAGTACGCACGGTTGAGATTGAGATCACTTTATATTTAGAATGAAGATCATGAATTTAATCATATCTTTGCCGATTCGTGTCTTTTAAGAAACGGTATCTCCGATCGATTCCGGGTCAGCTTACATCTTTCGGCTGATCGACAATCTTCTCCTATACCGATCAGCGTTCGATTGAGTTTTCGATCTCTAACGATTTTTTTTTTCTTTCTTTCTCTTTTTCTTTTATCGACGAACAAATTTTTACAAAAAATTGGAATAATTTTAATGAATAATCTTTATTCCTCACCTTGACGTCTAAGTTCAAGTCGATGTTGGAAATCGGAAGTGCAGTTTGCTTCTACGAGAAGAAGATCAGCTACAGCAAGTCAGAGATCGCGTTTCTTGGTGGATGGTGCACAGGGTTGTGATGAATTTGTGGAGACGTCCTGGGTCTAATATACCTCTCGACGGGCGACTACGTCTTTACGACAACCACCCCCTGAATAAGCTTCTAATTGTATTGGTGGTACAGACGCGAATGTGTATGTAGCATACAGGTTGATAGATGTGTGGGTGCGACTCCTGATCACACTACCTCCACGTTTCTTCGACAATACCAACGTGTTTGGCAGTTGCGTATACGTGATGTACACCCATACATACACGTACAGTTCAACTATCTAATTACTTCATTCACCAAAGTAAAAGGAAAAAAAAAAAAATGTAGTTTCATCAAAATTTCCGCAGAAGCAGTTGATATTTTATTTTGGGAAAATTAACTTAGGTATATTTTCTTATCTTCGCAGATCTTATCTTATCGCTTTTTCCTACTAATAATGCGTTATGATTTGACGCCAAAATTTTTAACGAGGTAAAGTGACGAGCCGCTTTTCCACGCGTCGCAATCACCTTCTGAAGATTGGAGTGTATTTTCTCAAAAATGATTTGACAATTAAAAACCTTTGAGAAAATAGACGCTCTTTCGATTCGTGTGTCGTTAATTAACTGCAACGTAAAACAGTTCTCTGATTTATATATGAAAGAAAAAAAAAAAAAAAAAAAAAAAAAAAAAAAAAAGTGTTCGCATATGATTTAATGGAGAGTTTGAAAGATAAATTTTCAATTAACGTTGGAGTATATATGGTCTAAGTTTCTCGCTATTTTAGGATGGTAAAAATATATTTATTCCCATTAGCTAAGACACAGCAATAGTATAATCTTGAATGATGATTTTGAATTTACGAAGCTTAGTATATGTGTATGATTTATGGTTTTGCTATTTTTAATTCGCGGATATTTTTGGGAAAAGAACACGGTGGTCGTTTCTCATGCACATACATATGTTTACCGTTTTGCGTCTTTGGAATAAAATCGTCTTTCTAAATAATAAGGTATAGCATCACAATTTTATTTACTTTCGGGTAAACGTAACGCGGAGTACAAAAAAACTGCGTCGTTTATCCCGTAGGTATAATCCTCTCGATTTATTTACCCGTCTCTCTTTCTCTCTTCTTTTTCAACTCTCTCCGCTCTTCGGTCTCATCAATTGCAGCTCCTAAATAAAAAGTGTAATTTCGAAAAACACCGAAAGCAATTTTGGTGTAGGTATATATGTATATGTGATGTCGATATTTTTCCCCCCACGTGTATATCGCGTCTCAACGGCAATAACAATTTCTCTCAGCACACGTGGAGGATTTTTCTTTATTTTCCCCTTTTTTCAACCAAGCTGATTTTCCACGTGGCTGACAAAATGACGACGATCGTTCGGGATCCGAAGTCGCAATGTAAAAAAAAAACTACACGCGCCTGAAACTACCCCCGCGTGTATTCGCAGTTTCATCTTATGGAAGGTTAACTAACTAACAGCTCCTAATATTGTAAAGGATATTCAAATACATAGATAAGACCGAAATAAACTAGACTGCAAATAAGTATAGTTAGCCCGTTATATTCACCCTTATATGTATATTATGCAAATTTACTTGAAAAAAACAAACAAATTAGGATTTAAATTTGCAACACGTGCGGCTATATGGGTATAAATTAAATACCCGATACACGAGTTTTACTATAAATTCATGTACTCGCTTAGAATTTAAGTTCTATTTGCAAAAATTTGTACCTAAAAAAAAAAAAAATTATCAGGGATGATTAATAATGTACAAATATATTTCTTCGTTGATGTCATAGAAGATTGTAATCCGGCAGGATACAAGAGCCTTATTGTATAGTTGATAATAAATGGTTCGTTGAATTGTCTGTGAAAAAACCATACAGCTTTTCTATCGGTTTAATTGTTGTTGCGAATTGTTTAGTAAGAAAATAGATGCGTTGGAGGTCTGAGTAGGTATATTAACTACGTAAAGAATAAATTAGAATAATTTTCATATACCCAGAATAAGACAGGCTAATTAGGTACATGACTGCGTGATATTGTTTCGGATTTATAGCTCTCACGTTACTAAATATGTAAGATAATATAATTGTTGTATTTCCTTGTTAAACGTTTATGGCTAGACGAAAATGCGTCATAATTGCCATTGCAGCAATACTTCGTCGAGGACATTCACGATCACCGACCATCTATGCTAGGGTAGATAATTGAGTACGTATATAATTAAAAAAGTTATTTCTCCGTATATTTCAAGATGTTCAAAGTCATATAGTTCTGCAGGCTTCTCAAATCGTCGCATTTTTTTTTTTTTTTTTTTTCTTTTCCCCTATACGTATGTCTGCCGAATAGACGCGACAGCTAATCGTATCGAGCAGACAAATATACGAGGCTTTGAACCAAGTAGATCAAAAGGCAAACCTATAAGCCTGCAATAAATAAATATAACATAATATTACACAGAAATAATGTGATAAAGAAAACGGGGTGAAGTTGATTTGATCAGAAGCTGTAAAACGATGGCCTGCCGGGCACTCAGCTTCTAATCATCCACGGATAAAGAAGTGTCGCCATTTACGTGATTAAAGAGACATAATCTGACGTCAGAGGCAATGTAGGACAAGCGCTATCCTCATTCTATGAATGGGTTTCAAATAAGAAGTGGGCGATTCTACTTGATTACAAGATCCAGTATCTTTTATCTCCACAGGGGTGTAGTTCGATACTGCAACACCAACCCCTCAACACTATAAATACATATATCGCAATAGTTGCTGTATAATGTGTCATTCTTTTTTTTTTTTACAAAAATTTCATGGATCAGTCAATTCTGAACATCCAGATAGACCACACATCAAAAATTCATCATCCTCTTGAAACAGGTTCGAATATGGAATGAGGATGAAATTTTAGAGTTTACGGGTATTCGATTTTCGTCATTTATACCGAGTAGCAAACTGAAGAAGGAGTGACTAGAATTCCACAGAACATTGCTTAGACACGTAGTATAAGGATAAATAATCGAACTTTAACGAAAGAATTGATCATCAGATCTCTGGGAATGATCAATGAATATACGGAAGAAAAATTGTTGCTGAATTTACTATGTGAGCAGCTACATATAGGACAACACTTTTTTGCAGTAGAAATGACAACAATTGTGGTAACATTTACTCAATAGGACATTGAAATTTACTTGCTCCCATGTACCAAATACTAGAATTGTGGTAATTTCTACTACAAAAAAGTGTTGTCCTATATGTAGCTGCTCACATAGTAAATTCAGCAACAATTTTTTTTCCGTGTAGTCCTGAAATTTTTGCTTTGTTCATTTCGCGTCCTGTCTTACTCTATGTAATAAATAAATGGTCCGTTCATGCGGGAATGGTTGAGTCGATGGGCGTCGCCTGTACTGCAACAGGTGAACGACTATCCGCCTGCGCATCGAATTGCTGTGATATAGAAACGATCGTGTCCGCATTTGGTGAGAGCATCGAGTAACGGTCGTTCGAAGTACCTATACGTATACATAGTGTAGTTACATGATTTTCTCAGTCGTCCCACTGGCGTGAATCGACAGTAGACAGGATAGCCGATCGAGGAAACGGATTGGAAAGGCTATATGTCTGACTAGGCGTATAAGTGATATAGGAATCTGACTATAAGATGAATAAGAAATCCCTGATGTTCTAGCCGAGGAGACAGGCAGACAGCCAGGAGCCAACCAGCGTTAATAATATCTCCTCGATGCCCTAAGCTCGTGTTTAAGCTGGAATAGACTGGAATTAAGACTAACGACCAGACTAGCTTATTTTAGAAGAAGATAGGCGTACTGAAAAATAATCACGAAATGAGAGGATAGCGGCATGGTGAAATCGGCGACGAGTATACATCCACATCAAAAATGGGGCTTTTGGAAGGACTGCGATGTTACTCCGGAAAGGATTTTTTAATATCCTAATAATTTTACTGCAGCAATTCTCGACTTATTCGGTGAATAAACGCAGCTGGATTATAAAAGTTAGGATTTCGCGCGAAAAGTGGTCTGTTCATCCCATGGAGGTTGAATTTTTGAAAAGTTAAAGACCACTGAGATTTAGTTGCTTGAATATATAATTTTTTTTTTTCATGTATGCGGATCTGAATTCGACTACATCCGAAATATTGTGTAGAATAAATTTCGTAATCCTGGTATGATTTCCTTCGTATATAATATGTCGAAGGTCTACTAGCTGGACCTGAGAACTAAAATTGTGAAAATAATTGACCTAATCAAAAGAGAGATAAATTTCAAATTTAGCTACTTATTTAACCCAATAGACTATTTGAACGACTTTAGAGTCTCACAATCATTTCCTCGTTCCATGCTTCGTTCCACTTATTCAACCAAAGAAACTTTGACATCCGAAGGAGGAACCGACTCCCAGAAAAACGTAAACGACGAGCGAAAACGTTGTAAAAAAGAAGAAAAGAAATGAAAATAAAAAAAGAAAAAGAAAAAGACAAAGACAAAAAAGGGAATAGAAACGTGTCGACAGGGGAACACAAGCGCGGCGGGCACTTTTCTCGGCAGCGCAGCTGTGATATCCTATGCGCATACATATCTATGCGCTTATCAATGTATGGCTTGGGATGAAAAGAGAGAGTGTATATACGTGTATATTTATATGTTAGACCAACCAGCACGTGTCTCTGTATTATTTCCCCGAGAGAAACTAAAGGTTTTTATAACCGAATAGACTAGACGGGGCTTATAGTTAGTTCGGCTCAACAGTTGTGCTCGCGGAAGTGTCTGCTGGTTTCCCCGCTTCGAATTCAACTTATTTATACACCCTAAACCATACACTTATTTTTATAGTACAATTTTATTCGGTTCACGAGGTCTTGGTGTCAACTCAGCCACCGCGGAACCAATACAAATCCAAATCCGAGTCGCAGTTAGAGTCGCGGGCGCTAGAACCAATAAGAAATAAAAAAAATTACCAGACTAAACTGGTCTTCGATCCCCTAAACTCCAACTCGATTCTATAAATACGTGATTCTCTAAAGCGGAGAAATATCCACTCGACTAAACCAGACGAGATCTCTTTCCGATAAAAATACTTACACACTATTTTTCAAATCTGCGATCTTACGTCGATCATGATTCCTATAATATGGTAAAGGTCATGAAATTTGAATAAAAACCTCAAATCATGATTTGACCAAAATCGTCAAAATAATTCTTATATAATATGGAAAAGAAGCTTCTGAATTCAAAAAAGCTACGTCAATCACCTCAAGTAAAGTTTGAATTGAAAAATTTGATGTATGTGACATAGGAAGCGTTTTGATGGTTCCATTTAAAATATTCAGATTCCCAAAAGCTCCTCGCGTCACAAATTTCGAATTCATTAGTTCATTTGTGGATATGAAGTGAAGATATTGGCGTAGCTTTTTTTGAAATCTGTGAAACTCATGCCTTCCTTTATGATGATGGGATGAAAATCCATGTTTTGGAGTACTCCTATTCTGTAATCGTGAAGAAACCTCTGTGAAACTGCTTAACAAGGAAGTCAATATTTGCGGCATTGGAGAATTCGAATTTGAAAAGTGCAAATCTGCAACAACAAGCTTTCTGATGAATGGCTTATTCCTCGGTGCAATTTCCGAAGGTGCATATTAGATTTATCTATAAAATATAATCCAGCAGTGCCATTATCGCATAATCGTAAGATTCGCTGGTGCAGGTGCGAGTCTTGCTACAAAGAAAGACAGGGGGGGTGGGGGGAGGGGGGGTTGGTTTGATCGCGGTGTTCAAGAGTGGTGGACGCGGCAGTGGCTTAGGTTATCTTACCGAGAAATCTTTAGCGCGGCATCTTAACGAAGGGAAAACAAAGACAGAGCCAAGGATGGAACATGCTGCTAGCGTTCACTACAGACAGCGTGGCACCGACGCACGGAGATCCTCTCTCCAGTCTCCAGCCAGCTCAGCTCACCCGGCTCTAACCGTCTATATACTCACGATCAGTGCTGTTTCGCAGTACAGCATCCCGTGACCGATAGGCTATCTCGGTTTTAAGGCGGACAGATTTATCGCCAATTTTTTCCCTCTCTTTCTTTCTATATATTTCTCTCTCTTTCTATCATCTCGTGATATTATAACGGTATATATAATAATATTTCGAGTAGATTATTATTACTCTTTATAATAGTAATTAGAAAATTGATTAGAATCTAATAACGTATGGGATACAAATCGTTATATTGGTCTTATATCTATCTATCTATCTATCTATCTATCTAGTAGATTACGGTCAGCTGGGTATAGTTGAATAAAATGATAAAATTAAAAGTACCGCAGTCCAGTTAGAAACTTGTTGGCCGTGATTAAAAGATCAATTTACTATTTGATCTCGTTATGGCATCCTTAGAAACCTCGGTATAGGAGTCTTGCGTACCACCTGGTCCCGGGACTCGCGATTGCATCACTCCGGTGGTCCAGCCCAGCCCAGATGGGTTCTTCGAGTCTGACGACTGCCAGATCGAGACTTGATTTTATCTTATCTCATATATCATATTATATTATATTATCTTAACTTATCTCATATTATCTTATCTTATCTTCTCGTCCAATTATAAACTCGGCAGTAATTATGCCAAGTACCAATTAAGCCGAACTTTAAACGGTAAGTTCCGTTCGCGGGGAATCGGACTTTCTAAAACGGTGAGAAAAGGTTTTTCTCTCAGTATGGTACTACACGTTGGTTATATTATCGCTCCATCTTTCCATACTCTATACATAGTAGTTTTCATAACTTTCATCGTAATTATTATATATTCTCGTTCCAGGAAACGGTGGACTTGAAAAAAAAAAAAATCAATTTAGTTTTACTGCAGGGTGGTTCCATTGATAAATGCACAACTTTTATTCACATTTTAAAGTCACGGTCAATGGATATAATTCCAAGAATCTTCGCCCGGGTAGTACCTTGGTTCTCATGTATAACAAGAAGAAGAAGAAGAAGAAGAAGAAGTAGAAGTATGGGGTGGCCGTCCGAGGTGTGGCGATGGAAAAACAAAGGGATAGAATAAAGAGAGAGAGAGAGAAATAAAAAGCGAAAATCAAAAGCAAAAAGAAAATCGAAAAGGCATGAGAGATCGCAACGAGAAAAGTGCCGCGCGGTCGAGCCGCGAGCTTGTCCACGTAGTTATACGCAGATGGCTATGGCTATAGCCCCGGTATAGCCTATAGATCTATAGATCTATAGATCGTAAGATCTATAGATCTATAAGGGCGAGTTGTCCGACCGGTTTTTGCAGGGCACACGTAGACTGCTTGGCACCGGCGGGCGCCATTATGTTTCATCTAGTTTTTCACTCGCCACCGTTCGAACACGCCATCGGCCTTTCAAAGGCGTCTAGATGCGTGTGTTTTACCTCCTTCAATCGCTATTTGCAAACCGAAGGAAACAGTTTTCTTCCTCCATTGCTATAGCCAGAAAGATCCGTTACCGTCCTTTAAAATCTGTTCAAACATGTGAAATAAATTGAATTTTTACTCTGACGTTAAACACATATCCTGTTTTTAACTCTTATAGAACTCGATTGTAAAACGATGCCTGTTGACCCTCGGGGCCAATCCTCTCTGCCCCTCATAAAATTGGTTCTGTTATAGTTGTTTTTGAAATTTTTTTTCGTCGAATGACGTAAGAACCCACCACAGCATGGCTATACCGATCGTAAGGTATTGTTTTATGATCTCCTTTTCCGATACTGAGCCGAGCACTATTTATAGAACGTGATTTAATGGACCAGAGAATTATTAACCGCTTTCTCATTTTGACAGGATCTGTCGAACAGATTGCTCCAAATTAAACCTCGATAAAAAGTGCAGATCTTATCGACTTTTTATATATACCCAAAGGGTATATCTCTTAATTTCTCTTCTGTCCTCATACAATGTTGCTCACGGTCAAGTTCTCCCATTTATATCGTTAACCCTTTTAAATCATTGACGGCATCAATCCATTGTACAAATCGGGTTTCATGTTCCATGGAACCTCGACAATGCCAGTGATCATTACGATCACGTCAGATTTTTTATTCTCATGAGGTATTGATACCCTCAAGCTCTGATCATACTCTCAAATGAGACCCAACGTTCCTGGGACTCACTACTTGGCTCGTAAGATCATAATTAGCAGAATAAAAGCAAGTTTCGCTCCGCGGAATACACATCCTTGATCTCGTCAAAGATACTCTACCAGCTCCGTTCTGCTCACCTGCTGATTCACGTATGAGATTTGCGAGTCTTTCCTCTCGCTGTTATTGCTGTAGATGTTATTACTTCATGACTACGTATTCCCAGCTGGGAAAGTACTTCTTGTCAGCTATTCTTAGACTTTATAGGTACAATCTTATTATTGATGACGAGTGATCTTCAGCATGATCCACTATTTCATCTTCCGTCTATATCGTACTTCGACCCTAGTTTAGCAACGGTTTGAACTGTTCACACGGATTTGTTTGACCTGATGAGAACTGGGACAGAAGAAACCCGGTTCAAACGTCAGTAGGTACAAAATGAATATCGGACGGATTTATCGGTTATGATAGTTTTAGTTCTGAAGTGAATGGACGTCTCGTCTCAACCACCGGCTCAGTTTCCCTTCTAAACATCAACTAATAATTATCGGCGATGTCGAACGGTTGAGTACTGGTTGAAAGCGGTTTGAAAATTACGGGCTGCGTTTCAAACTCCACTTGTCGCACCTGGAATTAACTGGATTTTCCTTCTGTTGCACCAAAACTGGTTGCTGTACTCGTTCCGGTATACTCTACGTGGCCACCACTCGGCCATGTCGTTCCAAGCTTCAAACCTGAAACTGAACGAAGTCTTGAGATCTAAGCTCAGGAATATTGCAACTTTTGGTGCCATTTCAGAATTCTAATGATCAATGTGAAAGGTTCTATTTCTGATGGACGAAAAGTTCAACAAAGAGCTCTGCGATATATGGAAAATATCTTCATGCAGCATCAGAATCGGGAAATTTGCATGGCACTCTTTTTTGGGATGAATTATTACCAACGTCACTAATTTTAACCAGCTTGTATTGAAATACGACGCTGCTGATTTATTCTGTTCCTGAAATAATGATGATTGTCCTCCAACTGGATGACGAAGGATTCTTGAGATTGGGGTCTCCGACAATTACGACTGTAGCCAGTTCTCGCGGTATGAGATAATCTCTGAGATCAGATTGCCAGATTCCATTTGAACAATAGCAAACACGTGGTTCAGTTCACGTTCCGCGGGATCCATGATCTCGCTAAAATGGCCTGAGGAGTCCATGAGTCATACATTGTAAGATCGTACGTTATTAAATCGAACATCTAGAACCAGACAATTATGAATGACTTGCAAACACATGATCGAAATAATCGTGAGTCATGCGGTACTTGGTATATCATTAAATTTGTAATTAAAGGTTTAAAATGGGTTAATTACAATCATGCCATATTTATTTAGAGAAGGGAAGGGACGCTGTTATGCATAGATAACTAAAAAAAGAAAAAAAAAAAAAAAAAACGGTCTAGGCAAATGCCGAACAAGTTACTTCAGCTTACATCGTCGGTGAAGTCAATATAATTTCATAATCTTTCGATTGGTCGTCATAAGGATGACAGTTGCTGACGTAAAGTGTATATTTTGACGTCACGTGTGAATATGACATTGAGATGAAGGCGGTCGTTTCGGACGAACTTAAAAACGTAACATCTGTCAGGCAACAGCTTTAAAGAGTGACGTACGAATGGCCTCAAAGAGGTCAGTTCAAGTTTAAAAGTTAACCAGATTCTCGCAAAGTTTGCTGTATGTACTACAGTCTGGAGTATTCTGTTGTCAACGTTGCGATTCATCAGTAAATTCTATTAAATTGATTCTCTTCGTTTGTTGTTTTTTCTTTTTTTTTTTTTCTGTACCATTTTAGAGTCAGACAAATCAAGTAGTTTTTCTGTTGCTCTCCGTGACCTGATCACTGCCTAATACTGATTGAAGCAATAATGAAAAAGTGACGCACATTATTCCTTTCTATAGAATCCATAACGTTTTTTTTTTTTTTTTACTCATCTTCTTATTAATTGTCGCTGTTGCCATTACCATTGCCATTGCAATTGAATGATTAATAACAATCCTGAGTATAATCGTGCCTGGTGTTTAGTGCTTGGTACATGATGAGTTATTAATTTGATCTGGATTCTTTCCCTTGTTTGCTGCAATTGTTATGACCGCCGCCAATTACCCCATCTTGATACGTAACGCTAGATATATGTATATGCTGCAGTCTTTAAGAGGACGTCAAGAAGGTCGAGCAGCAGGAAAAGCATCTCCTTGATCCTCCATTTATTTATTTTGTCATGCTTTTTTTTCAGTTTTAATTCATTAATCAGCAAAAGTACTCCTGCAACTCTTTCTTTCTGAATCTCTATCCACACGTGCAACAGAAAATCTGAATTAGGTGAAATTCGAACGAAAGTATCGTAGATATACCGAAAGAACTATGAAGACATGTAGAACATAGAAATTTTTAACTAACTCCAAAGAAATGAACGAATTTTTGTAGATTTATTCATAAACATAATGCAGAGGGATGAGAACATCCCATCTTCTTTTGTTACTTTAAAAAAGAACGACCAATCGTTAAAAATAGACCTTTAATTTTCGCCAATGATAATTCGCAGTACTTGACTCAGCTTGAGAATATCATTTGAAGATATTTAATTGGGATTGATCCTGATGTTCCAGATGGAGCCGAGGAGCGTTTTGGTATCTTATACACTGGATTCTTCGAAAAACCCCTTCAGCTGTTCCGGCACTTTGATTTCCGAGAACTGGGTGTTGGCACATGGCAGTTTGCTGGAGCCATTGGTATTACAGAGTGACGATTTGCGATCGCTTACAGATGATTTGAAGGTAGGAGTTATGACGAAACGAAACGAAAGGGTTGTCAAATCTCCGGAGTTTTCTGTCTCATGGGAAGTTAGAGACACTGAAATCAAATCCCCGCCGTGTTGTGGTGCCAAAGTTATTCCCAACATGAACAAGAGTTCAGATGAAGCCTGTCACCCAAAATCCACCACCTTCAAAACCAACAGGGCCTATTTAGCTGCGGCTTGGAAATGTCCGCTGCTCGTTGAAGTTTTTGAAGGAATCCTATCCTCCTGGAGATTTTCCGAAGCTCCTAGAGAAGAGAACGTCGCAGTTCCTGACAAGGAATTATTTTCACTGCTACTTCTGCTCAAGATTGAAGACTGCGATGCTACGATCGAATCGACCATTTCCGAGCCTCAAGACGCCCTAAGAAATTTCACAAAAATTTTAGCAACACCTCAGAGGGGCCAGGAAGTAGAAATCGAATCCACACCCTTCGGGAATCCAGTCTTTATGAACTCTGTGGCCAACGGTGTAATCAGCAATGTCTTGGGTCCAGCAAAGTCACTTCTTCTGACCGATGCTAACGCCGTTATTGGCTGTGAAGGAGGACCCATCTTTATCAGATATAAAAGGTGAGTTTATAAACGAAAGGAGATTTTTAGCATGACCTGTTAAGTTTTCTGCGAATATTTCAGCACAGCCATTGTTTCATAGAAAAAATGAAACTTTCGGTTGTTTTCACGTTGAATATACGATTCACGTAATTGTCCTGATCGGTATTCGATTAGAAAAGGTCGTAAGGGAATTTACAACGATGTCGTTAATTCTACGACACATAAGTTATAGGTTTTGCGACTGATTAATATCGTTAGATCAGACATTAAGTAGCGAACATTTCCATAGCGGGCACAGATCAGTCTGTGGTATTGTGGTTGCCCCGCTGAGTTGGTGTCGAGGTGAATGGGTCGGTTATACTCTAGGGGTGAGTTTACTTCCGTGTTTACATCGGGTCCTGAATCCTCCTGACGAAAACATCAATCTTATGCTACCCATTCCTGGTCCAGGTATAATCGGTGAGTAAATTGCACTTGATGATCTGCATGGGGATACTAAGTAAATGAATTGACTTTTTTTCGAGATTTCTCACCACGTTTTTCGATTCATCCTGATGCCGGCTACACTCATATTTTATTTTTGCTTTTTGAAATCTATGCTTAGTAACTTCCAACTTTTGTTTCCAATTTTTCAATCAATCTCCCACACGGAGAAAAAATAACACTACTCATTGCTGCGCAGAACACTCATTTGTCAAACTTTTTTATAAATTGACTCAATAACCAAAAAATATCACTCACTAGAGTGCAGGACACTACTCATTGATGTATTGACAACTTTAGTTATTTTTTTGACAGCAATGAGTAGCGTCCTGCCCTCTAGTGAGTCAGTTTATAAAAATTTTTGACAAATGAGTGTTCTGCGCAGCACTGAGTAGTGTTATTTTTTCTCCGTGCAGTTATTCGGATTCATACATTTCTGTCACGAATGTATTTTTGAGCCATTGATACGTGAATAGAAATTTTCCACCTGCCACAGCGTATTTCATATATGTGCTTGAAAATTTCTCGCGTTTTTTTTTTTTTTTTTTTTTTTCGAGTACGTAGGTAAATCTATTTGAGTGTATGCGATCTTAGCCCAGGGCAAAAAGTTCGCTTAGAATATAAAAGCATGTGGTTCATCTTTGTTTTTCACGACTCGTGAAGAACTTCTGGACAAAAGTGTGGTCGTTGTTAGATGCGGATCTGGCTGGGGTTCTGGCGTTTTAGTGGACAAAACGATGGGAATTTTTTTGACGTGTTCACACGTCGTCAAAGAGGTAAATATTGAAATTTCTTTCTTAGTTCGTATTTAAGACTGACGATTACGATTTTGAGTAATTAATTTAAATTTATTAAGGAGCTACGAGTGACATAATGTGATTAAATTACGACTCGTTATTCAAACGTCTAAATTTTTATTGATATTCGATAATTAATAACAATTATCATTATTCTTCCAAGGCACCCAAAAGCAGAATCACAATACGAAATCCGAATTTTTCTACACGGGGTGAATTAGTCTATAAAACGCCTGGCGGAAAATCCTACGATTTAGCCATCGTGCGTGTAAATCCACAGGAATTGTCATCTTTACGGAATTTACCTATGGGCAACTCGTTGATTCGTAAAAGTGAGTTTTTTTCTCAGACAATTGATCTTTATATGTTCAAAAACCATTCTTTACTTTTATGGTCACCCTTATAGTCAAAACTGTGCAGTTTTTTTTTACGAAAAAAAGAATGGCATGTTTTTTAAAAATCACGGTGATGGTCTAAACTCTAAAGTGTAAGGACGTTATTCTGAGTGAATTATCACTGACCATTTCGGTTAAAATGCAGTTTTTTGCATCATAATTCCACCAAACCCTTGCGCATTCGGTTTAAGAATCTATAACTCAAAAATTCAATGCCAGAGAAAATTTGAATCGATTCCCGCTCGCTTGTTGACGGCAAAGTTAGTTCGAGAGATTGTAACGGGGTAGAGCAACTTTCTAGTTAACTCGATGGCGCCATCTTACAGACCTTTATTCAACCGAGGGCATGATTGAATGTGAAGGACGATGGTTATATGGCATGGTATACACGTTGCATATAATAAGGCGTCTTCGTTGTGTCGATTGTTGCGGTGTTTCAGGAGTTTAAGTCTGAGTGATTTTGAGGGATTTTAGTCTGAGTGATTTTGTTTTCAAAATTTTAGTTAAAAACTAAAAACTAAAGACTGAACCTTTTTATCTATTCAATTAATTGAAAATTCATTTCTTCAGGCTAACTTTATCGTCTGTGCTACACTACAAAACTAAAAAAAAAATGGGTAAGGGGCCATTCAACAAATACGTTCGCTTTTTTGGACGATTTGAGACCCCCCCCTCCCCTATGTAACAATGGTTCGTTTGACTAGACCCCCCCAAAATAATACGTCACAAATCTCGACCCCCCCCCCCCCCCCCCCGGCCTTTATTGCCTTTTTTGGTCTATCGATCCATAATTCGATCTATTTCTAAGATTTGCCTTTCGATGTCACTTAGCATTAAATAGAGATAAAAGAGATATTTAAAAGCAGTCCTTTATTTCTCACTTCACTTTAACAAAATTCTCGTGCCAAAACACGAATTCTATACATAAAAACCGAACGTCACATTCCCCCCCCCCCCCCCCCCCCCCGTGACTTGTAACGTCACATCAACCGCGACCCCCTCCCCCCCCTAAAAGCGAACGTATTTGTTGAATGGCCCCTAAATTCACTTTATGAAAGTTTGAGATTAAAAATGAAATGAATAAAATTGAAAAGAAACGATTTGCACGTGAAACGATTTCATTTTTATATTTTTTCTTAATCCTAAATCTTCAAAATATTGAATCAACTCATTCGTTTCACTTTAATGAACAGCGCGCTGTTTTTATTTGTCTATAATTGAATTCGATTTATCTGCGTCTCGCGATTCTGAATTCTGCAAACTCTATATGGATGAATTTTAGTTTAGCGCAGTTTTGAGGCAACGAAGTGATTCTCCGGCCCTCAAGATTTGAAATAAACTTTTTAAAAATCAATCGATCTCATTCCAGTCCGCATATTGTATTATTTATTATTCCACTCAATTGGAAGATCCTACATTCTGCAAACTCCACACATTATAATTTTAATGTAGTTTAGCTTTGGAGCGAGAAAGCAGTTGCTGAAATTATCTCTGAAAAGCCAACTAGGGAGATTAATATTATGTAAATCTAGCAATTGCTCGTTAAAAGTAACTAGACTCCGACTAATAGAATCCTATAAAACGGAACACTGTACCAGTTTGCAAAAAATTCAAATCTACCCGACAAAAAAGAAAAAAAAAAATCTATTCTAGGTGACGAAGTCGTGTGTGCGGGTTTTCCTTTAATCTCCTCTCGAGATCAGCCTCTAATGTTTCCCACGATAACTCGTGGTAAAGTCTCACATTTATCGGCTGGGATGCTGCAAACATCATGCTGCATCCAGAGCGGCACTAGTGGCGGTCCGGTTGTCTCATACCCAAGGGGTGAACTTGTGGGAATTGTAGTATGCAATGCGACCTCTGCTGGTAGAAAAGCTCTCTTTCCTCGAGTCAACATGGCAGTACCCGCTACTGTCTTCAAATCTCCGATCGAAGAGTATCTACGGACGCAAGGTACGTGAAAATTTCACTTCACTTATCGACTGTTGTATTTTACGATATGCTAAGTTCGTAGAGGTATATCATTCGATTTTTGAATCTTTAAATTCCAATGAATTCAATTTATTCCCAATAATGAATAAAAAAAATTCTTCTGTTTTAGACGTAATATCGCTAAGTGTATTGGAAAACCGAGATTCCATGATACAGCGAATGTGGAATTTGAATTTAACGCCTTTCTCTCATTTGTAATTCAAAATTCATATTTTGATGCAGTGCAGTGCAGGGTGTGGTTTTTTTTTTTTTTTTTTTTTAAATAAATAAATAATAAAGTCTGTGCAATTGCTTTACAATGTATAATATAATAGTAATATTAATCGACGACGAGACATTACATTATTTACGTATATGTTGAGTATACATCTATATAATATATTCGCGTTTTTTAATAAATAATAATTTACGTAGTACGCTATATGAAACTTTTTTTTTTTTTCTTTTTCTCTTTTTTTTTTTTTTGTTATCATTTAACATCTAATCGCTGGTACATATTGTTATAAAGGACTTTTCTCAGTAAAATAATTAATTAATCTTCTATATCATACAGTCTAATGTCATGTAATCTATGGTCACAGATTAAGTACATACATTCTATATATATCATTTAAAAGTACATAGCCATACACTATTTCGCTAAACTTAATCGTCCAATTTATCTCAATTATAGTAATAGCTAGGTACTATACCTATATCTTAAACGGACTGTAATACATAATTTTACAGTCACTGAAAATCCGAGAATACTCGATTTCCTCGTTTTCCTAAAATCTACAATAATAATAATTATCAATTTATTTAATTCATCTTCAATTTTATTACTATATAATATTATATATATATAATATATATATATAATATTATTCTAATATATATATATAATATTATATATGTATAATATATACATAATATTATTCCTATAGATACACACAGTAATTACATATTTTATCTATCGATATAACAGATCTATAAGTTTTTGGTTTCTGTTTCAAGTACCTATAATAGGTATACGTGAAATAATTGTCTTCGCAAATTTCGTGTCTGCAATTATAACACACGTAGAAATTGCATTCATATAGTACTTGAAACTATACATTAATTATATATATAAATATATATATATAAATGAGAAATGAGAAATTTGTCTATCAGCAGCGAAAATAATTTATCAGCTCGTCTCTCGACATAATATATATTCGCGAATATTAGAGAAAAAAAAAAAAAAAAAAAAACAGTGTGAATCTCTTTTTTTTTTTCTTTCTCTATTTTCTATTTTTTCTAATTACGATTATACTACTTGCACGTGTATTCTTCGATGCGATCTGTACACGTGTCGCATTTAACCAAACAGCACCAATGGAACTTGCAACGACATTGGAAGACTTTTGTGTATTGGTGGGTGTTGTAGCCTCGACCACAGCACATCAAATCACAGCCATCTGTTCCTGAAAGAAAAATAAATTAAAGGAATCGAAGTTCGCAGGAAAAAGAAGAGGAAATTTTCCCATATTTAAGCTAAGTATCATATATAAGCTCATAGCGATTTGTCTGAAATCATCATTACGAAAAATGCTATCCGCGAATTCTGACTGCCATTTCAAATTTCAAGATTATCGACTTGCGAAAGAAATTTCAAAGAATTTGTTTTAGATGCGAGAAATCCACGTTCCAAAGTTCGTCGACCTATCATATATACACGGAATTCGAAAATTAATGCGAATTAGTCAGTCGAGTAGAAAATCGCGCCCACTCAGAAAAAAGTCTTGTTGACACAGCCAAAATTTGAGTTATTATATGCACAATCACATTTTTGTTCAGTCAACCAATAATTTTCGTTGGAATAGCCAAAATTTTGGTTGTCCCAACAAAATTTGATTTTCAAAACAAAATTTTGGTTATCCCAACGAAATTTTTGGTTGACTGAACAAAAAATTTGATTGACTGAACAAAAAATGTGATTGTGCATATAATAACCAAATTTTGGTTGTTATTTTTCTGAGTGCAGAGGCATTCAGTTTTACGAAGAGTCGACGGACGCGATGATTCTGGCTAAAAACTGGCTATTATCGTTTCCCGAAGAGCATCCCTGCTCACCTCTGCTAGTACGATTGCAGGTGCGGCCTTGCGTGCCAAAGCTGCCGTGGGCCAGGTCTGGCTCGCAGTAATTGGGCGACGGCTGGAGATACACGAGCTCACTTCGTTTCGGGATCCGTTTTGGTCCATGTCCAGGTCCTCCGCTCGCTCTCGGCCTTTTCAGCACCAAGTGTGGCCTTCGTGGTTTGTTAGATTTTTTTGGGGGTCTTCTTTCGCTCCGCGATTTACTCGGGTCGTTTGGTTTACCTTGTGTTTTCGCATCGTTTCCTAAAATCGGTGTCGTATCCGACAACGGGGAATCCGACAGAGTCTGTGAACTCTGAAAACAAAAATAGTATAACATACGATTTTAGATACCAATTTTAAATATAATATTATATTCGGTCTTCTTCTATCATCAGTTTCGATCTTTTGTTCGTGTTTTTTTTCTTATATATTTTATTTTCATTTATTTTCGTAAATTTCATTTCTTACCTGTATTGTCGGTGGCGGGGGCGGTGTTATAGCCATGACGGGACGCGCCCGGTAATATTTTTTCATTAGAGCATCGCCGATCTGTCGGAAGCTCGGTAACTTTCGCCAGCAGGTTCTGACCGTGCAGGAACCGGAAATTCCATGGCACTTACATTCCGTTTGTAGCAGGGCCTTCACGATCTCAAATCAAAGAAAAAAATAGTCAATTATCAACCCATACATTATAAATTACACGACAGATACTACATACCTATATAATATACACCACTTTATATGATAAGCGCGGGTTAATCAAACATACATAAATCATGTGGATAAACACCATTTACAACAAAATAAAATATATAAATATCCACGACTGAGTGGATAAACTTCATAAAATTCATTTTTTTTTAGAAATACTGCGCCCATATGCATATATGATGTGCATTATATACTTCGAACCCTGCAGAGACGCAGACAGAAAGAGAGATAACAGAAATTTTTTAATTGGTATATCGTTGCGTGGTGATAATTGCGGTGAGATACACGAGGGAACGACATTGTCTCTTGTACGTGATTGGCTGGTGGTTATTGGGCAATAAATCAGTATTGATGGTGTCTGGGAATCGACTGAGTAAGCGATATCTGGGTACCTACTCGCAAGCACGCAGTCTGTAGTATATATCGTATATATACCTATACCTATGGTTCGAGCTGGTGCATAGGTATAATATGCGTGCCAGACTGCATCAGTGAAGTTATTTCTCGTTAATATTCAGAACTTGACTTGCATTACGTTATGAGCTTTTCTCTATAGTTGTTCATGAGATTTCAAATTTTATGTCCAATTATTTGACAAACTTGTGGCACATTATATGATTGCCGTCTCACTTATGTAGCAACATGCGAATGTACATGATTTTGTCGCGGTTTAATTGGTGTGAAAAATGCAATTCTTTAATGATATAATCTGACGATATGTATATGACTTAAGTATCTTTATTTTAGCCTTTTGGAGCAAGTGAAATGGTTATCGTATAAGTCTTGTGTCTTACCACCTTATGGACATTGTTAAGTGTTGAAATCAGGTGTTCAGATATACTTTACGGAGTTTACAAGCTTGTTAAAGCCGGCCTTTATTCCATTCAACATTCCAGTTTAGCTATAATTCGCCTTTATGTACTTCCAGCTTTCAATTCACTCGTTTGCCTTCAATCTTATAAGGTAACGCGTCTTCGACGCCTGCAGATCAAAGCGCATAAGACTTTCAATACATATTCTCGCGACCTGTGCCACCATAAAATTCCAATAAAGTAGTACTGTGTGACCGCATGTTCTTAAATGGTTGTTAAATCGACATAGTAGAACGATAAAATTGACTCGTCCGCAGCTACTTAATTCTCACATTTTTCGCTTTATGGACACCTTAACTATAAGGACCAATGCCAAAACCAAAACTGTAATCAATACCCATATACCTATAGCTATATCCCTGAACGCGAAACGATCCTATCTCACTTTCATGCTCACTGATCAATGCTCGCGATATCCCCCCAATCCCATGGCCAATATACTATTCTGAGTCTGGTCGATGCATCGGTAACCGTAAGAAAAAAAAAAAGAACTGTTCATCTTACATCTTTCGGCCATTGATTGGAAGAGGGTTTAGTCAGGTGAATTGAAATCCATTAAATTTGAATTTTAGAACAAAATTTGTCACTTGTTAGAAAATTGGTGTCGTTGGAGATATCCGAAAGTTTCTAGATTTTTATGTCTTATACATTACTGTATGGTGTAGGTAATACTCAAACTAAAATGTAAATGAATTATCAAATCCCTGTGATAAATTGCAACTATTGAAATTAACTTTGAAAAAAAAAAAAAAAAAAAAATTAAAAAACGATGTAAAAAATTCTTACCTTTCGTCCAGCCTTGTTATTGTGAAGATTCATCAGGCTTCTAGCATCACCCTCGATTTCCCTCGCGTCCAGAAACCTACGCGCGAACCTATCGTTAAAATTATTAAGATGAAATAATTGTGAAACGATAAAGCACTGAGAAAAAAGTCTTGTTGACACAACCAAAATTTGGGTTGTTATATGCACAATCACATTTTTTGTTCAGTCAACCGAAAATTTTGTTGGAATAGCCAAAATTTTGGTTGTCCCAACAAAATTTGGTTTTCCCAACAAAATTTTGGTTATCCCAACGAAATTTTTGGTTGACTGAACAGAAAATTTGATTGACTGAACAAAAAATGTGATTGTGCATATAGTAACCAAATTTTGGTTGTTATTTTTCTGAGTGAGTATACATACATTTTTTTATACAATTATAGCTCGTGAAATTTTGAACGTCACTTATTATAGATCTCAGTACGCACTTGCAGCGAATAACGAGTGAATTTATCGCGCTGATAAATATGATTACACCTTTACGATGAGCTGCAAAGGGTACATCCTTGCGGTATATATATGTATTTGTGTATATTTATGTAAGTGATGCTGACTTTAGATTTAGTATAAGCGCGCACGCGCGTCCACCCATAGCGATACATCTGTAATAATTCTGGTTACACAGCTCTCGCAGTATGTTACTTTTAAAGTAAAAGATAGCAGGTATAAAAAAGAGAAGAAGATAACTCACCTCATGCCGTATGTAACGTCAGCACTGCAGCCGCCCCATTGCCAGCCGCTAGGAACTAGTTCTTTACTGGTTCTGTGGCAAATGATAAACAGAATTTATTGTTTATATGAATTAACAAAAAAATTATGAAAAAAATTTCGATACTATTATATAGATTGTCAAAAAAATGTTGATGTGATTTTTTAATGCCTACCTTATAGCCGATTCACAACCACAAGCTGTAATGTTACCCCGACTGCAAGCTGCAGTTATTGTGTATGTCACACCGGCGGAGCTTATGGCGTATGTAAACGCAGCTTCTCTACTTCCTATGCAGAAAAATGGAAAAAACAAAAAAAAGTATAGAACAGTTTTTTAAAAAGCTTAATAAAAAATGAATAAAAATGCAACGATTTAATTTTTCGAAATATATTTCGCTTTGCATAGTATATATACTGAAACTATTATAAAGGTAAGGTTGAATTCTGGAGTTTTCGAATATTTGAGGAAAGGAATATTATAGCAAATATAGAAGATTGTATATTTGAATTTATGTTCGATTAAGATTCGTCTGCGAGCCTCTGGACTCTGCGAACTTAACTGCGGTTCCATGCAAAATTCAGTATATCTGCGATTAGTTGCTCCGCGAACCTTTCAGACCCACGCGAATTGCAGGGTACGGTATAAAGATCACCTCTTTATCTCTCTCGCGTGTGTCCCTGACATTTTGCGTTATCGCAATTCACCCGTCCGCCTCACATGCGGGTTTCATTGTTCCCTAATCTAGATGGAGTCAAGTGCAGCAATCGGCTTTTACAGCTTCAAATCTCCTCCGTTTATGTGGCGAATCGTAATTAATTGAGGTTTCATCGTTATAGGGGTTTAACTAAACCCAGGTAGGCTTCTTCTGCTATTAGGAGAATTTCTATACACTTCCCTGCACTATCCACCTTGCATATTATCCACTATTAATTATGTTCTTTTTTTCTGCCTTATCATAAATGTCTTAATAACGCAGCATCGTTCCATCCATGCTACGAAAAAAACCAATCTTTAAAAATTGTTTTCTCACGCGTGGATGTTGGTAAATTTCATTAGACTGACCATATAATTGGTGTCAATCAAGCGCGTTTGTCTGATCGAACTATCTTTGAAATTGCCCAATAAGAAGCTGATGCACGTCCGTATATAACTTTCACGATAAAAGATAGTTCATTTAAGAGCCAAGGGGCTTTCTCACGCGAGTAAAATAGCCAAATAACAAAATCTTGTTAATTCGATCAACCCTAATTGGCGCGGTTAATTTCTTCCTTTTTTCCCCTTATATACGAGGAATCATATAATGATCTCTCATATACACATATTATATAGAGAATAACGTACGCAGACGGGTATATTATATATATAGACGATAATAAGTGAGGAGGAAAGAGAGGATATAATATAATACATACACTAAAATGTGTGGGCCCACTTGAGACGCGATCTGCAGGTTATATGTGGCGACTGGCGAGTCTTTCTATCATATTAATTTACGGCTGGTCGAGTGTAGCAAAGCGTGAGTGCAATTAATTGCTTAGCTCGTTCCTCGTGTTTCGTCGTGTTCCATCGAGCTTCGTTGGACAGTGCTATGGGACCCTGTGTGCAATGAGTTACTGTTCGCTTGAAATTTTTATTATTTATTATTATGATTTTACGCCTACGACTTCGCCTGTCTCATCGGCTTGATCCATATCCTTCCTCAGCTGAGCGCCATGCCATATCATCATGGAACTGCCATATCACATTAACTTGAAAACGGTGTCGAGTCGTGATTATCGCGGTTCAAACGATCCAGTAATAACTCACACATACGTCATTCCGTATTTAGATACAATTTTTAACAACAATTTGCTAATTATTCTGCATCTTAACAAGAAATAACAAGTATAATAGTAGTAGGATTGCTATTTATCGCGTATCTCTGTCTAAAACGAAGTGAAACGCAGAAGCTAAGAATTGCTCATCTTTGAAGAGCGTCGCGTGCCAGGCAAATTGACAGCGTCACAACACACGCGAAGATCGAGGAGACGCGTAGATGAGGCAAACATGCAGAGACGGTCAAAGATCCTGATACCAATCTAGAAGTGCCTTATAAATCAACGATCAGATCTCATGATCAGATATATTCTATCTTGCGCTCACGTTGCTTCGAGGATTATATGCCGTCCATGTTTGATCTCTTGCAAGGATCAACCGCTCGTTTCATTTCTCTTGGGCATCAGGTTGACCAGAGTAAAAGTAGTAGTAGGTACAGAGACCTCGATGTACTCCGACAGTTCTGAACTCCATTTACTCCGGTTTTTATAAATGTGTAGGCAGAGCACGCAACGCTTTTTCTCATCCTGTCTAGGACTTTCAAATGATATTCTTGAAAGCGACTAGATGCCATATGATGCGCACGTTTCAACTTGATCGCGAACACGATCAGTTCGTTTCCAATCAGAGTTAAATTGTAAGGGGCGATTTATTCGATTGAACGTCGGGATTCAAGTTCGAATGAAGTACACCCTTCGCAACTTTTACTACCAGGTTCTTGGTCATTTCCCCGTCTCTTCAGTATTATGAGAAAGTAACGAATTGTGGATGAATTTCTTCACATCTATAGATGAATCCGGGTTGAAAGTTGAGCGATACTGCATAGAGAGGGCGATGTGTTATTGATTGATGAAACTGGGACCGGAACTTCCGGCGTCTTTAGCCCACAGATAGAAATTGCCTGAAGCACAATGGAACGGTGTGGTATAATCATTAGCAAAACGGAGCTAGATTTATGCGAAACATTTACGTCGCAGCTATAGGGCGGCGCCCGCGCCCGGGCGTTTGCTGTCGAGGGACAGTAACGGGAAAATTTATCGTTTCGCTGGCGGGCGCCTCGTTTTATGAGCAAAGCTTTCTATAAATTCATTTCAGCTGTAAATTGCGCTGGTAACTAGTTGCCTCCAAGGGCCCCACGGCCATATTTGGACCGCGCGAAACTCCTCGTTCATCGCCAATGCAACATCAACGTTTGCAAAATCCGATTACGGAAAAGAAAAAATGAGTTTTTTTTTTATCCTGCGCACTATCTCCCAATCCGAAATCTTCTTTCTCAATAAGAACCTCGCCTATCGTATCATCTGCTGCTGAAGGGTGTATGTATAGAAGAAGAGTGCTTGTAGTGTTGGCGAAACCGCACGAGACTCTCAGTAAATCAACACTGTACCTCTTCGTTCTCGCTTTTCACAGTGGTTCTCGACATCTGTAACAAGGTCCAGTCCTCTGTCCATGTAGTTATTTGCGTTTAAAGAGCTTAAGAATAATTATGAAGCCCCCGAGAAAGGGTACCACTGACGAAAAAGCCCCTGCGGCAAAAGAGCGGCTGTGCGGTTCAGGCGAAGGGAGACACTCGATCTTACCATAACAAGATACTTGCGGTGGAATAGTACTAACTAATAAGAGTATGGCTCGATACATTGGACGTGGCAACTGCATGTGGCAAGGTGATGCTACGTGTATAGTGTTTCAAATATGCGGTAGACAGTGCTTTCAAGGCTCTCCAGGAACCTGGAAGAGCTGGAAAGTGTTCATCGGGATTTAATACGTGCTTGAGCTTCGACTCGCTTCAACTCCTTTGTCATATCCTGCACCATAGACTGGTGTATGGTTACACTATGTGTATAAACATGGGTTGTATCAACGATAGGTATATCGGTAGGTATAGTCTTTATTATACTTAATACCCGAGAATAAACATGATACGTCTTTTATATGGATATGTATTTCATCCGTATAGGTGCGTGTAAATGTATAATCGAGGCCAAAAGCATTCGATTAATGTGAAGACGGTTTTAGAGGCGAGTTTCGTACGGCTAAAAAAGTGAGATAGCCGAAAAAGGGCAGAGCGGATTTCGATCGCAATCAATCGGATAACGATTTCCTTCTAATTTATATCATCGTCTTTTAAGTGACTCTTTTAATGGGGCCCAGAAATTTATAAGTCAGATATACTCGCTGCGTATTATATCTATATAGAAGTGTGGGCGATTATTTATGGTGATTGGTCGAAATGCTCAAATTCAATAATGAATTCGATTTCACCATATGCTTCGATTTTTTTGTGTATTTTTTTTCTCCCTTTCGGCGACCCCGTTTCCCGATCTCTGTCTAATGGAATAGGCATTAATTAACAAATTATCCTAACAACTGTCACAAGTATAAATATTATACGCCTTATTGACTCATTCATAAAATGAAATTCCCTTAAACCGCATGGTATAAGAAATCGTGAATGACAATTATCACTATATGGCACCTATGAGTCTGTCAGATACCTACAGACCTACTCTACTGCAGGAAGACACTTTCGACTTCCCTAAAGCGACTGTGGATAATAATAAATACAAATTGACCTATAAATCAAGGGTTTATTTAACGGTAAGTATATCATCGTCGACTTCTAGCACTTTCCGACGACCCACGCTCGCTGCAGAGTAAGTTCCGGTGGAATTACGATTCGTCAGACGTGTTTCTGCCGCTGAATTTACGTGGAAGTGGATACCGCGTGACGGGAAACCCCGCGTGAGTTGGGTATCGCGCAGGACATTGAACGTCATTAAATGTCTAATAATGACGTATCACTCGTGGCTCAGGTAGTTATGTGACGTATCGATTTATTTGTAATTACTTTAAGGACACACGGTATGTCGAGGAGGTGATAGCCGTAATTCAAAAGGAGGATGCGTCACACGTATCCACCTACAACGTACCGGCTGCCATCTTTCATTCTCCTTTATGTGATCCTCCTCTGTGCAGATTTTAATGCTTTATACGCGACCTTATTAAAAATAATGAGCCAGATCGTATCGCTCATTGCAATAAAACGTCATGCCTACCAGGATTTTTCGCCTCTACCATTAACCATCGTCGATACATATATATATAAATTTTTTTTCATTCAATTTCAGGTACACTGCAGTCACTATAATGCACTAATTTTGTCGTTTGTAACATTCTGCAAAAATAATTAACTTCTATACGTCTGCAACCGCTGATCAAAAGTTATTTAGTCTAGGAAGATCCTGCGGCGTTTTCTCAGTTGGAAATACTAACTACGCCTCATTACTCGTGGATCTAGACAAATAAAGACATATACATACGAAGCTGCTACCTCTTTCCGACATATAGTAGAAAAAGTAGAGAATGCTATGCCAGTAGTAGTAGTGGGCAGAAAATAATTATATTTGCACAAGAAGTGATGAAATTACGAGGAAGTTGATGCCACAAAGGTAGAGTTGGCTGGTAATCATCAGTCTGGTAATTCGAAAATCGTTCGTGCAGTGAAGTTAAATCGAGAAACTGCAAGCCGAAGTTATGCAGTACTAGCTGTTGAAACAAACTCTCATCCTATCTCATCTTCCTCTCTGTCTCTCTCTCCGTCTTCCTGCACAAGAAATATGTAGAACTGCATGATTCATCTTATGATAGTTACCATCATCATGACTTCGCTATTTGACACAGACGGAAATGCCACCCAAGAGATAGAATGACCGTTTAACCTTTGCGAGATCACTAAAAGGAGAGAAGAATTTGAACTATATGAATTCACTCGTGGAATATCAATTGATCAATTGATACGAGAATGAAGAAAGGTCAAGACTAACTATAACCGATTAACAAGAGACGTATACATTAGGGTGGGCCAAAAAAAACTTTTAATTTTTTTTTCTTTAGTTACCATGAAAATATTGCTCAAGATGATGAAAAAAAAGTCCTCTGAAAATTTGAGCTCTTAATATCAATATTAAGAGGTGCCTAATCGCGATTTTTGATTTCCCATTTAAATAACACAGGAAATTTTTTTTTTTTTATTTGGAATTTTATTCCGTTCCAACGAATCATCGTGTTATAAAAATCAATACATATTCTTGTAGGAAATTAAACGATCTCCAAAAAAGGTCTGATGTGATTTTTCGCTAAGTCGAAAAAAAAGTCGTCATATACCGTTTGAGGTTGAACTTTAACCTTGAATAACTTTGAAACGAGTGAACTTAGCGAAAAATTACATCAGACCTTTTTTGGAGATCGTTTAATTTCCTACAAGAATATGTATTGATTTTTATAACACGATGATTCGTTGGAACGGAATAAAATTCCAAATAAAAAAAAAAAAATTTCCTGTGTTATTTAAATGGGAAATCAAAAATCGCGATTAGGCACCTCTTAATATTGATATTAAGAGCTCAAATTTTCAGAGGACTTTTTTTTCATCATCTTGAGCAATATTTTCATGGTAACTAAAGAAAAAAAAATTAAAAGTTTTTTTTGGCCCACCCTAGTATACATGACGTTTTGGAACTCTGGCAGATAAGTGGAATGGGATAAGACAAGTGAATAAATGATGACGAAACATAGTTTGAAAGGAGCTAACAGATTCTAATTGCAATATACGAGCCGATAGTCAACCGGCTCATGACAGGGACAGAGAGACCCGTGGCTACTTTCATTAAGGCACTCAGCAGGTCCTCCTATTCAGCGTCATGATCCGACTGTACGTAGATCATAAATTCATAAGCGGTATTGACTACGGGGTACAGAGTAGGTACCTCCGTTGGTTTCATGGCCGGAGGGCATAAAACGGCTCTTCTCAGTTGTGCCTCATGGGCTTCTGAGGTACTATTATACCATCAGCAAAGACATCAGAAGCGTTAGACGAAGCGTGAGCAGCAGCAGCAGCAGCAGCAACAGGTGGATGATGATCAAAGATGGGAATTTTGTGGTAGTCACATCACAGATTCAATCCTATATAAGAAATTCCATCATGCGATGCTCGTAAATTGTAGCTAGCTAAGTCGTTCTTCCATACGCATGTTATAATGTAAACTTTGCCTTCTCGATTACGTCGTGCACGTAGGTCTAGCCAGGACCCGGATTAGTATAAGGTAATTGAAGCTTGGTGTACTTTGAATCGTCCCCTGCATGGAGTCGCCGCAGGGTTATTTAGGCACGATATATACAAGGTACATGTAGTACTCATTCCTGCAGCACAAGTAAGAGAAAGAGTTAATGAATTTGTCGGTGTCGGCTCGCGGGGACGCGCTTGTAACTTTACCACTTTGGTTCTAAAGTTTCTCATCGTTCCTCTCGCGCGCCTATATCCGCACCACCATCACCACCATCACCACCATCACCACCACCACCATATCACCATACTACCTTCTTGTTTTTAGAGGGTCATTATTTTTCGATCTTTTTGCCACTACGTCTCGTGTGGGTGCGAAATGGATGGACGGATAGACGGGCGAGAGGGCGGACATGTGTATACATATTATACTTATATGTATACATATATAGACGTATACACAGTATATTTGTATATACCCTACAGGTAGTACAACGTCAGGCAAAGCACGCGTTGTAACCTGAGGTTATCTTGCGAACAAGCTTATACCCTGCCACCACGCGGCGTGTTTCCATCTTGTATTCTTGTCCGACAAGATCTTTATTTAAAAGGTGCGAAATATTTATACCTTTATATACTTGATCGGCATTACTACCTTTCACGTAGTAGAAACGATCAAATCTCTAGCTGCAGCGTCTGTTCATCGCGTTTTAATTTTATTCAGAAGAAAGATAACGTTACGTAGTGAGGAGTAAATCCTGGATCGTTTGATGAAGAAGAAAATAAGTGATAGATGAATAATGATAATAATAATATGAATTATCGTGAATTCTGAGAACCCATCTGGTATATAAATATATATTATATACAAGTAGCCAGAAATATTGTTGTGTAGGAGTGAGGCCATTATGCGGTTGAAGAAGAAATAAGGCATTTGTGAAGAGAGAGAAAATAAGGTGCCGGGAGGTAGTTATAGGCGAGGCGCAACGCTATTAAATTCAAATTTCAAATTTACTTTAATTTGATTTGAAAAAAAGAGCCCAATCTTTTTCCCACGCTATAATTCCCATTACACACGCGATGGGAATTATAGCCCGGGGTGAAACGCGGGGGAGAACTGAGAGCGAACTGATTATTAAGATGTACACCTCATCCAGGAAAGCGAATAAAAAATGTATACAGGAAGTTTTTTTCCCTTCATTTATATTCTCATAGTAAATTCAATCAAAATTTCTTCTCTCATTTTTTTGCAACCATCAATTTTATTTTTTCTCAAGGTTCAAATTTCATTCAATTATACTCAGGATCCGAGGGTAGTTAGAAGATACATACGAAGACCCGTTCTACAGTAGCAGTAACGCGTTAATATTTTAGCCTTTCACCGCAGTCGTTTGTCGTATAAGTAAGTCGCGTGAATTTATCGTCAAAGAAACGCCCGGATCAAGTCCTTTCCGTGCGTAAATTTCACCATGCACACATATATATATATATATATGGATATACTAGGTGTATAGTATATATATTCCTACGTATATTTAGGTATGTAAACGCGTACCTACCACATACGTATATATATATATGAGAATAAATTCCCTATATACGTACCGTTAGAACACGAGTAAAAATGATTTACTTTTTCCTCTTTCCTTTATCGGTATTACTACCACTACTTCAAAGTTTCGTCTCGTTTTATTATCATGCATAACATTAACCGCGCGGGGTGAAGTAATTGTAAAGATGTTAATTACTCTGTACTTTATTTATTAACGAACCGCACCTTCCGCGTCGAATGTTACATACATACATACTCATACATACATATCGACGTGTACTGTGATCTTTGATATTTCATCAATTATTATTGCGGATATAACATAACATATATATAGAACGACGACTCGTTTTCTCGGTACAGTTTCATTTAACATTTAAAATATTTCTTTGGCATCCATCCGAGCTACCGAACTGTCATTTAATTTGATTTACACAGGTCTCTGTGCAATTAATTATTACAAGCAACAGGTCTCTACTCTCGTTAAGGTCCACGTCGAGCGCCGGCCCTCAGGCTGCAGTTCTGGCCCTCCGCTGATGAACGCGACTTCTTCTTATTCTTCGCGTCCTTAGGTATAGGTACTGCTGGTCTTTATCCTCATATTTCTTCTTCCTGCAGCGCGTTATCTTCGCGTTATACGTGCATTAAATTAAACTTCGCCTTATTATTCGACGATTTGCTTTGAATTTTTGAACTAATTTATTATAAAAACCTGATCTTCGTTTTTTCGAATTTATATTCAAATGTCTCCGCACAATGCGGCCAATAAGATGAAATATTATTTTATCGAATCTTGATTAGTTAAAGTATAGGTATAGCAATAAGTGATGTTTAAGTGGGTGTGGTCACATCGAAGATGAAGACGAAGAAGAACATGAGACAAGCCTGTCAAAGTCTTATATTTTACTTGGAGTGAAAGTAATACGCCTGCACTCAGTCGGTTGGCCCGCCTTCAACTCTTTGCTCGGCCTATAGGCTATAACAAGACTCACACTTCGAGAAATATATATTATTTTTCCGTTCTCCAACCGTGGAGTACATGATGCGTCTCCATTCACCGAACAGCTTGTCTCACTCGGTAGAATTTTTTACGTATATAGAGGGATGTGTATAATATATAATATATGTGAGGCCTTCGTGACTTTCGCAACGTGATGCTTGATGCAGGTGCAATAAATAATAATTATTTAATTATCGTAAAACTGTATATATAGAGGCTGCTGGAATTGAAGTTAACAGAAGCAAAATTGAAGTAAAAAATAAAGAATTAAAGTATAGGCAGTAGTAATGCGAGTGCGGAGCAAAAAAACTGAGAGAGCTAAGACTTCCTTTCCACGATTTTTACTCAACTGCAGTAGTATTACTTCCATGATTTTACTACCTACTCGATTAAAATTAAGAATAAAAAACGACAAAGTGGAGTTATATTCAAGAGTCGAGTAAAACTATAATCGTAACGATAGTCGATAACCGTAACCATATCCACATACCATTAAACGAATTAAATTGGCAATATATGAAAGGATCCTCGTCAGCTATAGAATACCTTCATGGTATACATATACCTATGCATATGGAAAATGAACGCAGGAGTTACACCTACGCGTTTCATCGGATGTAGGTACGATTCGATCGAAGATATATAGAAAAACAATTAACCAATTAGGTACGATGTAATTAAGACTCGGTCGGCTACTTAATAACCATTCGTATACTGTATATAGTATATATATATATCCGAACTGGAACGAGTCATTTGCATTTTATTGAGGTTCGAATTTCTCTTCGGTTATTTTTTCCATTCCATCGCTCGAGATCTGACTAATAGAGTATCAATTTTTTTTATTCCTTATTCGTTTTTATCTTTATTCAAAGTTATCTCTCTTTCTCTCTTTGTTGCTATCTTTTTCTATACGGATGCAATAGCGTCCAAGTTCTCCTATATAATAACAATTATTTTACACGATTATTACACATCGTAATAGACGTTCTCATTAAAGTTATGGCTCTTCTCTTCGCTCTTTATACGTCTTAGATAGATATATATACGCGTGCGTCTTGACACTAACACGCAATTTCGCGTAGGTGGTTTGTGAGGTATACATAAGGTGTGCGAAGGTGGTGACGTGTGATACGCGCTGCATATAGGGAGGAAAGGGAGCTGGGAGGAGATCGGTTAAGAGATGAGAGAAAAGAGGGGATTACCATACATACATATATATATATTATATATATACAGGTGCATGTATATACTATATATATATTAGGGTGGGCCAAAAAAAACTTTTAATTTTTTTTTCTTTAGTTACCATGAAAATATTGCTCAAGATGATGAAAAAAAAGTCCTCTGAAAATTTGAGCTCTTAATATCAATATTAAGAGGTGCCGAATCGCGATTTTTGATTTCCCATTTAAATAACACAGGAAATTTTTTTTTTTTTATTTGGAATTTTATTCCGTTCCAACGAATCATCGTGTTATAAAAATCAATACATATTCTTGTAGGAAATTAAACGATCTCCAAAAAAGGTCTGATGTAATTTTTCGCTAAGTTCACTCGTTTCAAAGTTATTCAAGGTTAAAGTTCAACCTCAAACGGTATATGACGACTTTTTTTTCGACTTAGCGAAAAATCACATCAGACCTTTTTTGGAGATCGTTTAATTTCCTACAAGAATATGTATTGATTTTTATAACACGATGATTCGTTGGAACGGAATAAAATTCCAAATAAAAAAAAAAAAATTTCCTGTGTTATTTAAATGGGAAATCAAAAATCGCGATTCGGCACCTCTTAATATTGATATTAAGAGCTCAAATTTTCAGAGGACTTTTTTTTCATCATCTTGAGCAATATTTTCATGGTAACTAAAGAAAAAAAAATTAAAAGTTTTTTTTGGCCCACCCTAATATATATAAATGTATGTATATACGTGACCCCGCGGCGCGTCTTGTTAAAAGCGTGTGCCGTGCCCCGCGCCATTCCACAATAAACAGAAGGTGTAACGGTGTAATTTACATTCACAAGTGTACCTACAGCTACACTCTGTATATGTATATTTAAATATGCATCCATATATACACGTATAGTACGCGTTGCACAAGATAATTCTGCTTTCTAATTAGAAGGATTTCAAAGTAATTCTGAAGCGAGTAACTTAACTGAACTGACCGTATACTTAACGCAACTTCTTATTCCCATTCGCAAACTCGATGGAACTCGAACGATGCTCGTTCAACTCACGCGGATCTTAAACCGCGATAAAAAAAAAAAATATATAAAAAAATGTATAAAATAAATTAAAAAAAAAAAAAAAAAATATACATATATGAGTCAACCAATTGACGCGTGTAATTAGCGATTCAATGGTAATTACGGGACAATTTATACCCGTATGTAAGCAGTTTTAAACCGCTCGCTTTAAACCCAACGTATTTGCCTTAATTACAACCGGACTTTAATACCGCAGAGTTCGGTCCTCAACTCCTGCACACGTGGGTCGACAAGTGCATTTCAATGGGAATTATTTTACCGTGATATATATATAAATTTAGCGATATCTTACGTCATTGTATAGGTACGACGATCGAGATATTTATTCAAATTTTCTTTTCTTAGTATACAGCAACCCTATATCTTTTATTATTTTTTTCGGCATGTGCATTGAAAAGTCACTTTTTGACGCCTGTTTTCGATCCACAAAGTGTCATTTTATACGGTTGATTTCAGAACTGCCCTATAAAGTCTTTTTTTCGGCATAGGCATTGAAAAGTCACTTTTTGACGCCTGTTTTCGATCCACAAAGTGTCAGTTTATACGGTTGGTTTCAGAACTGCCCTATAAAGTCTTTATACGGCAGTCTGGATGCGCAGTTCGAAGTGCGCATTCCAAAGCTGCCGTATAAAGTCTTTAAACGGCAGTTTCGATGCGCGGTTCGAAGTGCGCGACAGATCGCACCATAACCGCACTCTTCGTCTAGTGAATCTCAACAGGCGTCAAAGTGACTTTTCATGCCTATTTCGAAAAAAATACAGTATGGGGCGCACCCGTAAACCGTTTTTGACTCGAATAATGATTTCAGGACTCGCTTCCGGCTCGCCTTCGGCTCGTCCTGAAATCATTATTCTCGCCGAAAAACACTTGGTTTACGGGCATGCCACATAATATACACAGAAAGAAAGGTTAACTTGATTCAAGACAATTTTGCGGTCCAAAAATGAAGACCGAAATTTTCTCGGATCAAATCAAAAATTTTCTCGAACCAAGAAAATTGGGACAATTTTCTTGGTTCGAGAAAAATTTTGATTTGATCCGAGAAAATTTCGGTCTTCATTTTTGGACTGCAAATTCCAAATTTTCCAAATTTTCGTAGCTCCAAAAATGAAGATCGAAATTTTCTCGGATCCGAGATCCGAGAAAATTTCGGTCTTCATTTTTGGACCGCAAATTCCAAATTTTCCAAATTTTCGTAGCTCCAAAAATGAAGACCGAAATTTTCTCGGATCAAATCAAAAATTTCGGTCTTCATTTTTGGACCGCAAAATTGTCTTGAATCAAGTTAACCTTTCTTTCTGTGTACTAATACATGTATCAGGTATCTATATACTCCAGTTTCGTGAAAGTAAAGAAAAGAAAAATGTAATAAAAAAAAAAAAAAGAAAAAAGCAGACAATAAGCAGACAATATCTTCGAAACGGTCTCTTGCGGGTAAAGATATACCTGTGGTGATATATTAATTTATTAAATAGTTTATTTATACAGCTTAGTAAAGGCTTACAACAGTCACTGCATACCCTCCGGTCTTCAAAACCGGACTATAACTCAATCTATGGATCTTTAAGCCGCCCTTAGCACTCTTCATATATATGCTGCAGGTTATATTCTACTCGAAATATTACGACTTCTCGCGGAGCGTATGTATATATATATATATATAGTACCGTCTTAACAAACTATAACCGCATAATACACGTTAACACACCTGAAGCGTACCTACTCTGTCCATGATTCGTTCTGGAATAGAGATTATATCTTGTAATGACGGTAGTTGTACAAGTTGTATAGATCAAAATCTTTATACGAAAGCTTGCAGAGAACTTCTTTTTATTTCTAATATAAGATATATTTTCTATCTCCGTTTATATAATAATAAACGAATATATGCGATGATCATCTTCTATTATTATGGTAAAGCGCAGCTAGATGAAAATCAATGGGAAGTTTTAAACGCTAATATATTATACCTATATCTATATATGTAATGATCATTGATAATAATACCTTCAGACCAAAAGCGTTATATAGTATATAAATGATATTGATGGAAATATACGTACTTACCCATACCTTAGATATGATGAAACCGAATCGTTACGGATGATCCGATATTATAGTTCTAAAGGGTTTTTGATATTCCAAAGACCATCTAGCCTCCGCGGGCTATACCTATAGGGTTTTTGATCAAACGCGACGCTAGCAATGAATCAAAATAACCCGATGTTATTCCTATGGCTATAGAAGAACGATCTTGAAAATCCGATCAATAAATCATCATTTCCCGCGGGGTAGGTACCATGCGGGGTATTGTAAATGAGATTTGGTCATAGATCTTCGCGCTGGTCAAGAGTATATTTCTCGACCCCTAGCTCAATCTCCCGTAGAGTTACTGTAGATTCAGCTTGAAACATGTGTAACTTTGTTATAGGTGCGGACTAAAAGCCATTTTTTTTCTGTTTTTTTTTCTTTCTATATCTTATCTTGCACTTTGCGTCAGTCTTAATGCATTATAACACCTGCCAAACTTTAACGAATACATGACCCACGTCAGTTATTTAAAAAAAATTGAAATCGACCACATATAGAGTCTTGTTCGAAATTTAATTTATCGCTATCAGCGAGTGAGATGTATACGTACGAGTAGCACCATAATGCCTTGAGGCTTTTCAAAACGAAGCAATAGTGACATTTAAATCACATTGCACATTGCAGACTGCATATATGTATAATATAGTCTGGTTTCTATCGGTGAATGAAAGCGATAGATAGTATAACTTCGACGATATGTACATACTATCGAACAAATTAGCAGTTAGATAAAGGTGACAGGGATAAATTGGCTGAGACAGTGCAAGCCACAATTATCTACGACTAGTATGTACATACATACTCTGTACATTTGAAAACTGGTCTTTTGTTGAGACGGGTATATGATATACCCTGGAGCAGCTGATCATCGGCTACTATATACTACAGAATATACGTTGTACCTACGTACATACATACTACATTGAATCAGAAGTGAAGAATCGTCGCTGAATATTCATTGCTCACGCAGATCCCCGCACACGAGGTAATATTTCTTAACGAATTGCTAGACTCAGGTCTTGATTGAAACACGCAATTCGATAATATTTATAACTCATGTAGGTAGATATGTAGGATGGGTAGGTATAGTTACAGCTTAGAGATATAAATATATATTTTTGAGGTAAAAATAAAAGTGTTTATTTTAATTTATTGCTATATACCTAATGCGAGCTACTACTACTTACATTAGTCATAAGCTATTACAATTCAACATTTGTGGCAGATGTTCTGAGGAATGATGATTTTTTTAGCTATAGAAATCGTGATTAACCCCCCGAACCTAAGAATATATTTTCTACGAGTGATAAAGAGATAAAAAAAAAAAAAAAAAAGGTATAGAGGATGTAAAATATAGGAAATAGGAAATGGGGATACAGACTGCGATAAATTGCGTGTTATTACCTTCATGGTATTAAAGTTACGGTTTATTTTTAATTAATGTTCAAGTTGAATATTGGAGATTCGTTTTTTTTTTTTTTTCCCATAGAAAAATTTAAATAACCAATCAAGCCGTAAGTGAGTATTTATAAATATATATCGATGTGTGTAACGTGTTTATATATATACACACGTATGTGAATATATACTCGAAGAAAACCCAACTCGTATGTATATATACATGATATGGTGCACAGGGTCCGATGGACGGCCAAATTCCGAGTGTGGGCTGGTCCAGTTATGTGAAATGAAAAGACGAACAAGAAGACACCGAAACTAAGTGGAATAAAAAATAATCAAGGAGAACCCGATCCTGCAGGGTAAGGAAAGGCGCGAAAAAGGAATAGGAGGAATATAAGAAAAGGTCGAATCCTTAAATACTAAAAGTGATAAGAGACTCGACGTTATCGTATGGTCGCGGCTGAATGAAAGTATACCCGGCTCTAAGAGGAGGTCCTTGATTCGTTTATCGATCACTCCTCGGTCCCAATGAAATTATTCTGTCGACAGTTAAGTGGAGAATTATCGATGTTTCAATGCTCTTATTTAAATTTACTAAATTATACAGAAACCCAAAGACGATAATGGAATAACTCTTTCGATACTAAAAATTGATCAGAAATCGAGAACATGAAATTCAATGAGAAATTTATTCATCAAAAGCTTAAACCGTTTCACGAATTTTTTTTTTTTACTTCTATATCCTTAAATTTTTTGGACATAAAATGTTGTGTCTATCTTGTGAATAATTGCTGTCAGCAATACTGTGCTTCTAATTAGGGAATAATAAAAATTGATATAAACTACGTTTCGGCTACTTGATCAGATTGATATCCATCCCCGAAAAAAGATAATCTATTTGACTCGTTTTCATGTTCATCGTAATGGATCGCTTAATCACGTTAATTAATTTAGACAATTAGAAGCTGCGTGGCCCACGCGTAAACCCCGCGTATAGAAAATAAAGCTAACTTGCCAACAGCCGTATAGTACAGCGTGGATAATTTATTAATTTATTCCGTGTAAATTGGTGAATCATCAAAGTGGTACGAGTTTAGTGTCTATACATCGACGTGAGCCTGTTCGTACGAAACAGCTCTCATCTCGTTTCACTTTCCTCTTGTCGTTCGTATCTCATCGCGTTGATATTTCGAATAGATATAGGTACTTACATAAGTATATATATAAACGAATACACGTATAACTCAAATTTGAGTCGCAAATAATTTGAAAACCTTTTTTCGGGTTCCAAGAAAATTGAAGAAAGATTCTTTATTATTATTATTATTTTTTTTTTTTACTCAAAAGATTAAATTTTTTTCTTCAAGTTAAACATAGCATATATGCATATAACTATAATATGTATATGTCTAAGTTGCAAAATGAGTTTATTTTAGGTATAGAAAGTTAATTTTCAAATATTTATCAATAACGAAATATCTTGAGCTGCTGCACCTGTCAATTGCATAATCATATACTGTAGGGCGAGGTGACAAGGTCAGGATTATCGCATCGGTAAGTAATAAGTTAATATGCGTTATACTACTACGCAGCGTGACGTAGTAACCGTCGTAAAGAGCCTCCCGCAGAGAAGCGGACAGTGACTTTCGATATAAACTGACTTAATAGCTGCCTGTCCATACCGTTGAAACAAGATTAGCACGAATAAAATTATGGATGTATAACTATCGTATACACATCCTGGATGAATAATAAGAACGTTTCAACCCCAAGGAAACTATCATGTATGTACGTATATTACGGCACTTAGCTCCGGCATGTGGAGCAGCCACGTTAATTTTACTAATTAAGTTAGCAACCGAACATCTCACCTGCATTTATCTACCTCTTTCATTTTTTGTTTATTAATTTTAAACTTTTTACTCAGCTTCATATACTTCGTCATTTTATTCAAACGATATCGCTTCGTTATAATATAGATGTACAAATCGAATCTAATATTCTGCTTCCTGTACTTTGAAAAACTAAAAGATGGATCTCTTCTTCAAACTTTCAATAAGCTATTACCTCAACGATGTACTGTTTATTCATTTTTATTGTGAGTTGAGCAATAAATGATTGTGCAGTTCTAGTATTTCATCTGGTTAGTATTAAAGTACCATGAGCTCTGGTAGGATGAACTTGCGCAACGAAACCTCGTCCTCAAAAAGTTTGTGCGTAACAAATTACTCGGCATTATCCAAGCCGTATTAAATCATTTCAAGTTTCTCCGTTCGGCTATTTTCCTTCATTTTTTGTTTCTTTTTTCTCTTCTCTTTTAGTTATACGTTGGCGTGTTTGTTTTTGATTTTTGCCAGACCCACTTAATCCTCTTAATCATGAGAAATCACCTGCAACTTCTGCAGGACCTGTTTCATCGCGTAGCGAAGGATTTAATACAGAAGGGTTTAATACCAAGATGACAAATTCGTGTATTTAGTGATATTTATGCAGAAGGATTACGTCCGACTCTACTCACAACATCCAGATAATCCTTCTTTAAATTGCTACTCCATATGCTGCTGTTTTATTCACCTTATAAAAATCTTTAAGGTAGGTACAAGATTCTAATAATAATTAAGTTGCTCCAACACTATAAATAATAAGCAACTAATTAATTTATCGATTGATTATCAACGGGGATTTTCTCATACATATTTTCAAAATTAAGAAAGTGACACTTTTCGCAGAATTAATCTGGGTGTTTGCTGTCCACGGGTCTCGAGAGGTAAGGACAAACGTCGTAGAGAAGGTCGGGGTGAAATATGAAATGATATCGAATTTCTACGGACATTGTGACACCGTGTCTGACCGCTTGTTAACGCGAGGTATAAGATAAGGCGTGGGTGTAGAGGCGGTGGTGGAGCAGTTACGTGCAGGTTGTAGCTGCTCGCTATCTGTGATTCCGCTTGTGCGCGTTGTTTCTTCCTTTTTCAACATCTTCCTCCTTTTCTCCTTCTTCTTCTCCTTCTCCTTCTTCTCATTCTCCTTATTCTTATATATTTTTTTACCTTTTTACGTGTATTCAAATGTTCAAACGTTCTCGGAGATTCTTGCGCGTTAAGCATAAGTTACGCACGTATTATGTGGCTGCTGAGGAGGCGACGGCATAAACGGTAACACGAGAACCGGGGAGACCTGTGCAGAGATCGGAGGAGTTGGTGAGTCCCAAGGTATACGGCGCCTTTTACTAAGGCCTACCAAAAATCTCTTAGTTGATTTTAACCTCGATAAAAAAAATCACAGAGAATACATGAGGCTCCTGCGATCCTGCACGCGGACTCGCTACCTCAAGTTTTAGGATTCTCGAGAAATTTCACGGTTATAGGGTATATTTTCGTTATGTTTACTATTTGATCTGTTCTCGAGAATGTCGGTCAGGAAAGCTGATATTTCCACGTTATAAAAGTTAACTGTCGATTCAGTGAGGCAACGTATGTACTCATATACCTATATCGATTATATATACTATAGTATACTATCTCTCTGTTATATATATACGTATATATATATATTTACGGCAGGTATCATCGCGACAGGACGAAACGCGATCTCCTATAATATATAAACCGATTTCCTTGGTATCGCGTTACCAGCACAAATCTAACGAATATGTGGTAATCTTTCACGCGTAAAAGTATTGCGGTTCACCTCTCGATAAATTCAAACCTTACTCTATACAACTTCAGGTTCATTTTAAGGGGACCAGTACAGCGACTTTTCGAGAAATGATCATAGTCCGAAATCAATTTATTTCATAACCAAAGTTCATTTCACATCAAAATATTTTTCTTTTTCAAAACCATGTGTCGTAAGGATTTTAGAGTACCGTTGGACCAATTCAGGTAATCTTGGATTCATTTTCTTCAGAAAACAGATCCTCATCATGTGAATGTAGGAATTTAAAAATAAAAAATTATGTCATAAGTTATGATCAATTTACCAAATTTGCAAAAATTATTATCACTCATTTCTTAAATAACTTGGCCAAAACAAAAAATTTTCAAAATTCCTACATTCACATGATGAGGATTTGTTTTCTGAAGAAAATGAATCTAAGATGACCTGAATCGGTCCAACGGTGCTCTGAAATCCTTACGACACATGATTTTGAAAAAGAAAAATATTTTGATGTGAAATGAACTTTGGTGATGAAATAAATTGATTTCGGACTATGATAATTTCTCGAAAAGTCGCTGTACTGGTCCCATTAGTACTTTAAAACGAAAAATCTTTCATCATTGTATAGGTAGTACATCGTTTTTGATTCGAACCGTAAAAGAGAGGATTTTCAAAGGGTTGCTTTGACTGAAGAGAATTTATTTTTTCAACAACGCATTCCCATTGCAGCAGTTTATTAATCTTTCAAACTACAATTCACCTACGATTTCAAATACGTCAGAGATCGCCTCTCATAGTGACAAGCAGTAAAAGTCAAAGTTTCAAAGTATTCTGTGAGAACGCAATTTCAGTTCAAAGTTCGAGCCAAAAATGAGCAGAATATGATCTGTGTTCTTTATTGAACCGCACATCCTTCTTTCCATTAATAATTCTTGAAATAAATTTGTACAATATGAGAACAGGTATAAAAGTGTAAGATTCTTGGCCTATTGTTGATTAACCCTGGAATTACATCGTTTCAAAATTTCAAAGGTTCTCAATAAACGATGCGGTCTATTCGATACCATTCTAGACGATAATCCATATTCCATTTAATCTGAATTTAACTACGAGAGGCGAGGTTTCATATATAACGCTGCAATAAAACTGATGTGAGTTATTAAAAAAAATTCCTTAAGGAATAACGAGTCCCTAAAAAGTTGGAACTTTTATTCTAAGGTGTATATCACACCATATATATAGTATAACCCGTTAAAAAGAAACGTAACGAAAAGATAATTTCGTTTCTGGCTATAATATCTTGAAATAGTTTATTGTATATATAGATATATAGATAGAGAAGAAGGGGGCTGAAGTGCAGGCAGTCCCTGAGCTGTAGTGGCTATAAAACTAGAAGAGTCTGTAGTACCTATCTATATATAATACGATCCATATTTTCACCATAGCTAGTGTATATAATAATGAAACTGGTTTAAGCGGTGTAAATAGTTACGTTGCGTAGGTTAGTTAACGATTCAATAGAGAGCGATACTTTTTTCTAGCCTTTTTCGGCCCTTTTTCTACGGGCCAGTTTCTTTTTTTTTTCTTCTTCTTCTTCTTCTTCTTCTGCTTCTTCCTATTTCTTTTTTCTTTTTTCTTTTGGGGGGGCCTTTTTAGCCCCGCCAGTTTCCTTTCAAAGTCGAAGATAAATTACGAGGGGTGAGCGCCCTGTGGCGACCGTTCGAATTCCTCGGTACGAAGATAACCTGGGGATCCACATCCAATACCCATCCTTACCTGACTAAAACCTAACCCACATTCATATTTTTCCAATTCTTCGAAACTTTACGCGCGTCTTGTAATTCCTATGTAACAAGAACCAACCATAGTGACATGGCCACTTCGAGGGAATACCTGTCACGCCAGACCCTGTGTGCAGTGGCTAAATGGATTTATTCCACTACATCTGTTTTTCTATTGTTTGCCTTGCATCCTGTCTAATAATACCTTCGGAACAGTGGCCGAAAATTTGAGAAAAGTATTTTTTTTTTTTTTTTTTAACAAAAATCTTTACAGCACAACACCTTAATACCCGACACAAACACCCGTTAAACTCGATAAGAATAAGAATAATGGCTGCAGTTTGACGCGCGACGAAATTTGAGAAAATCGATTGTGCACATTTATGCTAGAACATTTCAGCTACTAGAAAACGAAGAGATTTCTTTATCGGACTATTTTGAACCATCGAAAATCAGTCTATGCCTCAATATAGATTTTCTAAAGTAGTTTAATGGGGTGTTCGACAGTGTGATCACTGGTCATTTCCATCGCGTCAATTCACGCTGTATAAACTTAAGACTACTAGATAGGTATACCGGCTGCATAGCTGAGTTGGTTATAAACCGTTAAAACCCGTGGAGCAACCTATTCGTTAATTAATTAGTTAGAAATAAATGTCAACCAGTTGCAGAGCGGCTATATGCCTCTACCTTTATACGCATCTTCAAACTTTTTAGAGATCACAGCATACGTATATAGGTGTGTGTAGGTACATACTAATTGTATACGACAGCTATTGACAGACTTAACTAATTCACCGAACAATTACTCTCCTTCTCATCTGATTCGAATGATCTTTTCTCCTTTTTACTATCATCAGAAGATTATCAGAATTTCACCTTCCTTTATAGTCTTAGTCTGTAAGCATAATTAATTGATCATCTCACCGACTACGACAACGTGTCCAAAGACCTGGTCACTGGCCACATGAGAACAATTCCATCGATGATGCCTAAACTGGTGTCGACATTCGCGCAACCCCAAGGCTGCACCTTCGCCAACGGCTGGCATTGCGTGTGGTGCTGCTCTACACTGATCTCGTTGACCCTTAGCTAGGCCTGGTATTCGGCCACAAACAGCTGCGCCAACGACTACAGCACCAACCACCCTGCGACAGATGAAAAAAATAAAAATAAATTAATTAATGAATCATCAGATGGATTGTTATTATTTTTTTTTTTTTTCCTTCAATTCTGAAAAGAAAATGATCATATAGAAATATGTAAATTGGCTGAGCTTGTTGCTGCAGCGGGATAATTAATTGGGTGAAGAATTAATGCGGTGGATTGAGATTTGTGACGCAGTCTTTGTCGGTTTTTAGATTCGGGGAAGGTTTTTTTTAGGTCGAAAGAATAATGTATTTGTACAAAAGGATGAGAGTATTGGATTTTGTTAAAGAATGTGAAGAAAACTATAGACCAGGGTGGTTTTTTTTTTTTTTTTTTTTTTTGAGAGGGTATTAGTTCAAGGTTTAAGGTGAAATTTATACCTAACAGAAGAGGAAGAAGAAGAAGAAGAAGATATTGGTAGGATATTCTACCTAGTATATACGTGGTACGCTTACGCGTGTAGAAAAGAAAACAGTGAAAGAATTTCACCGTATAGTAGAATGCATGCAGCACAGCCTCGGCCTCTCCGCTATACCTTTTCTATAAATTCGAATCTTTCCTCGTATCTTTAGGAGTAGATAAAGCAGAAGACTTCGATAAATTCGGAGTGGACAGGTTAACGTTGACCAATGAAATGAAAAAGGTGGGTAACAGAATATTCTTTTTTTTTTTTTTTAAACTCGAGGTCGCTACCCGCAGGTATATCAACGAACCACGGTAGTGAATTCTTCAACTAAACGTCGAATTAAAGATCGATAAATTAATTCCTTTTCGTTCAAGTTTTCTCTATTGAATAAAACTCGACAAACTTGTATAATCTATCTATCCAACTATTTCTTATATTATATACATATCAAGTACACAGGCTCTGTATTTTTTCCTTATATATCCAATGTCCCAGTGTGTGAACTAACTATGTAATATATGAATAACATTTAAATTTCAAATTTCTTTCATCCTCGCTATGTACCAACTCGTTTGGTATATCTCTGCATGGACACTATCCCCCCCAGTTGGTTAAATTATATTTAATGATTATAAATAAATATTTAATATTTAATCGCGACTACCCCGAGACTGTAACTATTTTCTGATCAAAATTGTAGTGGGTGCATGCCGTCTGTAAGGACATATTCCAACGTCCCGTTGTAGCTTGGTGTAGTGACACATTGGCGAGGACGTAGAGCGTCGTTTCATCCTCTATTGTGTCTGGCTAACGAAGTTGACCAGCGTCGATGCTACAGGACGACTATTATATACCGGATTATCACTTTAGAAAATTACCATAAAACCACAACTTATAGGATTAAAATTTTCAAGCAAAGATCTCTTCTCCTCGTGTAATCATTGTGCGGGTGAAAATTTTGTTAGTTTACCTGGAATTCCGGTTAAAAATGAAAAAAAAAATAAAATAAAATAGAAAAAAAAATCAAACCCTTGGATTATTCGAAATTTATTAATTTCTTAAACCGATATCTCGCAATTCGCATTGAAAAACTCTAAAAACGAGTAATATTTTTCTATCGTTTTTCTTTTCGGCTGCGACTCAGGTAAATAATTAACCGATGCGGAAGTTGCGGACGATCATGGATGGGCGTTGGTTGACAAGAACAGGAATATTTCCACACCGTTCGTTGTATGTATATACGTAATCGGACGTCGTGAGTTTTGGCCCACCGCGTGTCCACGTTCGCAGTTTGCATTCCGATGCAAATAACTCGCCCGAGGGACGTAACGTAATCGTTGCAATTTTATGCTTCTCAGAAATTCGATTCTCCTGGCTCTCCCTCTTCGCAAACTCTTCCTATCTTACCTTGTCTTCGTATTCCTTTTTTTTTTTTATTTATTTCTTTTTTTTTTTTACGTAAAATAAGTCGTGTCTGTCAGACGCAATCATTTTGAATATGTCAGCAGGTCCTCCTTTATCGCGCATATTACTGTTTCTTAGTCTCATATTTTCTTTGCCTTTTTCTTTCTCTCTTCGAAGAATATAACGCAGCCGAAAGATTTCTTTCGCAAAGTCATTATCGCTGCAAATTCATCCGACCATGACCTCGCACGTTTTATCCCGATTCACAATCCAGGACATAACTTGTACCGGCTCTATTCAACGAGGGAGATAGAAGCGCGGTACACTCAAAGAAAAAGTTGGACATAACACCTTTGAAATGGTTGCGGTATCCAATATAATTGGATTCTGGGGAGCCATCCCATTTGTTGGACGAGACAGTCATTTTTAATAGATGAGTTGAAATTGGTTGTGTCACCCAACTGAGTTTGGCCCGATTAAGTTGTGACTTGGCTGCCACATCCAACTGTACTGAAGGATGCAACTACTATCTTGGTCAGAACATCGTATCAAAATCAACAAAATATAACCATATCGGTTGAGTTGTCTGATCCGCCTATAGTGCTCTGGATGCGTGGACTGTGCTGTTGAAACATACTTTACCTTTAAATTTTTCAATTAAAAAAGACTACTGTCTTTCATTCAGAAAGATGACATTAAAGTCTGCATCGTTGGAACGCAACGAAATCCGAAAAAAAATAATTTAAATATGTTAATTTACCAAAAATGATCCTGCTATGTTTGAAAAGTAAAAACGATTAGAAATAACTTGAAAATGTCAATAAACGTAATTAGATCGCTTTTATGCTATGTATATTTTTTTTTTTTTTAATTTACATTGAATTTCGTTGCGTTCCAACGATGCAAACTTCAATGTCATTCAGAAAGTAAATGGTTTCTTCATCCATTATTCTATTCCTGCAGTGATGAGCTAATTCTTTCAATGCTGCACACGTTACAATTTGCACGACGCCATAACCCATGATTTGGGGGCGAAGCGTTAGTTTGTTTGTTTGTTTTTTGCTTGTTTGTTTGTTTCTTGACATTTCGCGTTTGACGCATGTAGCCAGCGCGGAACGTGCATAAAACGACTTGGTTGTCCCAGCCACGCATCGTCTGCCATGCCTAGGGGTAGGATGCAGCAGCCAATGCAATGACAAAGTCGCTATTTAGACCGCTACATTTAAAAATGGTCACTGTGACCAAGAGCGCTAGTTGGTCTATTATTCATAGCAGATGTTCTGACTGATTATTCCTCAACCAAGAAAAAATGGATATGTCAGCTAACCTTTTCTTTGAGTGTAGACATGAGTCTCTTTAATTATCGCTCACATGTAGGTACTGTCAGTCGTTAATCTAATTAGACACGCTTAGCTAAAGCCTCAGCATTAAATATACTCTATAATACTCAGGAGGTTTGCACGAGCATCGTTCACTCACCAATTATTCATTTGTTTTACTTAACCAGATAGCTGCAATTATATGGTTAATGTCGTATATATATATATTGTAACATACTCGGTTCTATTGCACCTCGAAACACGCCAAATCACGAACAAAGGAAAGGATTACACTAATCCTCTACGTTCGACCAAGTGTCTGACGTCACGCTAAGAAGAGGGGATAGAGAGTATATAATCAGCTCACGCGTTCACTCGTTAGCGTAGTCAGGTAGAGCACCGGTGCGACTCACAACTTAGATAAAATTAAATTCACTTGAATAGCTTCAGATCGCCTAGATCCGAATAACTAACATAAAATCATGATATAGAATAAATTCAATTGCCTTTAGATAAAATATCACTGGTCACAATTCAAAATATAATCGAAGAGAATGAGAGGAAATATAACGAAAACGAAATAGAATCATAACAGAAAACATAACCGCGCATAGCCTAGAATATAAAAATAGAATACACAAACAGAACGAAAACCTAAACGGAACAAACAAACAAACGCGACTAGAGTCACGAAATTAGAATAGAAGTAGAATAAGTAAATCATTGTAAAAATTAGTTTATTAGAATTCATTTGAATACAATTATTATTTTCTTATTTGAACTTTGTCGGATATTTCAGCACTGACTCCTAACTAATCAATATCCATCCCTGAACAAGCCTTATAGGGACCAGCTTTGGATCATTCCAAGTGCGTACGGCGTTGGATTAAATTCCCGCGTCCGAGGGCCAAGGAAATACGATTCCGAGTCTGAGACACGGTCTTGGAATCGCAAGGTTCCCGGATCCGAGTAAAGAATAGGTTTTGTGTTTAGGAAAGCAGGCTTGGATTCACTTCCCGGCTCTGTTCGAATAGGAGAAGGATCGGCTTTGGTTCTACCCGAGTCCGAAGGGAACAGGCTTTGGTGGAGTAATCTACCCGAGTCCTGAGATAAAGTAAATTCACAAGGTTGCATAGGTGGCTTTTGGTGGCTAACCCATCCTTTTCCCTACCTACGTACCTCAAAGAAAAGCCCTAATAATTTTGATAATTTAAATCCCTTTTTATATAGGTAAAGAACTCACACTAACTGCGGGTATCTCTCAACTTTCGGGTTCAAGATACTCGCCAAAAGTTACAATATATATATGTATAGACTGGTTTCAACCGATCAGTATCAGGTCGTCTTATACTACTATACAGTCTCCTCTTTACAATCTATACGCAGATATACTTATGAGAATCTTTGTCAACTGTCGGATGCAGTAACGGAGATTTTGATCAGTTCCAAAATTATTGATGACAAATTGAATCGATTATAAAACCACACTTATAAATCACTGCCTCCACATATAATACTCGACTAATGTGATAAAAATCACACTTTTTAATATCAGTCATGTTAGTGAACTGATCTGCCCACTCCGTACATAAACGAATCAGAGACTTGAAAGTGTGACTTGTAAAAATGAAAATCTGTAAACTTTTCCTTTTTTTTGGTTTTTTTGGTTTTTTTTGTTGATATTCTATACTTTTAGACAAAGTTGTTACCGAATGGGTGAACAATTTTTGATTTTTCATATATATGAGATTCCATTTCCTTATTATTGGCGATATTCAGGTTACACAATAAGGGTTTAAGCCTCGAATGATTTCGCATGTATTCAGAAGCGGAGCAGAAGTGGGCATCACCGTGTAATACATGACATTAAATTCAACTGGTTCGCATACGCAAAGTTAATAACGCGTTATTTGCAGCAAGTACTTCGCCACTATATAGATAGATTCAAAAGGTAATATAAAAGCGCTGTGAGGGCTTGGGATTTATCGAGAAATATCAACGGATCAAATTTACGTATTAAATTATTATCAACGATGCAAACTTCCACGAGAATATATACTATAACATCGTCCCCGTAATATGATTCTGTAAAATTGAAAATCATACTGATTTCCGTTTACCATTCTGGCTCCAGGGGCTGATGAAAATATGCGCATAGCGATCGGTAGTCGTGGTGATTCTTGGAAAATGATTACCGCAAAAATGACAGTTATTTCAAGCCATTTCTTACCCATTAGACCTCGACTAATTATTAAGCTGTTTCGTATTTTGCGCCGTTTAGTGTCAGACAGGAACATATAATAAATACCCGGCTTCGATCCCACGACGAGAATTATTATTGTTCGATAAAATCGCGAGTGAAAAATTTCGACTTATTTTATTATTGGATTCAATTTTCTGCATTGAGATCAAATTTTACATCGCAAATTAATCAAATATTTATCGTTTACTGTTCAAGCCTTTCGTTTTTTTTTTTTTTTTTTTAAATTTTTTCCTTTTTTTTTTTTTTAGCTTTCAGCATCTGCAAACCTTCAACTTAAAATTACCGCTAATAACTAGGTTAAGCACTCGACTCTCTCATCAGTTCCGGCCAGACAACAATGCGAGCGCAATTGCAGGCCGCACGGGACAGCTAGATGTTTGCTTATAAGTATATCCGGTTTATGCCGATATTTTCAAAGCTTGTTTTTTTTTTTTTTTTTTTTTTTTTTTACCTTTGAAATAAATAGTGACAATAAAAAGAAATGAAACCCACGTTCGGTTACCAAAAAAGTATTAGGATTACGATTTTTAATTGGACGGTCATTAGCACGCTGCGTGTAGCTATGGATATATAAAAATGAATAAAAAATCAAGTGTTTATAAAAATTTTTAAAGTGTAAAAATTTGTAGGACACATCGTTATAACGAAACCTATGATCCTCGTTATTAGTTATACAATATTATTATACTGTATCATGGAAATAACAATCCGTGAGAATATTTCTCATTCTTAATGATTCAACCATACCTACGTTTGATAGAAAAAACAAAAAAAAAAAAAAAAAATAATAAAAAAAAAAAAAAAAGCCTGAGAGACTTAATACTCCAAATAGGCTATCAAATATATTTTACGAATGACGAGCATTTATTTAAAAAAATGCTAATTAATATCGTATAAAAAACAAAAAAAAAAAAAAAAAAATTTCCTCCAACCATTCCTGTCTAATCTAATTCGATGTTGAACTCGTGCTCGCATCAGTAGCGTTTGGAAAACTATATTATATATATATATATATATAAATATACTCTAGCTATATCCGTGTCTATAGATACAATAGGTTCGAAGCTGTGCGAGGTATAAGAGAGAATCTTGTATTTTCTTCTAGTTCCTTTTTTCTCTCAGCTTATCCTTTTCTTCTGCACCGCGACGTGACACAAATCCTTTCGGATAATCCCTCGTCACGGAGGTAGCGTGTCGTTGCACCCGAAATCTTCTATTATATGCCTTTATAGCATTTGTAGATCGTATAGATGAGTTACGAGTGCGCGTCGCGTATCTTTATACGAATCTATATATATATATACTATATACATATACCTAGCTGCTTTACGTCCTACATATGTATGTGTGTTCTGTATATTATTACAAATCTTAGGTAAGTAGGTAGGTGTATATATATGCATATGAGGATATATATACCTACCATATACACTAGAGATCTAACGTCTATTACAGCTTGAAAGTCATCATGTACACTTTAGCACTTTATTTCGATGATATCTTGAACGAGCCGCGGGCCCCGTGGGGGTCCACTGTGAGAACCTAACTACGCCTTGTCACTTCTTCCGGCTAACTGTATACATAAACAGTAAACTTCTATGTAACTCCTCGATTGTGTAAAAAAAAAAAAAAAAAAAAAAAAAAGGAAAAGTGACGTCAAACCGTCGATGAGAATAATAATTAATGCAAAACTGATGTGAAAAAAAAAAAATAGGTTGAAAAATCGTACTGTTTTTACGTTACATTTCAAAATTCTTGTAAAATCAAGTGATTTTAAACTAATAATACATAATGTATGCATCGATGATGTAAAAATTGAACGAATGATGTATGAAACGTAAATCTTTGTAGTCACGCGATGTGTGGTTGAAAATTCTTTTTTCTCATAAATGTGAAAAAAAAAAAAAAAAAAGGATTGAAGAACGCGGTGCGGAATTCACGGGCATTTATCACGCGGTATATATTTCGTTGCGGTATAGCCGGGTAGGTAGGGTATAACTAATAATTAGAGGCTGGATATGCTTCCACATACCAAGTACTGCTCGGAATTACCGTCTCCGAGCCGAATCGTACGTCGTCCGCGAATCATAAAACTAATTACCAACTTTTTCGTTGCAGCCTAACTAAACCAGCGTTTTATTCCCGACGATTAAAGTGATTTTATAGTTACTTCGGGAGTTTGCTGCAGATTCGCATAAACTTGAAACTGTGCAATTAGGGGATACGGCTTTTAATCGGGGTTCTAACTAGCTATAACGTAGCTCTCGCAATTGATACTAACTTGCGATGGTGATTGTGCTTCGATATGACGTCTAACTGTTATTTTTTGTGGGATATAATAATGAATAGATATAATTTTTACGACAACTTGTTTAATAAAGAAAAATAAGTAATATAGAAAACGGATGTATCTGTTAACGCAACATTTTCAACTAACGTGTGAATCGATATTCTAGTAACAGAAATTTTGTGATCATTAAGCGTATAATAACGGCTAGGAAACGCAGCGTGATAAAAAAAAAAAAAAAAAAAAAAAAGTATTCAAACGTTTATTTTATAGACATGTAAGGTATATTAATATCGTGACAAAATCATGATACGTATATACCAACAAGTTGGGAAAATAAAAAGTCAGACAACTCTCGCAGCTTGACTTCTGACCACAACGGGCTAAGCTTTGTTACAATCAGATATTACAAGTCCGTCGATCGTTCTTTACGAATAGAAAGGAAACTTATAGCTTAACCATACGTAGTTATACATACTGCAGTCAGAATTGCAACTTGAAACCATCACCATCGGCATCCGCGATATGATTCAACACGGTAGCATTCTGATACAGAATTACAAGTAAAATATATTCGCGATAGTTCTTGATCGTATCTGTGAAAAAAAAAAAAAAAAAAAAGGAAAAAAAATAAATGATATTCTCTTTCCTTGTTATAACGGATATAGAATGATGGCTGTAAGAGGAATGAGGGCGTCAGCCGGGTTTCCCAAGAAGATGACGTCGCCCGTAAAGGTCGTATCGTACTTTGACGCATAGAAAAGAATTTAAATATTTATGATCGTCATTGTGCTCACAGACCCTATAGACATGGTTAAGAATGTGAAGACCTACCCCAAGATTGTCGGTGGCGTAATAGCGTCCGTATAGTTTGGGTTAAAGCGTCGGCGTTAATTCGTCACGAAGAAACAGCGTGGAAGGTCCATTTCGCCACGCTCGTCACTAGGTAGGTACTACGTCGGACGTTCAAAGAGCGCGGGAGTGAAAACCGTTCGAAGAAGGAGTCAGAAAGTTTTTCGTCGGTTGGTTAAGGACTAAAGAGCAATCACTTTCATACTCACATTAATTCGGACCTCGTTCTCCACACTCTGACAATGAGAAAAATCCTTCGAAGATTTGGTCCTGAGATAAAAGACCTCCCACAGTCGGTTTTCCACGACTTGGACAACAGAGCTTTTTACTGCACAGTACTCGAAGTTGCAGTGCGTTTATTTAAAAAAAAAAATAATGAAAAATTGCAAAGATGTTTATCTCTTCGCACTTAGTTATATGTATCTCTCGACAGTGAGGAGCTTCTTTCAGGTGAAGTTACCTGTCAAACGTTCATATCTTTCACAGCTTTATAACCGGTAGTCAGTTTCGTTGAGATTCCTAGTGAACATATGTGTGATTTAACTGACACATATGGCTGAGTTCTACCTGAGGTATAATGCAACTTGTATATGGCGATATTTCAAGCCATAGTATAACAGAAGCAGAGCATAAATACCGCATTTAAGCAGGTATACCGTTCGCATATTATAATGCATATATGTATGAGTAAAGTGTTACGGTTTACACGGGTATTAAATTGGCTAGAGTAACTCACGTCGAGATCCAAGACCACTTAGTACATCTTTAATCCTTATCTATGCGTATCGGGTAATGTATGCGATGTAAAGTGGGCATATCTTCTGCAACCTTGCACCCCGGTTATACTTTCAACTCGCAGAATTCTATTATACGTATATACTTTTACCAGCATAAGATGCCAGTACTTATTTAGCTACTGCGTTTATATGTACTCTGGAATTCACAGTGCGAATAGCTTAGAGTTTGAAAACTATTATCGTTTATAGTATTAATCCTTGCAGTTATATTGATATCGATATTACTTCCTGCTTGCGGTTCATATATAAAGAAATTTATTTTTCAATGTGATTTCATGATGCTGAAGAGAAATTAGCAAAATGATACTTAAATAATTTAAAAACCTCGATGTTCAAAAGGGAGTGTTCAAGTTTTTGGAGCTACTCTTCGAGAGCTATAGCAATAAGAAAAAGTCGTCGATACACCTCCTGGCGTCAATGGCGATCTTATCTGATCTTTCGAAGTCTCACCAGATCCCTGTTGGAGAGAACCCTTGGTAGATCCTTTTAATTAGTCTCAGCTAAGTACAAACAGTGGTCGCCAGGATCAGTTAACTCCAAGCCTCTTGTCGCCTCCATTCTCCAGTCTTCCAGTCTCCAGTCTCCAGTCTCGAAAGATAGCAAGAAGTCTCCTCGTAATATCAAGGATTTGTTAGAATTGTCTACCGGTTGACGTTGACAACTTTTGAGTCTTGTACCGGATTTTCGTGACCAACTGCGTGTTTTACTTCGTGGCCACCCACTAAGCCCATCCTCATCTCAAACCTGTCGTATTATAATTGAGTCAAATCCTATGATTGCTTATGCTTTCTGCATTTTTTTTTTTCTTCTTCTGCAATTCACATAAGTTGGTATTTTTATTCCTGAAGAAATTCTGACGGACCTCGGACACACTCAGAAAAATCTCTTGTTGCCACAACCAAAATTTGGGTTATTATATCCGACAATCACATATTTTGTTCAGTCAACCAAAAATTTTGTTGGAATAGCCAAAATTTTGGTTGTTCCAACAAAATTTGGTTTTCCTAACAAAATTTTGGTTGTCCCAACGAAATTTTTTGTTGACTGAACAAAAAATTTGATTGTCCATATAATAACCCAAATTTTTCTTGTGTCAACAAGACATTTTTCTCAGTGCAGATTAACGATGTTTTGAACATATTTTGACAGATTATAGCTTCGAATATATATATGTATAAGTAAAATAAATTTTAAACACTTCCTAAGGGATAATTACACGTCGGGGGCGACGCGATGCGATGGTGTTAACAGTCTAAATCCGGTAGACCAACAAACGGACGATTAATCATATGAACTATAGAGGTATAAGAAAAAAAGTTGTTCAATTTAAACTGGCAGCTATCCTGACCTGTGCAATTACCAGTCTTATAGCAGTTGTTGTACGAGGTTACGTTAAGTTGGGTTAGGCTAAATGTTAACACACAAATTATGTAAATTAGACATTTGTCTTCCAGCTCAGACTTGAGGCTAAGAAACACTAGCTGGTCCATGTCCCCCATAGTATACAGCATCTTTCAGGGTCTGGTTTTAAAGTTATGACAACTAAAGGTGGACTTTGGAATAAAACAGCTTTTAAACCTTTTACCGGAAAAATAAATTTACAAGTATAATTTAACGATTTTGTCTTTCGGCGATATGGTCCCCTTTACACATAATTTGTCGAAAAACATAATTTTCGTTCTTACCTGCTAAGATATTTATTCGAGGATTTCACTACGCTTCTGGTCGGAGATTTCACCCTTTGTTCTTTCTCGATAAAATACATTTTCGGACCCCCTGAACGGTCTTGGCAGATACATTTTAGTCACCTCGAAAATGTTTCGAAACAATTTACAAGCCCTCTTATATTCACCGCAGCCTTTACCTTATATATATATATATATATATGTATAATCCTACAATTTTTCTCAATGGATTATCCTGTCGAACTATATATAAGAAACGATTTTACAATATCATTCTACGTCTCCCACACACACAGCATATGTATAACAACGGCGACTATGTCGGGCAGTCATAACTTCGGATTAAACCACGCAGTTCAGGTTAAATGTGAAAAATATGGCGAATTTAACGATTTAAACTCAACGAACACTGAAATTCTATTCAATATCATAAGGAGGATTATAAACGCGTGGGAGAACACTCGAAAATATTTTACAACAACAATGAGAAGAATAATTTAGAACGCTACACGAAATTCGCCCATCATTGCAAAAATCTATATTTTCATAGAAACGTTGCAAAAAAAAAAAAAAATTAAAATTAAAAATCGAATCGGAAATTTCACAGTCGCTTATAATATGTAGGTAAGTGTTCAATTTTTACCGTTATTCTATTACACGCAACACTTGTGGTACTCGATATTGTATAACTATATATAGGACCTATCATACTTCTGACCACGCTTCTGACTGTTGTTTTAAACGAACACAATTGAGATCCGAAAGTATAATAAAGGTGGTCTTCTCTATTTATTTTTATATATTAAAAGCGCTTAAGCGCCACAGCATTCATGTATAGCTACAGCAGAGGTCCAAAGGAGATACGTAGGCGTTCTCTTGGCGTGTCTCTTCCCTCTCGAAGTAAAGAGCGACCGATTCAATTTATGTCTCGACAATGTGGCTTTGTCTCGCAAAATTATCATACGAGAATAAGTAACATGCATAATTTAAACTCGCGTACCTACAGCTTCTTCCCCCATTATCATATCATAGACTCGCGCCAAACAAAACCACCAACGAGTATCTTCGCTCCATTCGTTCAATATCGACTCTGCAGGACTGTTCGAAAGATACAATTACCACTTCTGCAGTATATATCTCGATCGATTTCAGCCGGACAAGCTCAAGTCAAGTTATACGTATACTCGGGCTCGTAAGTCTTACGAGCACTGCACCGAAGGCTATAAGTATAAGCCCGACGCTTTCTCGGCATGAAGGCGTCGAATGAAATATACGTCGTCAGATTTCTTTTCATCTTGTATTGAAATGGTCAATGCATAAAGACAAGTAGAAAAATACCTACATACGCCGTTATCAACTATCTATACGTTACATCATTTGAAAATTGATCAATTACTTCACTTAGCAAAGGGTCTTGTTGACACAACCAAAATTTGGGTTAGCATATGCACAATCACATTTTTTGTTCAGTCAACCAAAAATTTTGTTGGAATAGCCAAAATTTTGGTTGTCCCAACAAAATTTTGGTGATCCCAACGAAATTTTTGGTTGACTGAACAAAAAATGTGATTGTGCATATAATAACCAAATTTTGGTTGTGTCAACAAGACCTTTTTCTGAGTGTTCGCAATAAAATAATTCATATTCGTATGAAAATTGATGATAATATCAAAACGTACAATGGAAGCAAAAATCAGCCATAAAAAAATGATCACACCCATCAAACAGTTTCATGAATTCATGATCAGAACTAAACTTTTGCCAAATCAGGACCACAGACTTTAGTTTGAAAATCTAAATTCATACCGTAAATTTAATTCACATAAATTATTGTGAGCATTTAACGTCTAGTGCGGATGACTTGAGGTATTTTATTATTAAAGTTCATATGATTTATTGTTAAATTCTTACTTTTACCTCGAATTATTTTCTTATAGTCGATATATAAAAACGATATATCATCAGGCATAAAAATAACATCGAAATTTATCTTCCTTGGTAATAAAAGATCTGTTAAACTTGGACTATAACTAGAAGTAGGTACTACTATAAAAAATTGAATAATCGAATCCTAGATTAGGATAAAAAGTCAGTATACAGATCATTCCCTTATATACATCAGACTATAGATAAGTATATTATTTTCACGATTTTTAAAATGGCGAGACGAATTGATAAAATGTTAATAATGTGATTCTCTTATCGAACTTCTCTCTCCTGGTTTTACAAATGGTATTCATTGCATCTGACTCATCGACAGGATAATTATACATGCACGTATAATATAGGTAGCATGCTTGTTCATCCGTTCGTCCGTCAGTAGCTAAGAACTACCGTGTTTGGGCCACCCACTTCGCGATAGCTGTTCGATCGACGTATATGTATATACTATATATGCCTGTATATATATAATATATGAACAAACCCTAAGGATATCTTATATTTTCAGCATTTGCATAATGGAGCCATATAGGTATTCACATGTATCGGGTGAGTTCATTTTAAACGCGACCGTCCAAGATTACAGGAGAATCCATTTACCGGTTATACTTGCGTATATATGTACATATCTATACTTACATATTTAAGGAGTAACGAATATAATCCTTCTTGGCAATCTTTTACACTTATTACATACCTACATACCTACCAGCTAAATAATTTCAAGAGAAAATCTCTAACCATATATAAATACCTATATGCGTGCCTCTATAAATGTCTATAATAATTCCTGGCCAACGTTATACGAATCGAATTATTCGAACTCGAGTATTATATACATAAGCCTTTAGTATTTTGACGTGAATGAATATTAAACCGCTTTTGCGAACAGTCGAAACCTGCAACTGGTCGTCGCATATTTCATGAACAAGTTCCAAATATTCTTAGTATGTACATCCGCGAGGCGGTGGTCCACCTCGCGATTTCTATACCACTATATGGACCCATGTAGCCCTACATCGGAGATCGTCCGCGATCGGTTCTAAAGATCCAGCTCTTTTGCTTTGAACAAAAATACTGCACGCTGTATATGTGATATCGCAAAACCCGAACTGGTTGTTCGAGAGTTGTAACAGAATCGTGAACAACGCTGCCAGCCTAACCATTAGCTATAAATACGTACTAAATATTCCCATAAATCAGACCAATAGTCACATTACATGGGGTCCTTGCTGAAAACCACTCGCATCTACAACTCACTGCCAAACTTACCTTTTCAACGTTTAGATTTGGCCTTTAATCCTTTTTTTTTTTTCTTCTTCTTCATAAAGTCTGATATTTGATCTTTCGAGATAAGATCATGATCTTTGAATAACAAACCAACTAACGGCTATGCAACGAACTTGACTTTTTTGTTCCCCTATTCTTTTTGCTAGGTCAATGTGAATCCAGAAATTTTCAGATTGTCAAATTCGCTAGAAATGAAGGGAGTGGAGATTGAATGAATTTTAAATAAAGAGGAAACGAGAGTTTGAGTGTTCAATTAAATTGGAAAAAAAAAATTATAACAAAGAATCTGATCCATGAAAGATGTGCAAGGGTTGATGGGTATGATTTTTGGCTCTATAGTCTAGATATACAATGAATTGCGAAAATACATTAGTATTCTGTATAACCCTCGCGAATCATTACTATACTTGTCAAAATTCTTCTGGTACAAAACTGATGATAAAACATTCGTCCCATTTGATCATATCTGGTAACCGACTCTATTTGTCGTTATAACTACTAAAATTCTTCATCTCAATTCAACATTTAACATCAGAAAATTTCATTATTCTGGGTTTGTGAGATAGTGTCTAATTCGGAAATGACTCATGTGAATATGGTGTAACGATAGAGATCAGCTTGTTAGTTTCACAGCGTTTTCTGCGGGTATGTATATGGGATTTTCTTGCTTTCTTGCGCTTGTGCTTGGCAATACGATATCCGAAAGTGTATACATACAGCAATCTCGCGAGAGTTTAGGTTTGGGCTGAGTTCGTATAGCATAAAATAGAGACGCAGGTCATAGGTCTGACATTTCGGACGTGCGATCCAACGATACCGAACCGTCTCGCCGGACTTAAGATCTCCGCGAGCATCATGGGAGGCAGATTTAGATAGCGCGAAGAATCTGCTGTTACAAATTTTTTTTCACCGTACCTATATCGCTGAGAGAAGAAGAAGAAGAAAGAAGAAGAAGAGGAAGAAGAAGAAGAAGAGGAATAAGAAGAAGAAGAAGCTACAAAGTTCTCCTCTATACACTAGCTCCTTGGGAGTTTCAGGAGGGTTCGTCTTTCTTCCAGAAAACCACAAAGGTCATGGCGGCGGGTTAACCCTGAAATTTACGGCTCGTTCACCAAAATGGTTCAGTCTTTACGCGAGTAGAACCTCACGGTTGTAAATATCAGATGAATTTCACCTGTGTATACGTATACATATACCTATACCACCTATATATACCCGACACATATCCAATTATAAAGAACTCTGGGGTATCACGTAAAATGTAACGAGCTTATGAGCCAAGTGGCTATAAAAGTTAGCAATAATATTCGGGTGGGTTGTTCTTCTGAAAAAGGCTAATTAACGATTGTGCAATTATGGTAATTATCCCATTCCGTCAAAGGCTCCTGCAGGGAAACTTCTTTTCATTTCTGATACGACCGCCTGCACGTACCATAACTACCTGTCGCATTTCGGGCGTATTATAACGTCTCCAAATGAAGTTAGATCCTCCCCGATGCCCAAGGTTTTTTTTTTATTTTTCTTCTTCTTCTCTGTATTAAATTGTAGGTGAAGTTAAGGCGTCTAGAGTCGTGGGCGGAACTCAATCATTTCTGAGCTCTCAAACATTTTTTGGACGAAAGAGTTTTGGGCCTCGGTTGTCCCGTAGAGGTGTTACTAATTGTACTGATAAAACCTTCACGCCTACCTACGATATTGTACGCACAGCTTCTCTCAACCCAGAGATGAGAATAAGAAGTTGGTTAGCTATCGCGGCGTGGTCGTGTAAAAATGGTCACAGTTGAGGACCGTCGCGTGCTGGGGCAGAGAGTAAGAGAAAAAATGAGTGAAAGAGAGAGAGAGAGAGAGAGAGAAATAGAAGGAGATGGAAATACGCGAGAGGAAAAGAGAGAGAGCGAAAGAAGTTCTGGAGGCACATTAAGGTGTCCCAATAAGAAGAAGCTTTGAAAAGAGCACTGCCTCACCCACGGAACTTTTAATCGATGTAACCACTTTGTCATAAAGATAAGGAGTCCTTCAAGTCTCGTGAGAAAGACCGATGACGTTTCAAAAATGAAAAGAAATAAACTTAAGGATTCTCACTCAAGATGGTCCAGTTTAGTTTAAAGATTAAGAAAAAAAAAAGAGACGAAAGATGAACTCGGAAGTACTTCGAACTTTATGGCATCTTCATTTATCGTTATACGATCTGCAAATTACGGTTATATACAGTTGACGCCAGAAACTATATAGGTACTAGCACCGAATTATTTACTATGATCATTTCCTATCCAGGATCACCTAATCCTTACACGCAGAAGCTTTTAGCAGAGAATTCCGAGACGTAACCAAAAATCTACCTAAAACGGTCGAAAAGACGCCGAGTTGTTGTTGTTTTTTTTTTTTTTTTTTTTTTTTCTATAATCTTAAGGATCTGATCTGAGATACAACCTGGCGCTTACCCTGTGTTCAGGTAATATTGGGATCGTTTCCCGTCTCCGAAAACACCTAACAACAAGAACAAGGGTCAAGGTGGCGAAAAACTTAACCCTGGCGCCGAAAGATCTAAGATACTTATATAATATATTATCTAGACTAAAAAGGAGCGAGCAAGAGCTTTTTAATTTCTTACGTGGATCGGTGGATATAATATAGGAGGCGGTGGAAGAATCGTTGTGCAAACAGTATAACAGCCTTGTAAAAATGATCTTTCTTAAAATTGGGCCTATTTCGATCGGTATAATGAAAGCTTGTATCGATATAATTAGAAGGAATTAAATTTAATTAGATTTAGGTTGTTGGTATCGTTGGACGTTCTCGCAGGTATACTGCGCAAGTATACCGCTTGTCTCTTCTCACTAATCACAGCCATACCTCGTAATTGTAATAAACGGTAATAATATAAGCAAAGATTATAGTTATTATCGGGGGGTGAACCGCCATATTTAACAATTCCTAATTGGGATGAACCGTGTCGACGGTTGAGCTACGTGCCATTTGAATACATTAAAGCTTCGCTTTTTAGCACCTAGTATGTATGCGTAGTTCCTAGATTTCCAGTGAAATATAAAAACAATGATGGAACTGGTTGGCGTTAACACTGTCAATCTCCTCCATACGTTAACACGATCGAAAAGCTCCCTTCGTCGTCATATTGATCATATCTTTATGTGCAGGTACATATTACGTACATATAGGTATGTGTGTTTATAATATTGCGTCAAGCTGTCTTGCCCCGAGTCAAAGGATTGTAACTAAATACCAGAAACTCTTGAGACGCATTCCTCGCTAATAAAGACATATTTCACGAAGCTGGACATATACTCGTTGCGTGTAGGTACATGTGCATATATGTGCAATATGTACGAGTTTCAGTTCAGTTCGATGACGGTTCTCAGATATAAGATTGTAAATTGCTGCAACTTCTTGTGCGCGCAATTCGAGTTCGAGGCGATGAGAATTTCGAGCAAAGTGAAGATATAAGATATGTGTATACTGTATACCATGTCCCCCCACTCTCACCCGATGATCGGTAAATACAGGTAGGTAAGTATGTGTCCGTATATAATTCGCGGTAAAAATTCCTTACATCGGTAGAAATAACTTTGGTTAAATTTTTTAAATTCTTTATTCTTTTTTAAATCTCGCGATCCATTGAATCCTAAAAGCATTCGAAAGTCAAACATCTTGTTTATTTGTCAGTTGAAAAGCAACGCGCGAATCGCGTTTCGTTCCCGCAAATAGCAGGGAATTTTTCCATCAGCCAAGATGGCAGCGAAGCGAGAACTCCACCAAGCGAACCAAGAACCTCGTGTGGACCTGGTAGCTCTGAGCCTCTGCAAAGGCACTTAGATATTTTAATGGCGCTTTGTTTCCTTCCTTGAGAAGTTGTTTATTTATTTATTTATATATTTATTTATTTATATATTTATTCATTTATTTATTTATTTAGTTGCAAGCTCAACATGCTCGACATGCGTCTTTTGTTTTCGGCTCGTTATCCTTATTTTAACCATCGTCTGATCTCCCGACCACCGCGCTGTTATTTTAATTGGATCTTTGCCGAAAGTTTGCCGTCCTGCTGCACCGCACCGCGTCACTAAAGTGACTTTAGAGAAACGTAACAGAGAATCTGGAGGAGAAGACAATACGTCTACACTTCTTTGTCTGGTTTTTATTAAGAAAACCTTCCAGCTACCATATACCGAGTGTCTCTTGTCTACGGAATTCAAAATGGCGATTAATTACCGACGAATTCCTTCCGCGGCGCTGCTGGAGAAGTCCGTCGATTACGCGTAGGTATAGCAGCTACTATAACACGAGACCTTCCAAGATCACTTTCTGACGTCAGAGACGTGTCCTGCCGTTTCTTCCCGCGAGAGATCCCTTTGTTTCTTTATCATGTTTTATTATTTTTATCCCAAAGTCGTTTCGATTTAACTTCAAGTCTTGAAATTCTCTCTAGACGTTGTAATCGGAGGACTGCGGCTAAGATTCCAGAACTCTTTTTGCATTCACCTTCGTTCAGCGGTGAAGTTAATGGAAGGAAACAAATGCCTGGTGATGGTGATGGCGATGGTGATGGTGATGGTGATGGTGATGGTGATGGCGATGCAGTTATGGTTCGTTACGCCCAGATTCTCAAACTGACCAGGCCCATGGGAACACGTTACTTTCGAAACCTCAAATCAATTATCTTTAGACAATCTATTAACCACCGAAACGACTGCCTATTGTTCATTTACCACCCTTTAAAAAATATGAAAATTTCTCTTCTCTCAGCTCTTCAAGGTGTAACGATTAGCTTAATTATCGTCTGCTCATTATAATAATTATAACAGAAAGAAAAAGAAGTTAATTTAAAAAAAAACAAAAAAAAAAAAACAGAGTTTCTATTTTTTGTTTTATTTTTCTAATAAATTAATAACCATCTTGCACACGTATAGGATGTTTAATAGTAATTTACGGTAGCTTCCGTGATATCAGGGTGACTCATTCCTCGCCGTAAAATAAATACACCAGAGTTATATACAACGCGATGATCGCTACGACTGCCGATCGCAACGGGGTGTCCAACACCAGTTTATTTCATACCTAAGATATTGGATTTAGCACAGAGATTTCATGCAGCGAGAGGTGTCAGAGTAAATATTTTTCGATATACATATTATTATAAGCTCGGTGTTATAAACTATTATCAAATAAACAAAAATATTCATTTCCTATTTCGAATTTATAATGCTCTCTTAAATTTCCATGCAACATATCAATAATAATTCTTATGATCATTTTTACTTACTGCCAACGTAAGAGAAATTGACTCTTATACAATCATGCTACTGCCTAGGAAGGCGATAATCAACGCGTTTCTTCGTTAAACTCGCTATAGTATATGCATAATCTTCAACTGAATTTATAAAACCAAAAATTGGGCAATGCGATTTATCTAGTCTTTTAGCTTTTCTAATGTTTGAATAAATTGATGAGCTTGAATTAGCTGCATATATGCAGGCTTTAGTTAATATCTCGTAATAAATGAGCATGAAATTTGTGGCCTGTCCTTGAGACGTATATACCTACTAATGCTGTAATCGCATTATAAGGTCAGTTTTTTTTTTTTTTTTTTAATTTTCTTATCGTTTCGTCTTGTCTGGTCAAGTTGACGAGGTGTTATCTCCTTTTTCCTTGTTCCTGGGGCGAAATACTTTTTTTTCAACAGCATAACACAATGACCACCTCGGTTTTTAACGACGATTTGTAAACGTCGCTAACCGAGTGTATAGAGATCGCGTGTCAAGTCCATTCAAGAATTCTCTGACGCGCCTTTAGGTATTCGTTTCGAAAAGATCGGTGGACAGAAAGTCAGACACTGTAAAACGTTTTGAAAGATCGCGTTCTATGCCCTGTAGAGTAGAGTCTTAGTGAACACTCGATGATGGATGACCCCTCGGCTACACAGACCGTCTGACTTCTTGTAATCTGACAGTCCTGGACCAGTGTACGCGGCGACGTTAAGGACCTCCGACAGGGTGGAGGAGGAAATTGTAATTTAGATTAATACAGGTAATTTTTTATACATTAGCTGGGGTATTGTTACAGTGCTGAAAAGTTTATTAATCGACGCGCGAGTAGCGCTCGAGGCTCGCTATACTTACATGATCTTTATTAATTTTTTCGAATCCATTATAAACTACTTTATCAAATTCGAGTATCTCGGAATAATTGTACGCAATTTCAGCCCATTACACACAGTCGTTCAATTTACTCCGAATGCCTTAACGAATGCGTGCAGTTAATTCTTTATCATTTTCTTAATCCACTGCTTTCCATTTCGCTGATACGTTTTTTAATCGCTTATAGTAGGTACGTACGTTATTACGGGCTAAGGAAGCTGAGTTATCGTAAGTTTCTGCCTGGGGCTGTGAAATCAGATCTAGTGTCCCGTCCCTCATCTCGTGTATGCGCGTAATGTTGTAGGTATATACATATACCTACATGAGAGACGTATCATCGGATCACGGATCGAGGATCGTGACTTGCGAGGCGGTGATAACCGATGAGCCAGGATTGAAGATCGATAGAGAGTCTCGTCGAGGGTTTCAAATCGATACTGATATCCATGGGAAGAGAATTTCGATGGACCAATATATACTTGCGGCGGCTGCGCTTTATAAGTCCCTCAAGATTTTTAAGCGTTGGTAATTGGATCGCGACGTTCCTTAAACTTGAGATCGAGATTTTATCCCTTCTTAATTTTCTAATTCGTTTAAAATTTAGAATACATTTTCTTCGAATGAGAACGGGTTTGTTAATATACCAATAAATCCAATTTCCTTTCAACTGAGAATTTGATACGCTCTCATTATCAGATCAAATCTTCATTTCTTAGATACCATAACGAAGAATTCTAAAAAAAAAAAAAAGAAATGATCACCATAAGTTCTCTCTCAACTTTTTCGAGTGAAAATCGTGCAACTCCGAGAAAAAAGAGTGAAATTTCACTCTGAAGGAGTTGAATTTCATTCCAAGCACAGTGAATTTTTACTTCCTTGGATTGAAAATCGTGTAACTTTAAGACAAAGAGTGAATTTTTCACTCCAAAAAACTTGGAGAGTTCAGCTGCACATCCACACTCAGAAAAAAGTCTTGTTGACACAACCAAAATTTGGGTTATTATATGCACAATCACATTTTTTGTTCAGTCAACCAAAAATTTTGTTGGAATAGCCAAAATTTTGGTTGTCCCAACAAAATTTGGTTTCCCCAACAAAATTTTGGTTATCCCAACGAAATTTTTGGTTGACTGAACAAAAAATTTGATTGACTGAACAAAAGATGTAATTGTGCATATAATAACCAAATTTTGGTTGTTATTTTTCTGAGTGCAGTTCATCAAGACTGAACCCCAGACTCTAAGTTCACAATATATATACCGGGCTCGAAGGTCTCGACGAAATAATGTCTTGCCAATTACTTTGCTATCGCGAAACGACGTTTATGTCATTCTAACGAGTCGTTATATGAGTGTAATATCTAGCCCCCCTAGAAAACTGTGAGAAGGTAAGGTAAGCAATTGTGTCATGGACGGTAAGTATTTCATTAATGTACTTCACAAAGGCATTTGGCTACACTATGTTTATCGCACAATATGCTGTATCATAAATGATTAGGTATAGCAACGTTTCACAATCTCATTTTCTTCTCGAAGAAGGTGAGCATCCATACCGAACTATTCACAGGGAACAGGGTAGGTATACTCTCTAAATTTTTTGGAGTGAAAAATTCATTCCAAATTCACTCTTTGTCTTGAAGTTGCACGATTTTCAATCCAAGGAAGTGAAAATTCACTCTGCTTGGAATGAAATTCACTCTCTTAAAAGGAATCAGTGGAATTTCACTGATTTACCAGTGGATCTCACTGATTGCCCAGTGGAATCTCACTGATTTAACCAGTAAACATAGAAGTGGGGATAATTCACTGATCAACCAGTGAATTCCACTGATTGAACCAGTACATGTGAAGTATGGCCGCGATCACTGTCAGAACCACTCAGAACTAAACCAATATAATTATACTTACGCGCATGCGCGCGCACAGCTGATCGAGGTTGACTGGTTAAATCAGTGAACCCGGACTCACTGGTTGAATCAGTGAAATTCCACTGATTCCTTTTAAGAGAGCAACTCTTTTAGAGTAAAAAATTCACTGTTTGTCTTGGAATTGCACGATTTTGACTCCACAAAATTTAGAGAGTAACAAATTTTTTATATAGTACCTTACTATACGCATCCTGCGTAATAGTTTCGCAACAGAAAATATCCTCGACAGACGGATCACCGAACGGACATTTGGTTTTGACTTGGTGTGACGCGGTCAAGACACGCGTCTGCACCGATGCATGCGATGCCATAACCCTAAGAGTGCGAAACGTATTGACCCCTGGAGATGAATCTCTCTTTTCTGATAAACCGCCGAGACAATACCAGCTATTGCCGAAGCAATCTATACTCTTTGAGTTTAAGGGGTATCCCCACCTTTAAATGAGTTAACATTCTAAGAAAGAGATTGATATTTTACAGCGAATTTGAGAGTCTGATCAAATCCAAAAAAATCAAGAAGTTTAGGGAGAGTTTGACCCTCATTATCCATACTTAACATTGAATATTATTTTGAGTCTATTAGTAGTTACGCTGAATATAGAAAAATACAAAATTACTCGGTTGTCGCAAAGAATCAGTAGTACCGTTGGATCGATTTTGGAATTTTTGGTCTTCAATTGTTCAGAAGAGATGCCTCTATCATATGAACATAGAACTTTTTGATATGACTATTTTTGGTTGAGATAATAGAAAAAATAGAAAAAAAAAAATTGAAGAATTAGAAAAATCTCAGTAAAAACTAAGCGAGTCAGGCAATTTTCGCGATATCAAAAAGTTCTACGTTCATATGATAGAGGCATCTCTTCTCAACAATTCAGGACCAAAAATTCCAGAATCGATCCAACGGTACTACTGATTCTTTGCGACAACCGAGTAATTTTGTATTTATCTATATTCAGCGTAACTACTATTAGACTCAAAGTAATATCCAATGTTAAGTATGGATAATGAGGGTCAAACCCTCCCTCAACTTCATGATTTTTTTGGATTTGATCAGACTCTCAAATTCGCTGTAAAATATCAATCTCTTTCTCAGAATGTTGACCTATTTAAAGGTGGGGATACCCCCTTAAGGCAGTTCAACACTCAGAAAAATAACAACCAAAATTTGGTTATTATATGCAAAATCACATTTTTTTGTTCAGTCAACCAAAAAATTTCGTTGGGATAACCAAAATTTTGGCTATTCCAACAAAATGTTTGGTTGACTGAACAAAAAAATGTGATTGTGCATATAATAACCAAAATTTTGGTTGTGTCAACAAGACTTTTTTCTGCGAGTGAAGGTTCTCGCTCTCATCCCCTTCTTCCAAATTTTTCTCAACTTCACGATAAAATTTGGCATTGCATATAGGCGAGCCGGAATAAAAGTGGAAAACTGCAGTGTTTCGGAAGTCTATATATACATAATTTTTATGCAGTTATCAAATATGGAAGAGAGAACACCGCATGATAAATTTCATTATGAATTTATCATTAAAACTCAACGCCGCATATGAACTACCATATCTGTAAAAGCGAGGTTCATAAATATACAAGTGATTCCGTGGTTAGTTTTGTCATTTGGATGACTCGTCGTTCGGCGGAACAACACCGATGACAACTTAAACGTCGCGCGAACGATCGCCGAGGTGCGGTAGACCGGACGCGAAGAAAGATGGCGGTCTTTTTATCCTCTCGCAAAAAAGGAACTCAAAAAATAAGAAGATTTTAAAACAGGATTTACATTCTGCTTGGTTTAAAAAAAAAAAAAAAAAAAACAAACAAAAAAAAAATCAAATAAATTCAAAAATCAACCATAAAAATTAATTAATTACGTCTATAAAACCAGACGTTTTTATCATCATGATCAAACATTGCTATAAAAAAAGAAAAAAAGAAAAGAAAAAAAAAAAAAAAAGAACGTAATATACCTACTTGGTTGAGTCATTATAGCCCGAACTATTTAGACCTAATTTTCTGATCATTAGAAGTTTAAAGAGAGGCTCCGCAGGTTTAACCGCGTTAAATAATACGATAGGGGGATCAAAGTTCGCTGTGAATCGATTCACCATCTTGAAGTATCTAATTAAGCCCAATTATCTTCGGAAGTAAAGAAATAAACGAGCGAACTACGATGCGGTGATTGAGTAATTGAGTGATCAAATTAAGGGATACCTCGCGCAATATAGGTTCTATATCTATACACACGTAGGTGAAAATATATAGACTCGTGTCTATATGTATTAGACACAGGAGTTAAATTAGGCTAGATTATGAGAAGTGCTTGCTGATGAAGTGAGAATGACCTACGGTTAATTAGACGGTATTTATCTTACCTGACTTGACGAGGACCCGGTATTTGCCCGAGAACCAATAGGGCTATCGCGATTACCGCGACTTCGCCACGACGCATCTCTCACATTATATACAATCACTTTATTAATTTATTTCGTCAAATCTTTACCACTTCTTATATATTTAAATGAATTTGTATATATATATATATATATATATATTATTGTAAAGTAGGTAATCGTTAAACGTTGAAAAATATATTCTCTTTATATGTAATACGTTCACTTTCGAAAATTCACTAGCTTTTTAAAGTAGCATATAGATAAGTTGAACACACACACACACAATTCGCATAGTTTAATTTCACTTCAAAATTAATAATCCGCTATATGGCTATAGGTATGGTATCACACGAAACACACAAACTCTTCATTTATATCTCGTTTAAGATATGTATATATAAATTTTCAATCGTAATCGCACGCACGTCATTTTTCACTGTCCAGTTTCACCATATTATGTGCATGCTGATAAAGTAATCTTCGATTTCTGTAATATTTTTTACCTTTTTCATTATAGAATTAAACGAATTTTTTTTTTTTTTTTTTAAACCTGCGGGGTAGATTTGATATCGTTACTCAAAGTTGCATATGGCCAGGGTAGTATGGTCAGACTCGAAGTGCAGTTAGGCGGTAGTTATACCTGAATTTATACTCGAGGGGAGCGCGTTGAGAGAATTTGAGAAGGTATATAGAGAAGAGAATAAGTGAGTCAGCTTGTGGCAGACGTACGTCAACTGTAATATTTATATATATATATGTATACAAACATATATATATGCGTATTACATACCTATATGTGGGATAGGTAGCGGTCGCTAAAATCTAGTCCTGGTCCATCGTGACCACAGAAATCTGGCTGGTTTCCGTATATAAGAGGAAAGAAACAAAAAAAAGCGAAAAAAAGTTGGTAGAACCACATCCGGCATATAGAATGGGAACAAAAAGTTGCGATGTAGTATAAGAGGAAATATTTCAGATTCAAGATAAATTATAGAAAAAAAATGAGACCGGAAACGGTTTGATAAATATTTGCGATAAAAATTCTGAAAATATTTCTTTTAAATTGAGAAGAAAAAGTGCGAAGATTCAAGTAATGCATAATATAGACTAGAAGGGGGGGGGGGGGGGGGGGGGGGGAACTAAGAATCTGTAAGATAAAAAACGCGTATCGAGGGAAAGCAAAAAAATTGAAAAAAAAAAAAAAAAAAATAGTTGGAATTGTGTCAACGATATAATTTTTCTTCTTCGATTTATATCATACCTTGAGGGTGTGCCAAAAAAAAAAAAAAAATTCAAACGCACATCAACATTCCGGTAGAGCATCTCAAATAGAATATCTCAACCAAATGTGAGCTCGTAATATTGATATTTAGAACTGCCTAATTTAGTTACTAATTTTAGTTACTAATTTTAGTTACTAAAATAGGCAGTTCTAAATATCAATATTAAGAGCTCATATTTGGCTGAGATGTTCTATTTGAGATGCTCTACTGAAATTTTGATGCGCGGTTGAAAAATAAATTGTTTTTCCCAGAGTCGTATGACTCTATGACGCTACGACTCAATGTTTATAGGCGAATATCTCTTAATCGGTGAGAGTTAGGAAAATTCTATCTCAGTACTTTTTTGTAGAGTGTGAAATTTCCTATAAGAATCTGTATTCAGATAGTTTCTAAATCAAGCCGGTTACGAGAAAAAACAATTCGAAAATTTTCCGATTTTTTTTTCACGTGTTATTTAAATCAAAAATGGGAAAACTGAGTTAGGCAGTTCTAAATATCAATATTAAGAGCTCATATTTGGCTGAGATATTCTATTTGAGATGCTCTACCGGAATGTTGATGTGCGTTTGATTTTTTTTTTTTTTTTTTTTTGGCACGCCCTAATACATATGTATAAGTTTTTAATTGAACGTATTGACCGTTTAATTAAGAACGACCGGTCGACGACGGTCTGCAATGCCCTACGACTTTATTCTATGGAAAAATGCGTCGAGTCGCAGTTAAGGAAAGGCAGAGTAACTTGAATCGCACTGATCAGGTATGTAAGTATATGTATACGTTATATACCTAAGGTGTATGTAGGGATGAAATCTGATTGGTTATTTAACCCGATGATAGTTAGCCAATCGGAATACTTTGAGGATACTATCAAAAGACACGGAGTTAAGCGTAGGTGCGAATTCATTCTCCGTGGGAGAGCCGCGGGCGGATGTTACTCTGACCAGTAGGTCGAGTCTTGTCCGCACTGCAGGAATAACTATAGTTTTTAGTATCGTATATATATGATTGTGAGCCATAATATAATATATGATGGGATTTTAAACGGTTGAGAGTTTCGAAAAAAAAAAAAAAAAAACGCAAATTAAAACGAAAAAAATAGTATCGACGACGTCGTCGAGCGTCTCACACATTTTACCGTTATAAAACCGCGTCCCGTCGCGACGACGTCGCGCAACTTCTTGGAATATAAAGTCAAAAGAATCGATCAAACGATGTGATATAATCTCAATTCTTGCGGTAAAATATTTGGACGTTCATATAAACGCGTCTTATCTCACGACTTAATTAAAGAACACGGTTCACCTGTCGACACAAATTTTTTTTTTTTTTTTTCAAACGTCTCCGCGGAGCGGGTCTGTGCAAACTATACGCGTATACCTATATATATATATATTATATACGTATATGAAAAAAGTCAATAGAAGATCTCTAAATTTTGGTATAACTGATAGTTTGTTGAAATAAAAAAAAATTAAAAAAATGAAAAAAAAAAAAAGGAACAGTCCTAGTCGGTGATTTAGTTGATGTTTAATGAATATGCGAAATATAGGTACTACTACGATATACCGTGTTTTACCAGCTTAATAGAAAGTTTATTTAATCTTTTGGTATTTATCTGTAAAAGACAGCAGATCGTTAAGACTAATGGCTAAATACCAGCAGTAGCTCCCATAATACCGCGCGTTTATAAGGTATATACTGTAGCTGATATAAGTTGTATTATATATATTGGTCCACGTATAGCTAAACTAATTAGCAAACCGAGGCTAATTAAAGAGATAACCTAATATATTAAATACAACTAGGTATATATAAGAAGTTTTATCAACGAACGATGTAATTTATTACAGGTAAAATTAGTGACGAAGTAACATTGAGAAAATGAAGAAAAAAAAAAAAAAAAAAGGAAGATAACATAAAAATTTTCTTGAATTATTGCGGAATATACGAACTCAACTGGATTTTATAAACTCATCAGATATTAATTTGAAATACAAATTTCGCTAGTTTCTGTTTTTTTTTTCTCTCAATATTGACGAAAAAAAAAAAAAAAAAAATGACCGGTATTTTCAAACTCCGATAGTAAATCAACAGAGTGGTGGTATAGGTAAATGAATAATTTTTGTTTTTTAAACAATTAACGCAACAAATACAAACTATTGAAATATATGGGTATTATCGTTTTACTAATTTCCACGCACAACATACTTATCAACGCAGCAGCACAAATATAATAATCGTATTATATAGTAAACGAAGTGGTGTAAAAGTAAAAGTAAAGAAAAAAAAAAAAAAAAAAAAAAAAAAAAAAAGGGAAAACAAAAAAAAAAAAAAATTGATCGAAATAAATTCTTCTTCGTATTATAATCGAACCCTTGCAGTGGCACCATGTAAATACTACGCACGAATCTTAACGCCAAATTCAAGCGTTTCCGGAAACAGTTCTTATGTCATTATACTAATGTCATCGGCTTGAGTGCAGCGCAACTCGAAATTGTACTCGATTTTGAATATTCAATTATCGACGATAGCGATATATATTCCCGCGGGTTTTAACCCGGGGTGGCGTTTATTATAATTTTCTGTGTATATTATATATAAATCGAGAAACGGATCGCGCGGATCACATGGAGACACGAACGCGCGGACAAGATGTACGGGGCGACGTTCGGTCGTGCACAGGTCCCACGATGGACTGGCTCCTGGCTTTGGGATCAGGTCTCGTCCACGACTTGCTGGTTCGCCTCTATACACCGATATTGCTTGCTCGCTACAAGCTAACCCATGCCCACCTGTACGGATATTGTATATCTATATAGAAACTCGGTTCTCGCGCTCGGTCCGACCCGCCCGTGTCCCATGCAACATACTTATCTTACTCTCTCTCTCTCTCTGCCATCAGATCATATACATCGTTCTTTCTCTCATCCGCACCACCTCTGGTTTTACTTTACCTGCAGGGGGGAGATACGACGCCCGAGCGGTTATACCGACGGTATACAGAATCCCCGATCCTAAGACGCCGGGCGTCGTCTCGCGTCACGACGAATCGCAAAATCGTCGCATTTAAATTAAGTGTCAAAAAATTTAAAGAGCTAAAACTCCACTATATAAGAGCTTTCGTGCTTTAAATCAAACATTATCTATTCATCAAATCCCCTATTTTAATTTTCTATACACAGAAAAAATGGTCAACTTGAGCCAAGAAAATTATTCTTGATTAAAGATAATTTTACGGTCCAAAAATGAAGACCGAAATTTTCTCGGATCAAATCAAAATTTTTCTCGTACCAAGAAAATTTGGAAAAATTTGAAAAATTTTCTTGTTTCGAGAAAAATTTTTTATTTGATATACGAGAAAATTTCGGTCTTCATTTTTGTAACGCAAAATTATCTTGAATCAAGTCAACCTTTCACTCAGAAAAAGGTCTTGTTGACACAACCAAAATTTGGGTTATTATATGCACAATCACATTTTGTTGTTCAGTCAACCAAAAATTTTGTTGGAATAGCCAAAATTTTGGTTGTCCCAACAAAATTTGGTTTTCCCAACAAAATTTTGGTTATCCGAACGAAATTTTTGGTTTACTGAACAAAAAATGTGATTGTGCATATAATAAGCAAATTTTGGTTGTGTCAACAAGACCTTTTTCTGAGTGTTCTTTCTGTGTATCGCAACTAATATATAAATGTCAATAAAAGCTATTCAATGTTAAGAAAAAAGAGAATAAGGTATATATAGTATCAATTAAACCAGCGTGCACGCTTGTTCCACGAAACAATTGTGTTCGAAATTCTCGATACGCGTATAGGTACACATATGTCATCGTTTTCTCTGTCTATCTCACGGTTTTTCATATAGGGTACTATAGCAAGGGTACCTATATTTAATAACACGTAATTACCCTTCCATATGTTTTGGCCATGTAGGGTACTCAAAGAGGGTTGTGGTGTGCTACAGTGTTCAGCGTAGTATAGCAAGCCAGCCGGGTTATGGCTGCATCGCGTGAATGCATCACGTATAAACTCGTCCCATACGTATAATATAATATAAACCTACACTTTATGCTATCACGTATGTGCTTATTACTTTCTATTCCTATTTTTTTTTCTTTTTTTTTTTTTTTTTTTTTTTTTTTATATCCCGCAGGGTAGGTAGATAAAATAATAAAATAATGAAATGATAATAAATAACTGTGAAACCCTTCTTTTCCTTCTTTTTTTTTTATCAATTTTATGCAAGGGTCGTTCGCTATATTCCACACGTTACATATATTGCGTGTATAAACACATCTGAGAATGGGTATGGCGCGTGGGCAATGCGAACATAATTAACTTGAAGAAAATCTTTTATTTATAATACTGTATGTAGAATTTTTTTTTTTTCTTTTTTTTTTTTTTATATCGTTTTCTATATGACGTTGCAGTTTTTCGTATTCCTTCCGCCTCTTTTAAAATTTCAAATTCATCCTCGAATCGTATTATACCTACATATGGGATTCACGTATAAATCCAGTAATTCAAACTTTCGAGACACCCCGTATTTACCGGTATATATATATATATATATATATACGGTATAGTATAGCGGCCATAAAACCCTATGATTTGATTGCGATGACTTGAACAAACAACAGGAATTGTGTCTCGGTGCGCACAGTGGGTACACACACATATAGTCACAGAGTAGAATCGACGATGTAGGTAGATATATATATACCTATGTGCGGTACCCATATACGTATAAAATATATACTCACAATTTTATATATATATACTTACTATAAATTTATTCATGTATTGCATATATATAGTTTATAATTGAAAAATGTACAAATACATATAATAAAATCTATCCACCTATAACAAATTTGTAAGAACAATGGGATGGGATATAATATACCTAGACAAGAGGATATTGCTCAACAATAAACATTATATGTGAATCCATTGTGAACTATATATTTTACGACATATATGTACGATTGCAGTCTGCGGTTTCTATATATTTGAATATATATATATTTTTACCTCTTTCCAACATTTTTATTTTACTGCAATATTATTACGCGGGTAATAGAAAAGATTTTTAACAGTATATCGCGTCACTAATACCATAAGGTCGTAAGTGCCAAAAAATTATTTTTTTTGCGGATATGCCCAAACGATGTTATATGGCATGAAAAAGATTTTGCCACCAAAAACACGAATTTTTTTTTTTTTTTTTTTTTTTTTTTTTTGCACTTACGACCTTATGGCATTAGTGACGCGATATAGTAGGTACGTTTTATACGATCACGTTCTCGACTTTTTGGATCATCATTGTACTTACGCATTTATTTTTTTATTTTTTATACATACTGCGTATACGTATAGTCTACACACGGAGAAAAATTTATAGTAAATTTTCTCATACTCATATAGTAGTTGTGTCATATACTTTCAATATGACGATTGTTCCTATACTTTATACCTAATGTCACCATGAATATAGCAATATCTTTCTCACATTCATGGAACATTGAGTATAATGTATCGGAACGATCGTCATATTGGAAGTATATGACACAACTACTATATGAATATGAGAAAATTTACTATAAATTTTTCTCCGTGCATGGATATAGAGTGATATTTACGGAAAGTTATTAGTTTCATATACTCATACACATATATTCATTGTTTATATGACTTCCAATTATCATAATTTATGAATGTTAATTAGAAAGACAAAAAAATTTTTAAAAAATCGCTAGCCTCGATCTGTAATAACGATTTGTTGCGGTGCAGGGTAATATGCATGTTGTATATCTGTATATATTTGACAGTAAAAGGCCAATATACATATATATCTACGCCAACATAAGTACGGATTGGGAATTTTCTGAGTAACTTTAATATTATGTCGGTTAGGTACTATATTATAATAAATTGTTGTATTAAAGTTCCATGAATAACACGTGGCGTTTGAATACAAGCCGTAAAAACAATCAACTCTATAACATGTGCAGATATTATGTCGCGTCACTAATGCCATAAGGTCGTAAGCGGCAAAAAATAATTTTTTTTGCGGATATGCCCAAACGATGTTATATGGCATGAAAAAGATTTTGCCACCAAAAACACGAATTTTTTTTTTTTTTTTTTTTTGCACTTAAGACCTTATGGCATTAGTGACGCGATATAGTAGGTACGTTTTATACGATCACGTTCTCGACTTTTTGGATCACCATTGTACTTACGCATTTATTTTTTTATTTTTTATACATACTGCGTATACGTATAGTCTACACACGGAGAAAAATTTATAGTAAATTTTCTCATACTTATATAGTAGTTGTGTCATATACTTTCAATATGACGATTGTTCCTATACTTTATACCTAATGTCACCATGAATATAGCAATATCTTTCTCACATTCATGGAACATTGAGTATAATGTATCGGAACGATCGTCATATTGGAAGTATATGACACAACTACTATATGAGTATGAGAAAATTTACTATAAATTTTTCTCCGTGCATGGATATAGAGTGATATTTACGGAAAGTTATTAGTTTCATATACTCATACACATATATTCATTGTTTATATGACTTCCAATTATCATAATTTATGAATGTTAATTAGAAAGACAAAAAAAATTTTAAAAAATCGCTAGCCTCGATCTGTAATAACGATTTGTTGCGGTGCAGGGTAATATGCATGTTGTATATCTGTATATATTTGACAGTAAAAGGCCAATATACATATATATCTACGCCAACATAAGTACGGATTGGGAATTTTCTGAGTAACTTTAATATTATGTCGGTTAGGTACTATATTATAATAAATTGTTGTATTAAAGTTCCATGAATAACACGTGGCGTTTGAATACAAGCCGTAAAAACAATCAACTCTATAACATGTGCAGATATTATGTCGCGTCACTAATGCCATAAGGTCGTAAGCGGCAAAAAATAATTTTTTTTGCGGATATGCCCAAACGATGTTATATGGCACGAAAAAGATTTTGCCACCAAAAACACGAAATTTTTTTTTTTTGTTTTTTTTTTTATGGCGCTTACGACCTTATGGAATTAGTAATGCGATGTATAGATGATTATTCATTAGAATTGACTGAACTAGGAAATACTAAATAGTACTTCTAGTTATATAAAGTGTTGAAAATAAACGACACACCAGGTTTCATCAATCCTGCAGTGCTTTTAAATAAACCCGTAACTATAATACGAGCGTTGGTTTATAAATCTGTGCGTCGAATCGACTCGTAAATATGTTACAGGATTAAAGATAATCTAAATCAAGATCGGATATAATAAACACTATCTCCGCGTGTACGCGGGTTAAACACCGGAAGTTGATTAGACGTTGAATAAATTTGTCATTTTTGATTAATTTTATGTTAAAATAAAAAAATAAAAAAAGAATTTTTTTTTTTTTTTTAGGTATTGGTAATATATTATCTACGCGGGTAAACGATATTGGATCAATTAGGGGTGCATCAGAGTAACTTGTCATAATATATTTTTATTTTTATTCAGGAAACTGCCTTGACCCAGTAACGAATTTTAAATTCAAATAGAATTCGACCCTCTCATACCCAGCCGACCCTCGACGTCCTTAAATAAGCCGTCTCGAAACCCTCCTTTCACAACCATACGATACCTAATAAACTTCTGCATCGTAAGGTGAGAAACTTACGAACGCAAGTCCATCCCGGAGGCAGCGCAAGCTTCGGGTATTTTATTACCATTATTTTTTTTTTCTTTTTTTTTTTTTTTTTATTCTTATTCTTTCCCTCGCGGTTCTTGTAGTTATCTGCAAACTATAATAACCCATATAGGTTTAGAAAAGTGGCTAATTTTGTAGAAAAATTTTAGATCCACTGAATTCTTCTTTTTTTGCTTTTTTCGTTCGGAGTAAAAGTTAAAATGAAAAACTTATAGTCGGGGGAGATTTTGAGACCGTATGATTCTAAGGTACGTTTTCAGATCCCAAACCTACCCCAATCTTTTATATCGTGACGCAACAATGGCATATATGATCCTGTAACAGGGCAGCCCTTGTAAGAGCCATTGTGCGTGACAAACATCTGCTCGAAATACAAACCGCCAATAAAAACAAGTATATAGATGTTGTATATATATATATGTAAGAATATACTATGTATTGGCAAAAAAAAAAAAAAAAAAAAAAAAAAAAGGGAACCGAGGCAAAACGTATAGCTAACGTGGCGAGGGAATGAAGCGATGAAGAGGAGAATAAAAGAACGCGGATGGGATGGTGGTGAAAAAAAGAATTTCATAAAAAGAAAAAGTATATTAAAAAAAAAAAAAAAGATATGCGAAATTGAACGACACGCGATACCTGACATAGGCGCTCATATACCTGTGTGTATAAATCTGCAGTGTTTCTCACTTTACTTTTAAAGCCCTCCTGCTGCACTCTTGATGGGTGCGAAGCTCGGATGTGTTATAGGTGCTATACGTAAATCGGAAACAAGTATAAATTGTACTTTTGTTCATTTTTATCATTGTTCGATTTATATTAAGGGGACCAGTACAGCGAATTTTCGAGAAATTATCATAGTCCGAAATCAATTTATTTCATAAACAAAGTTCATTTCACATCAAAATATTTTTTTTTTTCAAAATCACGTGTCGTAAGGATTTCAGAGCACCGTTGGACCGATTCAGGTCATCTTGGATTCATTTTCTTCAAAAAACAAATCCTCATCATGTGAATGTAGGAATTTTGAAAATTTTTTGTTTTGGCCAAGTTATTTAAGAAATGAGTGATAATAATTTTTGCAAATTTGGTAAATTGATCATAACTTATGACATCATTTTTTATTTTTAAATTCCTACATTCACAAGATGAGGATTTGTTTTCTGAAGAAAATGAATCCAAGATGACCTGAATCGGTACAACGGTGCGCACTCTAAAATCCTTACGACACATGATTTTGAAAATGAAAAATATTTTGATGTGAAATGAACTTTGGTTATGAAATAAATTGATTTCGGACTATGATCATTTCTCGAAAAGTCGCTGTACTGGTCCCCTTAAAGGTATAAGTGCAAACAATATTATAAATTTAAACATACGAAGGATAACACATACATAATCTAAAAATTAAGGAAAAAGTAATAGAAAATGAGAAAAACAAAGTTACGAAACCTAGACGTATATAGGTATAAAGGTATAAATATATGGACCATTCGATTTTATACCGTATCGAAAAAAAAAAAAAAAAAAAAAAAATAGGCACGTGATTATTATACGAGTAGGAGGAATAATTAGTGCGGCTGATGGTATACTTCTCAGAGTTCGTCGAGAATCACCGATAGGAATGTCTCTGGGATAGAGATAGCCCAAAGATTCAGAAGGTGGCGGGAGAGAGAATCAGCTGTAAGAAATGGCCATTAAGCTGTTTCTAATCTTGGCACGGATTCCCAAACCTACTTCATTCGGCTTATCCCCTCGCTTCGTTATCTCTTAGTCCATTACGTCCGCAGTGGGAAGGTCCAAGGTCCGAGGTCCGAGCTCCGAAGATATCTAAAGAGTTTATCGTCTATAAACAATTATTTTTTTACTCGCGGTTAATTTAATTACAAAGCCAACGAGAACGAGAGGGCGGTTGAATAGCTGTCAATTAGAATTTTATCGATTTCTTATACAGATCACTGAAGAGCCGCGCTCCATACACGATTATTTGCGGATGATTTATTTTATTTCCAATACACCACCAATTGTCTATCCAATTCGACATAGTTATATGTATACTGTATAATGTAGGCGCATGTATAATCCTGTTAACGTTATAACTACCACATCAATTATTTATCCCCCCAGCTCGCACAGTATCCAGAGGCGTACAAAGCGCGGTATAAAAATGTTAATTAGCTTCCCAAACACAGAAAAACGGAAGCTAATCAATCCACGACAATCAACGTCGATCTCAGAGGAAGCCAGACTTCTTTTTTCGTTTTATAAAAAAAAAAACCAATTGAAATGTAAACAGCTGATGTCACCGTCAGGTTTTTTTTTTTTTTTTTATTTTACTTTCCTTTGCATAAAATGTTTCCCCAGAATGCTGAAACGCATACATATAGGTACACCTAGTTAGGATCATTTCGGTGTATAAATAATGTGAGCTGTAAATTTTCCATTTAATACAATTTAAACACGAGTCTTTAACGGCCGTTCGATACACTCTGGTAAACAGACGGTACTTTTCGAAGGGTTCGTAAATATGTATTATAGGTACCCTAGTACTATGTGTGCACAGAGAGCTAACTTAGAGCGGTAGATGTGTCTACACAAAATTAAGCATGCGTCTCATCGGTTCCTCTCCCATTTTGGGGCTACAATAAGAACATGAAAAAAAATGGGTGTTGTAAATCGGAGGGTTATTTGAAAAATGTCTTTTCTCATCTGACGTGTAACCTTTGAATAATAAAAAACCATTATCCACGCCTGTGGCTGCAGCTTGAATCTCTGAAGTCCAACGTGCACATAAGGGGGCGTAGCGACCTTACCATTTCTTCAGCGATTCGGTTCGAAGGGTTTTCTATACCGGCATGACAGTTGGATGTAATCGATTATCTCACCCATTCGGGAGATCTGTTATTATTCACTATTAAAGGATCTCGACTATTAGACTTCCTGTCTATTCTATATATTATATAGAATCGATAATAACGAGGTGAAATCCTGCTCGTTTAAAATAAAAAAAAAAAACGTATGTCTTTATTCGAGAACCAACTGACCGTCGACAGAGAGACCGCTAAAGCTATGAAACAGGATATAGATATGTGAACAAGGTACGTGTATGTACACATGCCGATGTCAGATGTGGGCCTTACGCCTATAAGTTTCGATATATTCTGACCCAGCGTCTATTTTCGTATGCGCGTATACATATACCAACTGCAGCGCGCAGCATAAGATTTAAGTTTAAATCATAGCCAACTAAGCTTTCTAGTATTAATCAAATTAATTAGCTAAGTTTAAACGTAATATGAAAATAAAATTACAACACTGAACACTGGAAATAACTACGTCATTCCCTAGGACTACCGCGCGCAGCTCTTGACTATATGAACTAACTCTGGAGTCTCACTCAGCGAGTCGATTTAATTGGTCTTATCTACCGATCGTTTTGCCGTAACATTAATCCTTTCAACTATCTCATTTCTACTAGATATTAGTGCTTTCTCAATTCGTATAAGTGAATTTTGTGTTCTTTTTTTTTCTTTTTCTTTTCGTCAAATTTGCCTGCAGACTCCAGGGTAACGGATCTTATGCAACGATCTCTCCGTTTGATAGTCATTCATCAACTTGCTTTTATGCCAGCTCACGTTACGTTCATGGAATAATGGTACTAAACGGTTTTTTCGTTTCATTTCTTTTTTTTTTCTTTTTTTTTTTTGCAGTTTTTTTTTTTTTTTTTCTTTAATACAGTGTCGCAGACTAGCTGACTGCAACTTGAGGTTACAAGTTCGTGTCGGACGTGAAACTCCTGTACCGTGGCATTTGAAGGCCCGTTACTAACGTAAGGTCGCGACATTTCAACGCCATTACCTATGTGTACACATTCAAGAGTTAATAACTCATGGTTTCAAATTAGCGTTGGAAAATAGTAAATATCCTACATGACTCCGAAGCAGGTACCTTCAGCTTTTGGTCAAACGGAGAAAGAAAGAAAGAAAGAAAGAAAAGAAAAAAGGAAGAAAGGAAGAGATAATCAGGCGCATCGCGAGAGCCATCCCAAAGAAAATATGAACAAAGAGAAAAAGGGAAAACAGGGTGACGATTTGCGAATCGCAGTGTTAAAAGAAACGCTTTATTTTCATGACCATGACTGGTTTTGGTACCTTGGCCATCGCGAGGGAGGCGAAATGGTCCTCGTATACTTCAACGGCGGAGGAATGAAGAGAAAAGGTGTATATGCAAGGCCCAGCATATAAGGTAGAGTCTTCGGAGTATTTTGGAAGGTCTTAAAGTGGTGCGGTCTTCGGATAATTAGAGGGTACCATTGTTACGCGGGCCATTTGAAGATAAGTTTCTGAACCCGAAGTGAAATAAATGCAGTAAAAGAATGGAAAGAAATCACGTCGTTGCGCAGGAGGTGGAGGTCCTGAATCCCGCGTACTGCTGCAGCCTTGGATTCTTCTTGGATGAAAGATGAAAAGAGAAAAGAAGAGAACAGAAGAGAAGAGAAGAGAAGAGAAGAGAAGAGAAGAGAAGAGAAGAGAAGAGAAGAGAATCGAGGCGAGGTTATTCCATGGGATTAAGAACGTGATTGCAGTAAGAATTGCGGTGGTGGTGAAGCGAAAAAAGAAAAAAAATAAAAATAAAAATTCAAACAAAAATATCTGCCTATCTAATTCTTAGCGAAGACTATTACAGTCGTAAGGACATATACCCCCCTCTGAGCCATGGACGTTTTTACAATCTGCAATTTAGGACCAAACTGGCTCTTGGACCTGTGTGATATCCTAATATAACTCGAGAATTATCGTATATACACTCACCTGACAAACGTGTTTTCAGAATTCAATTCAACTAAATTATTCCCTGGATATAGGTATAACTATAAAGAGTAAAAAAACTAAAATGTGTTAAAATTATGAGAAAATATATTGCGGACTCATGTACATATACGAGTCAGGGAATTTGTGTAGCTGGATATTAGCCGATAATCGTACATTGGATATTTATCACATTTATTTTCCCTAAAAATTACCCAAAAATGATCCGAAAATGATCAAGATCAATTCGAAGATATCAAGATTCGGTTTATCTCATTATACATTTTAGTTTTTCACCGTCACAATTTTTTTCATCGTAATGGTCATCAGTTGAATATTGCTATTTTAATATTTGCTAAAAATCGACGTAGATATAATTTTATAAAATTAAATACTCAACAAAAAACTTACCTCATAGGTTTCCAAGCAGAACGGCTAGATGAAATCGATCGAATCCGATAGATTTTTCTCCATTTTAAACCACTTCAAAATATGAAATATTAAAATCTAAGCATTTGTTAATAATTTTTACATTTCTTGTTCGGAAATTTCTATACGAATTGCTTTAGCTGATGAGTAAACGATTATCTGATTAATATTCAATGTGCGATATAATCGGCTAATAAAATCGATGACAAATGTATTGATTATTAAACAGTCCAACCTCCTTAATCAATTATTTGTATAACCGTGAAAATATTGTATAGTAAATATAATTTCATCGGTCTACCGTATAAAAATCATGTAGTAAGTGGCTGGGTTATTATTATCTAGTATTTTTTTTTTTTTTTTTTTTACCCACAATTTCAACAGATTATGAATTTTTCTCGGCATCCCATTGCCTCGGGCGATCGATCCTCAAGCTCGTTAAGGATTTTTTTTTTATAATAAATATTCCATAAATCATGTAAAATAATAAATATAATGCTAAAAACTCGGCTCATAATGAGCAGAATCCTATAATTGAGGCGGTTCATAAATTTTCGAATAAATTGGGCGTGGTTATTTTTTGATTAGGATTAGTTAGCTTCGGCTTGAAGACCAGATAGCCAGAGCTATTCGGGGCTAAGGGGAAACGGGAGAGATCTGAGACCAAGACCAAGACCAAGACCGAGGTTCAGGTTGAGGTTCAGGTTGAGGTTGAGGTCGAGGTCGAGGTTCGAAGAACGCGTCTATACTTCATATATGTATATGTACCTGTGCCTCATAAGTGTGTATATCAGGTACCCAAGCACATAAATACATATACACATATATTTCTATGTATAGCTTAAAGAAGGAGTCAAAAACTCAGATATATATATGAATAAGTTATAAAGTAGGTAATGTTTCGGATTATTAGCCTCTATTGTCTGCTACGTCGAAGGGTGAGATTCAAAACTCTATACATACACATAGGCTGATTTAAGCTACGGGCTTAAGTCTTTGAAACTTAATCCGTTGATTGACTTTCAGTTTTTTGGGTAGGTACAGCTCTCTTAACAACCTACAGGTTAAGCCCTCTTCCTTAAGCTATTACTATTTCTATTTTTTTTTTTTTTTTTTTTTTTTTATATATTATACGCTAACTTTCTTACTTATTAGTTATTACTTATTACTCACCGAAAAAGAAGTCCACGTATTTCCACCATGCTCCAAGATTCGGTAATGATTTTACATTTTTATTCATTCAGATTCGTTAATTCAGTCTTTCACTAATTATTACTATTAATCACTGATCACATATTACTCCCTGTGTGTCATCTTATTCCGAAGATAAAAATAAACTCTATATAACAAATTTCAAGAGAAAAAAATATAAGACATATATATTAATTTATCGGAGAAAATCTCAGCGTAATGTTTGAATTTGATTTAATATCAGGCATATCTGCACTGCTCATATATAGCTTAAATTTCTATCTAATCAATTTTTTTCATTTATTTCATGACCTGAACGTTAGGCAAGGCCTCACCTATTCGAATGATGTATCGATCGAGATTCAATAAGATACACATATGATATTTTGCGATAAAAAATCTATACTGTTGGCCCTAATAGGATTTTAATCCTTTTAATAACCGTGGGTAACCATGGGACAAGCTTTACTCGTATAGATAGATACCTACTCGAAAAAACTAAAATGCCAATCTTAATACTAATTGAAATATTTCTAATTAAATTTGATCAATTCATTCGTCGACTATATCATTCTGTACCTATATATATAGAATGTCGATTTAAATAAATGATTAATTTTTGACTCCAGAAATTTAATCTCATGGATTAAAAGTATCGAGTTAAGTGGCATCTATCATCTGTATACCTACTCTAAGCTCGACGGTATGAAACTTAAATGTGAAAAAATGTACAAAGTTTGTTATCAACAAAACTGCTGTAGCTTCGCCTGAGTAGAAATTTAGTGATTCGAGTAAAACCTGAGAGATACAGAGATCTGTTCAGTTTCTTCTAGTATATCTTATATGGGAAAAGAATATTTTCTTTTATTAATCAAAGTCACGCGATGGTCAAAATAATATATAATCACTCGGACCTCGATCTACACTTCGACTATATGCCCGAAGATTTTAATTACCACTATATTCCTTATATACTTATTACCAAAACTATATGGTCAAAGTTTTATACTTGATTAAAGATGAAAAAATAAACGGATCCGGAATATTAATGTATTATAATTGATGCAGGTAGAGCTACTGAGCTCTGATAAGAACTCCTGCTGTTTCTGGCCATATAAACTCGACGCATGCGCTTTAACCAACAGAACTTTGGGATCATAAAGATAAAGCCCATATTATACCATGAGAAACTTGGAATTCATTTACGTACTTAGGTTTTAATAGAGATCTATAATTGTTTAATTAATTCCCAATTCAAGAGACGATGCGAAATTTTTAACGACCTCACGGATCGCATTGTCTCATAATTCGTATGTAACGGAATTATAGAGAGAAATTAATTGAATCGATTAATTAAACAATGAAGTTTATATAGTTGAATAATATTGATGATAAATTGTTAAGTAAACATAAAAAAAAGGCATTTCCTTTTTTTTTCATTTTTATTTTTATTTTTATATATATAGCTGCAGGTATAATGTTCCGATCCATAGATTATAATTAGTGAAATTTTTATGGTATTTTAACATATCGGCGTAGGTGTATATATAAGCGCATTAGGGACATAGATGATATGTGCTTATTTCCGTGGACAATCTAACAGACAAGTTATTGATGACGGAGCTGTTGAACCTAGCTTGAGTAATTAGCCGGGGTCTTAATTGAGTTGACGTATAATAATTAGCGAGTAATTAATAAACGTTAATTTATTGGTAATCGAATATGATCGTCGATTAGTCTCGCTGTTATACCTACCTATACTCGGCTGAATCAAATATCAAACGCATAGTCAAAAAGATTATGATGTTAAGATTAAAAACTGATTGTTTATCTCTAGATCAGTTTTATTAAAAATTTATTCATATAAAAATTTTCAAGTATCATATTATCACGTAAAAGAGACAAAAATTCATAAAATGATGAAACTTATATATCTTGTTTCTCTCTGCAGCAATATATCTAATTGAAACCAAAGTTTGTCCAAATACAGCCGTTTTTTACCGTATTTACTGGTAATTTTCAAATAATTTACGATCTACGGTTGAATTAAGAAAAAAATAAAGAAAAAAAAAAAAAAAAAAAATGTATAATTATTTCCTATATTTCAAAATTCTTATATATGGATACAAGTCACGCCATAAGATAATTATTTATATTATATTATTATGTACGATGGGAGTGAACCAATTTCTACTATACATATTTTTGTATATTATAATAGTATATCTGAAATAATCTCGGCCATAGAGCGGAAGTAGGTATCATCCGTTATATAGGTTTGTTTTTTACCGGACGGAAACGATCAAGCTTTAGCCGCCTACGCTCGTGTATATAGTCATGGGACTTTCAACGATTAATTATCATCAGTTCCCTAATGAGACTAAATAATTGAGGTACTACGTTTCGAGCCAAACAATTTCCATGCATCATAATAATATAAACCTTTGAATGATTGTACCTATACTACGAAGGGACATGAGTTAAAAACTAAAAGTAAAAAAATGAGATGAAAAAAAGATATGTTAAAAGGAAGATTGTTTACTGATTAGTAATTATCTAGCACTGGCCACTTAGCGTTACACCAACACCTTTTTTTTCTTCCATCATAAGAGAAGAAAAAGACTAGTACAATAAATTTCACGCAATCGTTAAATTACTACTGTCAATACACGAAAACGTTCTTTCAACTTATTACAGCTCGTCGGTTTATTTTCAAAGAAACTTCCTCCACCTTAGACGTGGGCACGTATCAATATTACTATATATTCTATTTGTTCTTGTCGATATAATTAATGACAGTCTGTTTGAATTTTGCGGAAGAAAGGAAGAGACATTGATGCTGCAGGATCTTTTCATCATTCTCGCGTCGTACGTATACTGTATCCTGTAAAATTAGATATTTCATATTTACTGAAGGGTGCAGGAATAAGCGAAATTATGCGAATATGGAATATAAATTTAAGTCATATTTCGATGGGTTTGAAATAATAAAAGGGCATAGGAAATATATTACTATACCGCGTGGAGAGCGGCACTTTGAACGAGCAACACGTAGGTACGTATAGGCGTAGGCGTAGTGAAACCGCGCGTTGTGTCCCGCAAGACGCATAAGACTCAAGTCGCAAGAAGCAAGACTTATTAGGTACCGTCTTTGGCTCGTTTCGTTTCGTATACAGCCTCTATTAATACGAGAACTCGTTAATTCTACCTGGTCAAACGTCAGATATTATTAATTAACCGAGTACAAGAGAAGCGATCGAAGACACGTACGGAGATTCTAATTTTTTTTGTTTTTTTTTGTTTTTTACCGATACATTTCTAACGATAATCAATTAAACCATTCATAAGTTACGTCTGAGCGTATTGTGATACATACCTAACAGGTTTAACAATTCTAAATGAAAATTCTGACTGTAATAGTATATTACGATACTAGTGCGGTAAGTTCGATTCTACACGTGAGTGCGGAGTTGGCACACGAGCGCACTAGAATCGTATATGCGTGTTAGAAACGGTAGATGGCGCAGTCACATCGATTTGCGTGATAAATGATCATTATTTCACGCAAATTTTGATTACGCACTACTCGTTAATATGTGACTTACCGACCGGTAAACGTCTCCTAACACGTATATATTACATAAAATGGTTTTTTGTTGTTGATGCAACGGAAGTTGTGGTTTTGTTCATCTTTTCCTTTTTTTTTTTCTTAATTTTTATTGAGACAAGGCCTGTTCTTTATAATTAGAAATAATACTCGTTAGACGACATACCGTTTATAAATCGGATCTTCTATGTGTGTAATCAAGATCGTGTATTATTCTGTTCACATATATACATGAAATACACTCACCTGTGCGACCTCCTACGTAAAGTAACTTGCAAGCGTTGCTATCTCCGTACACGCGCATGAATATTGATGAAGTTTAACGCGAGTAATTAAACTCTTAAATCTTGTAAAAGCACTTACGAAACTAATTTATCGACATTTTTCGGTAACACTTTGATTTTTGCAGCCTCACTTCGTCTTGAGCGTGATAAAAAATAAAAGTTAATAAAATATAAACCGCGCGCAGGGATAATATCGAGATGAGACTTTTGTAACGGAGAAAATTAAAGAAATATATATATACGAAACTAAATGAGAAAAAAAAAAAAAAAAAAAAAAAAACTTACCTCACGTGTTCAACTACGATATTTTACATCCAGAAATTGGATTTTAAAATGAATACCCGTTACTTCTGATCTCTAGAAATACTCGCCGCAAATTTCATTCAAATTAAACTTAAAACTATAGCGAAATTTATGCAATACATCCTCAGAGAAGCGGGTCGAATTCGTTTCTTATTGTAAAACGATCCTGTGCATCACGCATCACGCATATAACGTGTGAAGTTTATATTTTTACCCGAATAATTACTCCAAGTATAATTAACCCTGTATGTAATTAGCTGATAAATTTTGCGTTAATTTACTTTAATTACATGTGACCAAGATTGATAGTCTATAATCCTTTAATATTTAAATCAAAAGCAATTTCACCGGAGATTACGCTGACGCATGAATCTACAATCAACTTGAACACTTCAAATTCTTCAATGGAGAAAAATTTCTTTTTTTTTTTTTTCTTTTTTTTTTTTCCAGCTACATATGTGCTAGTATAACTCATATATACACATTTCATCAACTAGATAATTAAATTTCATGCAATATGATGCCGAAAAATTGATACAATAATCAAAACCACGCTATGAGAAGATCTGAGAATCGTTTGGCACAATTTTATACATATCGGCTTAGAGCTTTTCGCGAAGATGTAGCTCTAGGTGGTGCTACGGGGTCCTGGATTTGCTGCGCAGAACCTAATATGGAAATCTTGTTAGATTTGAATGGTGCATTGTCGAGAAGAAAGCATAAAATATTCATTCGAGGCAAATCACGCACCGTTGAACACAGAGAGCTTAGAGTGCTTCTATAGACTCTAGAACCTCCAGAGAGCATAAACCACGAACTTTATATACTGATTGGCGAATCCGATTAGAGAGAGAATACGTTCAACGTAGCTCTGCATAATCAGTTATAACTGTTGTGTGAATGTGTTATTATATATATATCTATACTTATTATACTTATACTTACGTTTCCTTGTTAAACTTATAGTCAGATAAAATAAAGCAATGAATCATCGTAGCAATACGTTGGTGTAAACTTGTACTTTCGATACTTTTACTTGTCCTATAGATTTACATGACTATTTTCATTATTTCATATTTCGTCGTATATTTAAATAAAATTTATTTATTATTACTATATATTATATATAGTAGGTACTAGAAATAACTCTTATAGTCTTCTATCAAAGTAACAAAAATTTTACCATATAGATATAATTCATCTACTTTCATAATATTTCAAACCTTAGTATAATAATTTATGAGGCGATAAACGGCGAATGAAAAGTAACATTTTATTTTCATTACTTTATTTATTCTAGCTTCCGAAGTGTCACCGATTTTAAATTATTATTCTACTACAACTCTGTTGCCATATCTCTTTCTATATTTTATCTATTTATCATATTCATACTTATAAAACTCTGAGATTTTTTTCAGATTTATTTAACGGATGATATAGTAACAGGCAAAATGATGGGAAAATAAAATGAAAGGCAAACAAATATGACAAAGATTTGTAGCGTAATAGTTTCAACTGATTTGCTATACTAGCTATACATATATACACAAGCACGCATATAGTATAGGAATAATTTCCAGTCATAAATCAGCCGAAAGAAACTGCCGTTAAAATACCCACAATATTACGTAACGTAATAGTATATGTATAGCTATATATTATATACCTATAGGGTATCGTATAACACTATAACACATATTTCGCACGATGCATATCTTCGGACAAATATGTAATTGCGTTATTATTTTGCAATCAAGAATATATATATATATATATATCGCCCGAGACATATTTACGATCAATTCTTAATACATATAATACCGATTCTTACCAATAGCTATAAATATTTCACGATCATTGATTTCATATCAACTCTCCTATCGACAGCTAGAGAAAATCATAACCGGTGATTAAGTAATTACAATGAATCAATTTGTCATTCTATATAATACGTGAGACTAGTTATTATCTCACCGCCTAGCAAAATGTACGATATATATATCCTATATAACTACACATATGATCGAATTATAGAATTAACCAAATTACTGAATTAGAAACCGATTATTATTGTCCAACAACGGAATATCCTTCGTAGGCGGGCTAGTGAAATATTGCAAATGCTTTCAAAACAGAGCAATTGAAATAAATTTAATTATAGGTAAACGGATTTTTTTTTTTTTCAATCTTTATTTACTTATTATTACATGTGTTACAATTTTTTTGTTTTTTTTTGTTTTACAATTCGTGAATTATATTAGAAAAAAATTAGTTTCTATTCAGAGGAATTATTCCAACAGCTTTGCCAATCCCTTCGTCGTGTAAAGTAACTCCCATTTCCCTAAGAACAGCACTATCAGCTACACCAACTTTGTTCAAATCTCTAACGACATTTTGATTTGATAAATTATTTTCGCACACATTTCGCATAGCAAGAATCGTCCACTGCATGATTACTGATGGATTTTATATTAGTCAAGAAAATTCATACAAATAACAATAAATTATTATCCAATGAATGATTTATACATGAAATACACATACATATCACATAATATACGAATGAACGTTTTATAAGGATACATGGATTTCTTGCATCCATATTACAGCAATCTAATAACAGTGGAATCCCATCGACTTCACGAAGCTGTAATCAATTTATTACATGTACCTACATACATCCATAGTTGTGTTTTAAACTTGGAGGAAATGAAATGAAATGAAAAATTTACACCGGTACATCGATCGGACAATCACGTTGAAACTTGAGAACGAAATTGGCTCCGATTTATCGTAATACAATGCGTACATGTATACATATACTATATAAGTATATATATATTCGATTGAATAACTATCTTCGTATGGTGTGCCATAAGGTCCTTATAAACTATCGGGTTGTGACTAATGACCGTGTCGAACGGCTGGGCTGAAGCACTTAATTTTCTCTTTGTTCGATAAAAAAAAAAAAAAGTGTAATAAAACATCGAATGAGTTGATTTTTTTTCTCGCAAACTACCGCGATTTCTATTCCCTATATATGCGAATCGTGTTATAGTGATCATTTTTTGATAGCACGGAATGATTTTAGCTATATTTCAAAGCCACGGTCATCTATATTTGTAATTTTGAATTTTTTTTTCGAACTTCGCGGTACATACGTAAACTATGTTTCTCTCCAACGGTAATTCATTTATTAACACACATTCGTCGGTTAGTTAGAAATTCATTTAACACAAAGAGTCGGTAAAACAAAAATCTACTATAATCACAATTATTTATCAATGGTTGGTAAAGACGGACGTGATAGATAAAACAGATACCTTGATAGCCGTCTAAAGATTGTCGATAAATACTAACGTTGCAGCAAAGACCGCGAAAAGCTTATTTTTCAAATATACAAAAGGAACGCAGACATAAAAAAAGATGAAATAGACTAAATAGGGATTAATCGAATTCATTACACTCACCAGATCCTGATTCGCCTTATGTTTGTGAGCCATGTTTCCAATAACTCGAATTAATCCGGCTTTAAATCCGAACGCAGGATGTGATTGAATATCATTGTTGCTCTTGATATCGTTTGAATTTTTTTTCCCGGCTGGTGCGAGTTCGTCGAGTTTTTGTACCGGGGTAAAAAAGTTTTCAGATTCCTTGCCGACAGCATGCAATGATTTTAATAAATCTGAAATATCCATATCTCCTGATAATCGAAAATTTATTAGTACCTATATTGGTTTTATTTTTCTCCCAGCAAAAAACACACTTACAAATGCAATTTATTAACAGACTCTTATCATCTTGAAGATTATTCGTAAATTTTTTATCTGTTGAAGTTATCGATGTAAGAACCCCTAGTATGTCCAACAGAATCATTATCTCCATTGGCTCTGTACCATCCAAATACGAAGTAACTGTTTTCAAGACAAGATCACTCCTTCTTTTGAAACAATTAGATAAAAATAAAACAGTTTCAGCTGAAAAGTTTGACGATTCTGAATCAGATCCAGAATCTCTTAATTCTTGATGAAAAGATTCTAGTAAATATAGTTTGTCCTCTATCGGCACTTCCTCGTAAACATTTTTCAATCTTTCAGGATCATTCAGTAAACATTTCAGAGCATCGATTGCAGATGGAATTCCCAGTCTTACTGGTTTTATTAGTAATTTTGTTATTTCATTCTTTTCAACGTCGGTGTAATAGTCTTTTTTAAACAGCGTTAAAGCGTTGTGAATAAATGCACAGGTTGCTCTCAACACTGGGATATTTTCATTCTGGATAAGCGATCTGTGAAAAAAAAAAAAAAAAAAAACAAATCAAAAACGTTAATTAATAGAAAAATAATTGATCGAATTTCACCGCTTTTCAAAAAATCAAAAACCTGAAATACTCACATCGTTACTTTCTTAAAACTTTCGTCATACACACAAGAAAGTTCAGATTTTGAAAGATTGCAAAGAAACTGAATGCTTAATCTCAAAATCTCGAGTTTATTATCTAATAAATTATTTCCGTCGAGTGAAAACTCTGTGATATAGTCCGCAGCCCATTTAGCTACACCTTCGTAAGGAAAATTAGTGGAAACTGGATAGCCATATTTATCTGTTGAAACATTGTTATAATTCTGGCACAAAAATGTGTAGAGATTGTTATTAGGGATTGCTATTGATCCCTGAGCGTCATATTCCTTCTGAACGTAGCCATTGACGCAAGAATTCATCAAACATTTGAGAAATACTATTTTTACATTGTCGGGGGTGTCTAAATCCGAGTTCGTCAACGTTTCGGCTATTTTAGCAATCACAAACGGACTTATCAGCTTTCTGGAACCAAAAATACGAACATTTTTTAGGTTAGAATCTCAAACAGCTTACGAAGTAGTTAAATAGTATAGTAACGATGATATTCGCGCTTTTTATTGTCTAATTATTATTCAACTAACCCCGTTTCATCTCTGGGGAAGAACTTAGGCTTTAAAATAGTCGATAACGTATCCCAATCCTTCTTGTTGATCAAATTTTCTAACCTAGTATCGTTAAACTCCATCGTTATTATCGATTAAGAAATAATATTAACATGCGTTATCTTGCTATTAAAACGTTGACTAACACTTCGATGAATATATTAATATACTTTGAACTCACTAACGAGGTTTTTATAACACTATTATTCAATATTATACAACGTTTGACACTGACAGTTTGTTTTGATACTATAGCAAACACGTGCGTCAAAACATACGGTGTGACAACGCTAGTCAATAGAGTAGCTAATTTTCGATCCTGTTTTATGAATTGGAATATTACGCTCGACATAGAATAGATTATTTACGTTGAATATTTTCTTTAGAATAATTTAATTCGTAGAAAAACGATTTTTTGATAGTTTAAACGACTAAATGGAAACTATTTAGTTAGAAATAAGTTGAAGTAATCAATGCCTCGCTTGACTCGGTAGTATCATAGCATCCGTAATTTACCTGAGAGGCCGTGACTAGTGCGTTTGCGACAATTTCAGTCAGATTCAATATTCGGCGTCTAATTTAGAGTAAACTTTGTTAAAAAAGTAACCTAAATCACACGGTAAGGTATAAATTTTCGTTTATTCATGTCCTAGAGTCATTAAATCCGGGTAATATCTCGCTCATATCGATTCAACTATAGCCATTGTTCTGCAGTGTCATCTCACATAACCTCTTAAAACGATGCTATACACATTTTCCCGGTTTCTTAACCTGGTTATTATTCTCTAATCGCATAATTCGAAGTATTTGAACACCCAGTTTTCAGTTTCGGACTAAATTCTGTCCTTAAAGTATGAATTTTCGAATTTTCTGAACTAACCTAACCTCAAATTTCTTCGATTTGTGCCAAAATCTCGACATTTAAGAAACTAACTACCCGATTTTATTAAATTCAGATGTTTTTGACACGTTCCGAGTACGATCGCGGTGTGAACACCTTTTCACCAGAAGGTCGTTTGCTGCAATTGGAATACGCAAATCAAGCCATCAAGCTGGGTTGTACGGCTATTGGAATTTCGACAGCCGAAGGAGTCGTCTTAGCGGTAGAAAAGCGAGTAACATCGCCACTCATGGAGCCAAAGACGATAGAGAAGATAGTGGAAATCGACAAGCACATTGGTTGCGCGTCTTCTGGATTTATGGCGGATTCTAGGACTCTGATCGATCGAGCTAGAGTCGAATGCCAAAATCATTGGTTTATTTATAATGAAAAAATGACCGTTGAATCTGCCGCTCAAGCCGTATCTAATTTAGCTATACAATTCGGGGATAGCGACGATGACGGTAGCGCTATGTCCAGGCCCTTTGGAGTTGCCATTTTATTCGCAGGAATTGACGAATATGGACCACAATTATTCCACATGGATCCGTCTGGGACTTTTGTTCAATTTGATGCCATGGCTATTGGATCCGGAAGCGAAGGAGCTCAACAATCGCTTCAGGAAGTTTACCATAAGGTATAAAAACAATTTTATAAATTTTTGAATGATGATTTTTGTGATTGTAATCGTTTGTGTTTCAGTTTGTTTTTTAAATTGATACGAAATTTGGTTTTAATCGATTTTTATGACGAATTATGTTCTCTTTTCAGTCGATGACTTTAAAAGAAGCTATAACGTCTGTGCTGACTATTTTGAAGCAAGTAATGGAGGAAAAGTTGAACGATACTAACATCGAAGTCATGACTATGACACCGGATAAACTTTTCCATATGTTTAGCAAGGATGAGCTGCAGGAGGTGATCAAAGACATTGCTTAAATTGAACACACACTATTCGAACACACAATTTTGATAAATAATATGAAATTCTATTCTATATCCTGGGTTATTATAATATCGCGGATAGAAATAATATTTCTGATAATGAAATAGTTGTTAATTCTATTTATAATCAAACAAAGTAATAATGAATCATGTTGTGAAACTGTTTTTTTTTTTTTTATTTTTATTTTGTTCACTCTTATCTTCGTCTTTCCTTTTTTTTAATATAGGAATCTAAGAAAGTCGTAGGAAAATATAAAAAAAAAAAAAAAAAAAAAACCTACAGTATTCTGGTTTATACAAATACCTTGAAACCTAAATATCCCGATTATCATTAAACAATTTTTCACCGTCATTCTAACCGTTAATATCCTGCTAACAAAAACCCCTATATCTATGGGGCCATTCAACAAATACGTTCGCTTTTTTGGACGATTTGAGACCCCCCCCCCCTCCCCTATGTAACAATGGTTCGTTTGACTAGACCCCCCTAAAATAATACGTCACAAATCTCGACCCCCCCCCCCCCCCCCCCCCCCCCCGGCCTTTATTGCCTTTTTTGGTCTATCGATCCATAATTCGATCTATTTCTAAGATTTGCCTTTCGATGTCACTTGGCATTAAATAGAGATAAAAGAGATATTTAAAAGCAGTCCTTTATTTCTCACTACACTTTAACAAAATTCTCGTGCCAAAACACGAATTCTATACATAAAAACCGAACGTCACATTTTGCCCCCCCCCCCCCCCCCCCCCCCCCCCCGTGACTTGTAACGTCACATCAACCTCGACCCCCTCCCCCCCCTAAAAGCGAACGTATTTGTTGAATGGCCCCTATATAATTCTACTAATTCTCGTCACTTTTAGTAATAAGCTTTTAAACGACTCCGAAAATTCTTCGTTTACAGAAAAAAGGTCCTCGTGGGCTCGTTAATCTGTAATATGTACATATCTGCACGAATATAAATAGCAGAGAACTTGAGAAATCGGTAATGTAATTCTCAAATACGGAGTTTCCCTTTTTTAAAATTCAATATCATATTTTTCAACGTTGTAATTGGGTTTACTGATTTCGTTCGTTATCTGTTATTTATTTCGACGCAGCATATACGTTAGGGTGCTCTTAAATTTGATCATTTTCGAATTTAAATGCCTTCATAAAAGGCCTTGGAATTTTTCAATTTGAATAAAACACGATTTGTGACATTCGCGGCTAATTTTTTTTCTCCCTGTTGCAGTATAGCTCCAAAGAATCTCAAACTTGAAACACTCCTTACCCATAGTAGCAGGTATTCCATGAAAATTCGCCAGATTTTCAACGATACAATTTTCGGAGCCACAGCGCACCAAAAAATAAATTTCTTATCCCCAAATTGTGATGAATAAAATTTTGTCGTTAAGGTTGTTGGCCTGTAACTTTTTTTTTCGACAATGTTTTTTGAATTTTTTATCGTAAATAGCTCCAATAATTAGCTACAAAATAAGCCTAGGATGATCGCAATTGACCGTCTCAAACTCGAGATAAAAAGTTTTGAATTTTTTCGAATTTTAATGTGTTTAAATGCAAATTCACCGGTTTTAATTATTAAAAAACGAACAACTCGAAATTTTTTGATAAAAAAAATATCGCGTCCCTAATGCCATAAAGGCATATCTTCGTTATATGCCTTTATGGCATACTAATGCTAAAAAGGCATATAGTTTTTTCAAACTTCGCCTATCGCTTTGAAAACATGAAAAACGCATAGAAAGTGAAAAAAAAAAAATCAGTTTTCCTAATGCCAAAAAGGCCTATGTCCCAAAAGATATGCCTTTTTGGCATTAGTTTTTTTATTTTTTTTTAGAAAATTCATTTCAAGTTATTCTGAAGCGATTGGGCGAATAAAAAAATTTATATGCCTTTATGGCTCTTAGGTAGCATCTATATACAGCGTATGCCTTTATGGCATTAGGGACGCGATATCTAGTGGTAAATTGTCATCTTCTGAATCGTTTGATTCATCATTCAGCATTTTCGACCGTCTCGTTTGGATTTTATAGTTAAAACTGAAACATGAAGCGGCGCGTATCTCTCTTGCTCTCGAGTGAATATCTCCTGGCTCTCACTCTCACAGAGCCATACATTGTCGCTGACTAGTACGAATATTATGGGTTTTAAGTTTTGGGTCGGACTGTCGCACGACAACAACCTTAAAAATCTGTGAAATTTTTCACGGATACCTACTAGTGTAGGTAAGAAGTGTGCGGAGTTTCAGATTATTCAAAGCGATAATGCGATAGGAAGTAAAAAAATAACACCCAAGTACTAAAAATCGTGTGTTACCTAAATGGGAAAGTTCAAAGGTTGTGGGGCAGTACTTAGAAATGAGATAGGAACCTGGGGTTTTGACTACATTTTTTTTTTTGTATATATTTGGAAACGTTCTAGCCCATGGGAGCAATGAAATTCGAATATGACCGAATTAAAGTGCACTCTAATATAAATATCAGCGTATTAATTGATTGGCGCAAAAAAATGTGTTTTTTTTTTTAGTTTATTTATTTAACCCCTTTACCCCGAATGGTTTTATCTAGATGATAGAAATCCTGCCTGCATTGAAGGAAGAACAGTCTAAGCCAAGGTCAGACAATAGCGCAGTTCAACCCGGAGTTGCATCGGTCTCTAACGCCTGAAGAAATTTTTATATACAATTCGTTAATGTATCCTCTTCATTTTGTTTTCATAATTTCATTTCATGTCGTCCTTACTAACAAATTTTATACAATAAATAATGCTACAATTAAACCTCTCCGAGCTTTTTATTTCGTACAATAAAACAGAAAAGTGTTTTTATCCCTTTATTATTCTGCCTATATCATAAGATCGCGCTGTGACGTCACAAGCGAAGAAAGTTATTTTGCGATTCTAGCTGCTTTGGAAGTCTTTGAAAACCGGAAATGGTGAAATTTTTTGATTCTGCAGGCGTCAGAAATCCGCCAAATATCTAAATTTTATCGAAATAATGGATACATTGGTGAAATTTGTGAGCCAAAGTCACGAGGTGGACCGTAGGTGGACTCAGCTATGGTAGCCTTCTTATCTATATTTCGACCATAACACGAATTTAGAACTCGTATATTACTGTAATTCTGCTTTAGCCACTTTTCCGGTACCTGAATAGCTAAAAACCGGCTATACTTTCTATTTTGAAATAGTTACATACACATGACCGTGAGTTAGATTGCCAAATAAGTTCCCTCGCGTCTAACGTTGTATATATAGAATACCGCATGTCATTATTATTATTGTTGTCTCATTAAATTGGGTTGATTCGAAATCTTTTGGTAAAGGAATGTATAACGTAGATATACATAATATGCGTTCCTATACAGAAAGAAAGGTTGACTTGATTCAAGATAATTTTGCGGTCCAAAAATGAAGACCGAAATTTTCTCGGAACAAATCCAAAATTTTTTTTGAACCAAGAAAATTTGGAAAATTTAGAACATTTGGAAAATTTTCTTGGTTCGAGAAAAAATTTTGATTTGATCCGAGAAAATTTCGGTCTTCATTTTTGGACCTCAAAATTATCTTGAATCAAGAATAATTTTCTTGGCTCAAGTTAACCTTTTTTTTTTTCTGTGTACATAAATGAGAGGGATAAAGTTTGAATTTTTGAAAGTCGTATAACGAAATTGAGCGATAGATTTGGAACGGAGAAGCCGCCGCAACGTAGAGCCACGGTTTAGTTTCAATTAAAACGTTCTGAATGCTTGTATCCGAAATCAATAATTAATTTCGCCCGGGATTCTGTAAAACCGAGCCGCGATACTCTGATCCGTTGGTCGTTTCAGGCAGGGGGATTGGCGACGAAAACGTTCCTGGTTGGCTGCTGATTCTGGGGTATCGCGATAAAACGTCCCTTTTTATCCAACCTCCGCCTGCAACCCCCAACTCCCCCCCATCCCCCCCCCCAACCCTCTTCTGACCCCCGAGATTATTGGATATTATTACGTTTCAACCGTTCAAACCCGGCACGATTCGCCGGCTTAAATCCTCCGCGCGTTTCGCTCACCCGCAACTCTCCTGGCACCCGCTGATTGTGGGAGACGTTCAAAACCTATTCACCCGGGATTGACACGACACTCGTCATCCTAAAACCCCGTGTATTAAATGTACACGCTTATTTATCACGCAAATCTATTAATACTTTGACGTATCAAAAATTGATATACACCTCATTCATTTGTTTTCCTTTTTCAAAATTTTGTATCAAATTAAAGAAGTATACCTACTCCGAAGAAGATAGAAGAAGCCTCTCTTTAGAGATTTCGGTTCGAAAAGAATAGAAAAAGCTTCGGAACTTTTGAAAAATCATTTCGCCCTTATATTAGACGTCCGTTTTGACATTCCTTTCAGATTTCGTTGCATAACAAAAATTCCTGTATGTGTCTACAGGCGTGGTTGTAAGTGTACTCTGTTATTTCACTGTTTCGAAAGCGGAAACAGTTTTATTGTGTTCGCTGTAACTCGGATTACTAAAAAAAAAAAAAAAAGGAATGAAAATAATGGTAACTCTTGTATTGCGCGATTCTGTAGCTTATTCGCTACATGATCAATTATTATACCAGTCTTAAATCTTGGATAATATGTTGACTTAAAAAGTGACGTTCTCCTCGGTGAAGCAGACATTTTTTATTCAATACTAATTACTTTAGCAGTAAATAATTCATGAGCTAATTATACGGCGCAATAATCAGGGCGTAGAATTGGAAAATAGCAATTAATAAAACAGCGCGTGTATGATCCTTTTAAGATCGCGTACGTCACGGGTGAAATAAGTAACTCAGATGAAACTGAGTGAGCGACGTAGGGATGTTTGAAAATGGCGACTAGTCCTCCACCTCCTTGGCGGGTGGTTGGGTGGTTGAGGGTGCTGCGAGGGAGAGTAGCTCGAGACTCTCGCTTCGTAATTAACTGAGTGTGATGGGAGACGGGATAGTCCCTATAGTCCCTAGTCCCGTTTGAGTCCCGGGATTCCCTGGGGACCCGAGTCGTCCTATCAGACGCCAACACTCGCTCCTATACCATCAAAACGTTGTGCCATTCGAAGCATTGCCTGTGGGATAATTGCCTCCGAAGTAAAAGCCTCGAGATTTGCACGAGTTCGAACAAACGAAGAACGTAACGAAAATAAAATCGCGTTTCAAACTCATCGAAAATATTTAAGGGATACGACATTTGAGTCCATTGAAATTTATTCACTTAAAAAAAATATAAAAGGCACTTAACTAGCACCACATTGCCATCACTCGATCTGCTAGACCAGTTTTTGCGCGTATTGAGCGATGTAATAAAATGGAAAGGAGAATGCGAGAAATGAAACAGCATGAAGCTCGTAACTATGGTATAGTTATAGTACTACACAATTTTCTGTAATTGTTATTATCGTGACGCATCTACGTATAGAAAACCGGAAATGTTATAAGTGTGGTAAAGGGGAAGGCAATAGCTCCAGTGTTCTCTGCCTGCTGGACGGCTTATGTGTCGTTGCATATATATATACATGTACACGTACTATATATTATGTTACGCGTGACAGATTTCTGCGTCTTCTTTTCACTTTCACAAAACTTGATGTACATATATTTACCTTACCTCGATCTCACGTATATCTAACTACTGCAGCAGTGAAATGGTCAATTTTCTCATCTGCCTTAGTATGAGCCAACGACCGACTTACCATCATGGGCCTCAATCAACTATGTACTTATGTATACCGCGAGCTGCTTCAATCGCTTCAAAAGACGTTTACACGTGCTTCAAAGATTCATATCTATATAACATATAACCATACAGGTATATACAGAGAGAAGAACAATGGACCACTCGCAGATCTTACATATAAAATTATAAAAATCAAAATCTGCGTTTAGTCGATCTATACAATTGTGTATATTCACATTTATTGTCGTAAACCGTTAATTTATGGGTTTACATACTGTATTCCTAACTGCAGATGCAAAGAGCGCGATTGCATCTCCTTAGAAACTGCAGAGAAAGTAAAACTTTCATACGCTCACAACCGAACCCGTATATATCATTTCTGTGCCTAATTAAATTTCGCTTCGAAATCTGAACAAGTCATTAAGTCCGCCTAACGATAAGCACTCATCTAACGATCATCGATGTGTCGTCAATGCGTTTTTATATTCCTTCATGATTCTTGGTGGTGTCCGATTGTCAAATTGAAAGAAGAAAATCGCTTTCTGTTCGGTGAAGAAAGAATGAGCCAGATGATAATTCTCCATGGTTACATTATAGTTAGATCAGTCAAGCTCAACAGCTTTGAGGTTTGATTTAATAGGATTATATCCTACTATGTCTCTAAATTGGAATTAGAAATCTACGCAAGTTAATTTTACGTAACGAAACAGCGAGCGCCGCGTCCGTCGTTCTGAGATGACGATTTGACCAAGGATGGAATCTGATCGTAAAAATTGTATGACAGCCGCAGAAGTGCAGCAGACTTTAAATGAGGAGACCCGAGGCGTCGCATTTATTTTTTGCTCGAGTGCGAATTGCGAGTCCCGACTGCATCAAACTCTAAATTAACTTTATTTCTACGCTGAATTTTTGGCACACCAATTATTACCACTTAAAGTAACCCGCTGCGCGCACGCAGAACTGTAATTAAATTCGAATTTGTTCTGGTTTTTTAGCCAAATAATCACACAGGGATTTTCCTCATTAAAACCATATTAAACACGAGCGGTAAGACCGGTTCGAGACCAGTTCGTATAAATAAAGAGAGAAACAACAACAAAAAATAACAGTGAAAAAATGAAAAATATTTACCAGTTTTGGTGAATCTTGAGTGAAAATATTTATTTAAATCTTTGATACAAAAACATTTCTCCCTCCTTCTCTCTTCCCCTCTCTTTTCCCTTCTCTCTCTCTCTCTCTCTCTTTTAACTATAATATAAGGTACATTGTTTCAGTTCATTGATGCTTGACAATCTGCATATTGCAAACCTCAAAATACTCCTAGAAATATTTAAATAACGATCTTGAATAAAGGCTTGAAGGTTTTCTCAAGACCGATTCAAAGGACATCAATGATGCGAGTAGGATGACCCATAGTAGCTACCGTGATCATCACCTCCTCCTTCGCCAGCACCATCTCCATATCCTCCTCCATATCCTCCTCCATAAGATCCAGAATAATCTCCACCTCCATAGCCCGATGAATGATCTTCGTGTTTAACGTGCACCGGATAATGTACCGGGACTTTCACGGGCACTGGTACTTCCTTTTCCACTGGGTAAGGTACTTCTTTCTCAACAACGTACGGCCTGTCAACAGGAACCTTGACGGGTACTGGGTAAGGTTTGTCGACATGAACAGGGTAAGGTTTCGCAACATGGTACGGTTGAGGTACTGGTACCTTGACATGAACAGGGTAAGGTTTCGCAACATGGACATGATACGGTCTATCAACCGGTACCTTCACCTCATAGGGCACAGGCTTTTCGACAGGTACTGGGTACGGCTTCTCAACTGTTACTGGATACGGTTTTGGCACATGGACATGGTAGGGTCTGTCAACTGGTACCTTGACTTCGTAAGGAACTGGTTTTTCGACGGGGTAAGGATGGGGTACAGGGATTTTCACCTTTACTGGGTACGGCACGTGCTTTTCGACGGTGTACGGTTGAGGAACCGCAACTTTGACTGGAACTGGTACGTGTTTCTCTACGGTATAAGGTTGAGGAACGAATACTTTGACTTCGTACGGTTTGTCAACTGGCACTTTTACCTCGTAGGGTATTTTCTTCTCAACTGTATACGGCTGGGGTACGTGGACTGGTACTTTCACGAATACTTTGACAGGGTAAGGTACATGTTTCTCAACAGTGTACGGCTGTGGTACATGGACCTTTACTTCATAGGGTACGTGTTTTTCGACAGTGTAGGGAACGTGCTTAGTGACTTCGTATGGCACGCCAACTTTCTTCACAACAGTGATGGTTTTCACGTGTTCCTGATGGTCGTAGTGCCCACCTCCGCCATAGTTTCCTCCACCAAAATCACCGTAGCTACCATAGCTCCCGTGCAAGCCACGTTTTTCGGTCTTTTTATCATTCGCTGATGCATCCGTGTCCTTTTCATCAGCTACAACGGCGGTCTTTTTATCCTCCGCCGTTTCCTTGATTGACTCGTCAGAGCACCGTGCCAAAGCGGCCAAAGCCACGACAGCCGTTAAAATCTGTGGATGAAAGAAGAAAATTGCCAAAAAATTTTTACACAGTTTCTTATTTCGGGGGGCAAATTTGATGTTCTTTGATGTCTGTGTTAAGTTAGCGTACAGCTAATTGTTATACGAGCTGGTATACTGTGGGAGTTACTCGATTCGCACGCAACTGATGTCGCGAAAAAATTTTATAACTCTGTATATTTTTTCATGTATAAATATATACGAAGTAACTCGATTCTCACGAAGAAGTTAAAAAAGGAGTAAAATCTAGACCGAGCACGTGCTGACCACTGGCTGGTGACAGTAAAGGCGATAAGCTGTTCCCGTTCATATATGATCTTAATGAACTCAAAAAATCATACTTCAAAATCTCTTCCTCAGACTAATTTATTCTCTTTTAATTTATCATTAGCGTTCTAATCCCAATATATGTACGCAATTATGTCGGATTTATCCTTTGTTACGTGTAACGGAGACATATTTAATCCTTTGAGCGCGTGTCCTTTGAATTATACGATTTTACGGATTAAAAATTTCAGGCCCAGATATACCTGTAGTACCCCGTTCTTTGCTGGTTCTTAATTTGAATAAAATTGTTTACCGGGTGTAAGAGTGAGTGTGAACGAATACTGAATTAAGTTAATCACCATTTGTCGTCGGATGAATTAATCTATTATTATTTATTATGAATAATGAGAATATTCTATCAGAAGAGTATATATCGCATATACAATTTGGATAGTATTTCGCACCACTTATATTATATATGAGATCGTTGATTACAGTGAACTACAGACGAGGTGTTTTACGAGGTGAAAGTAAGCAGATATATTTTTGTTAAAAATATTAAATAAATATAAACTCACCTGGATTTTCATCTTGCAAGTTTTGCCTGCTGTTACAGAGTGGTGCTTCACCACTAACTGAACCACAGGAGCTACCAAGTCACCGTTTATATACCCGAGGAGTACAACGACGTCACACTTTCCCTGCAGCAACTTATATACCGTATTTATATCCGTTCGTAAAGTTACTTTGCAAAAACTCATCCGTATGTGTCCAAAGCGATTCACGCCACGCGCGAGTAAGACACGCATATGCAATACGTATGTATATATCTTATATGTATTATGTATACATGTATGTTCGCTTATGTACGTATCTATGTATGAAATTGAGTGTGTATATCATATATATACGTAAACGAGACATATGGAAGCGTCTAAATAATCATTACATGGTAAAATTTATATCAATAAGACGTGTAAAAGGGATTTCATCGAGGTACCTTTATAGCATTCAAATTTTCATTAATCGGTACTCATCACGATATTTAATGGTGTATCATACTTCATCTCGATGTTGTTTAGTGCCTGAGCCCGGTTGTTGAGCAATAGTAGTAGGTAGTATATAGGAAAGTGAGATCTGTCAAATTTAAGCAGATATATACCTAGACTGAAATCGACACTGCAGAACATTGATTTACTGCGTCATATATATCCATATAGAGATCTCTTCCCGCATAAAATTATTACCTAATTAGAAATATCGTACATCCGCATTTTTTATATCAAGTTTCGCTATTTAGGAATTCTGCTGCAGCTTAATCGTTCGAACTTTAAAGACGCTTTGACTTTTCTCATAGAAAATTTCGACCTTTCTTTTCGTCGATCATATAAGTTGTGAAATCATTTCGTTACGAGACTTTTGCAGATAACAATAAGGATTTCAATTGAATTACAAATGGGATGTTGGAAGGTCGGGTCAGGCTTATAAATGGATTATTAAAATCCATAAATATTGTAATCGAGAAAGGTCTGGTTGTAGAGGTACCTGAAAACGAAATTGTAATAAACGTAGGAAATGGATTATACTTGTTCGTGGCTAGGACCTTGCACGCTAATATCGAGTGGATATCGCACGCGTACAATTATAACAGAAATCACGATCAAAAGAAATCAAGTTAAGGTACCAGCGAAGAACGGTCGAGGCTCTCTAGATTCACTGTATATGGTAATATACAACTATACCGGCGTTCGCATGCGGAAAAAGTAACGGCATTGTCGTATGTTAATTCGGTTGCATGCATGGTCCCCATTTCGATTCTAGGGTTAGATTAGGGCCACTTTTTAACGTTTAATCGTTGCTCAAGCATCAATTGCTCGGCTGGCTATTAGGTGTGTACCGTACCTTAAGGTACGTTTTACACCCGCACACGTAATACGTGTAACCTAATGCATGCGGTGCTATATAGGCTTTCGTATAAGGGCTGGTTATAACTGTCTTCGACGAAACGAGGCATGAGGGCGATTTCAAATTTACATTTATCGATTGAAAACCACAGCTCTCTGTGCCTTCAGAGTCAAAGAACCGCTCTACACCTACCTCAAATGCTCCATATAAGATCATAGTTTTAAGCGCCTCTCGTCGACTAGGTATTAGGACAGCGTGCAATTTTGCAGCAAGAAAGTTGGCCTAGAGGTGTGGACTGTCCGTCGGCTTATGATTCGCGCACGGGAAAGTTTCTGCGGATCTTAGATGCACGATACAGTTACACTTGTACACTTCCTTCCCAGATTCCTATACCTCAAACAGTTTGCCTTCATCTTTGTCCCGTTGCAAATTGAACAGGGATCCTATCTTTGTATCTAATGTATACCAAATTTTCATTGCATGTGTCTAAGGCAGAAAAGATCAGTAAAACAAGAAGGAACGCTCTTCGCAAGAATCTTATGATAGAATTCATATATCTTGAATTATTCTCTCGTTGAATCTAATGCGGCGTTAATTATTATTGGTAATATTATAGAGTTAGATACGTGGTACCACTAGCTCGAAGGAATGCAGAGTATCATAATTGGAAACTCTTCATATAAGTGGCGTGTTTGGTTTCCACGCAAACTCAGCGGAGCATATCTTTCAAGAACTTTTCTACTTCCATCAGTTGTCCGTATCGGTTGTATACATTGTTTTTTAAGTTATAAGGTGAGTATAATATACTGCTTATATATATATATATATATATATATATGCTTCGGATTCACATAACTCAAATTCACGCATTCTAAAATACTCTCACCATATAAATACCGATTGGTCCTATAGGCCGTAGAAAGATATGCGTGTCTCTCCATTACCATTTACCGCCACGACGACGTCTCGATACCATATTATAATCCATAGTACGGATAAATAATATATCGCAAACATAATTATCGGTCATTTTCTTTTCTCACACCTCGCGTAATAACCAAGGACATATTTTTCACCGCCATAATATATACCTACTTTACCATTTCGTTATTTCGCGTGAGTACGTTAAAAGTTTTACGGTTTTTTGTTGTATACCTCTTTCTTCATTTCGGATGGATAAAAAAATCTGACACATACGGTTGCCCCTGCCCACCTGACCAGGTGTGCATTAATTAATCACCGATTCATTCATCTACAGCGATTTAACAGGGTTATACTATGCGCGGTGCGGACGTGGATATTAAGGCTTATAAGGATATCTATAGCTTGTAGAGTCAGTCTGTATGGCTCTGGAAACATCTTTATTAATTATTTGGTGGAAAGTGCAGCACGTTATCTCGTTGCTCAATTAAAATGTAATCGTTATTATATTATCTAATGGTCCAGAAACACGAACGTCGAAACGTTTGAAAAATTCCTAATTCCCAGCTTGCTTCATATGCACTTTATAGAGCAGGTTGGCCATATGCAGCAGCCGCAGTGAAACTAATCGGAGGTAGGTATAGCTAGCTAGCTGATGGTAGATTTTAGGACAAGGTTAGATTAGCTTAGGTACCGAATTGGGTACCTATATACCTTTGACTAACTCCGGTCTCCAATCTTGCAATAAACTCTGAGATTATAATCTTATCCGCACAGATCGGCATATCAGACATCGAAGATGGGCCTCGTCGGTGCGAAGCGGTCTCAAAGACGTCCGCGAGGTTCGTGTCTTCAGAACAGAAACTATGCAGGAGCTAAAAAACGAAAAAAAAAAAAAAAAAAAAAATGCTGTTCGTTTGTCGCGTGCTACTAAATGGCTTCATCTGCGGAAGGACCTGCTCCTGCAACTCCTGTTCTGTTCTTGGTGTATTTCTGTTGGTACAGAAGGCGGGTGGGTTTGAAAAATTGAAATAAAAATTTGAGATGAAATGAGAAACTGTTTATTTTCATAATTCATTCAGCAACACCATATAACGTGTGAGAGAGCGTAGGTAATTCCCTCGATTTCAATGGAATACTTAAAATGACCGACAAAAACCCATAATTACGAAGACTCCGGAGGTCCGCGCAATGCCAGAGCGATAACTTTTCGCTCTTGTTCTTTTTTTTTTTTTTTTTGTCTTTTTCACACTGCACGCTTCATTATATGATTTTCAATTCAACCCCGATGCATAATAATGATGTATTTTTATATCGTATAGACGGATTTATCCTATAACGTACGCATCTAGGTATATATGGATATAAATTCTTTTTTTTTTTTTTTGTTTTTTTTTTTCAATTACGTCAGAAAAATCCGTGACCAGTTCGTATATAGTTATAGGCTAATAGTAAGAACCTCGTATATTTTTAGAAGGCGTAAATCAATGAATTATCTGTCGAGTTAGTATAATAAAAATTTATCTCCAGTCAGCACACAGCTATTTGTAAACTAACCGAATATCATTAGCAGTTAATTTACGGTGATCCGTAGCGATACGCTTCAAGGCTTTGGTTTTAAGCTATAACTATGATAATGTCATGGTTTTATACGTGAGCTTCGTGGTATGATATCGCCTTTCGAAATTCCTATCGACGTAAAATAGACGACGTACTATATGAACCTATAGCGACATAAGCATTACCAAATGTATACCTACGCGTTAGATATACATATATATAGGTATATATATATAAATACATATAAGTTTTCCGCCATAATGCAGGAAAATTCGGCACCTGCAACCCAGGACTTTGAGGATTGTCGGAGAAAAGACAGACGGCAATCTCCGTAGGTATAAGGTAGCTGGTAAGGTTTCTGCTCCATAGGATTTGCTGCTGCACCTGCTTCAGCACGCGAATAGTTTTGCTTCACGGGCGACCGTTGATGGTCGCGATGGGCGATGGGCTGATGGCTTGATGGTTGAACAACTTGATGTCTGAGAGCTTACGATTAGACCGAAAGGTAAAATAAGGTTCTTTGGTGGTTTGAGATTACCGAAACGAGATTTTTTTTCAAGATTTAACGGCGTTTTAACAGCCGCCGAAAGCTCGCTGCAGTGTTGGTATAAAACGTGAATTCGGCATACCTGCAGCAGCGTAGTGGCATCGGACGTAATTTCTTATTAATTTCATAGGATCAAACAATTTAATTACGCTGTTATATGCCAGAAGAAGAAAAAAAAATATTATTAAGACGTTATCGATAGTTGGAAAAGAAAAAAAAAAAAAAAAAAATTAACAAAAATGAAAAAGTCACAACCGTATAAGGATGATATTTGAAACGTTTCGATATACTCTGATCCAGACGCAGATCAAGAGACATTAAGTCTGCAGGCCCTAAAGCAAAATTATCGGCAAATTCGCGCCATCAAAGAGGTCCCGATATAGAGACACGCAATTTAAAGGTACCCCAAACCATAAAATGATCCGCTTAATACCTCTGCACTGACGCCTAATGGCTCCAATCAATATCGCGAGGTAATTGATCCAAAGAGAACCGCTCGGGGGTTGGCTGCAGTAGTAGGCCCTACAGTATTTGCCAAGGATGTTATTATCGGGTTCAGATTGATGTAATTTGGTCAGTACATTACTCTAGAGTGAGAGAACTGTGCTGCAGGATGCAGTAGCTGGGGGTATGCGCAGAAATTATGTGTTGTAATTATGTAATGTACAGCTTGTCCGCGTACTACCTGGTATACCGAATATCTGATCCATTAACCAATTACCCAGGACATGCCATGTAACCTACTGCTGGTGTATGTGCCTATATACCACCATACGTAGTGTCACCATATACATATGTACATAGTGTTATACGCAAGTAGCTTATATTTATGTCAATATATTATGTCATCACGTACTACCTATATCCACGACAAAGTTATAACGATATATCATACGATATTATGTTATGATATGCAGGACTTTTCAGAAATTTACCAAATATCCCCACATGTATTATTCATCAGTTTATTTATCCACAAGTTATTTTTTCCGATTCCAATTATTCAATAAGCTTCTTTAATATTATACCTAAATCAAAGTTTGTTGATAGTTATTTAGTGATAATATCAGATGGATGAGACGATTGTGACCACACCGGATTTTTATATGAATATTTCTGGGTATGATATGAATGGGATGTGTCAACAGGTGCATAGCAATCACATATAATTATATGTGATCCAAGGAATAATTATTATTAATTAATAGATTCGTATAATCCTAGTGGGTTTCGTGTTGACAGTCGATGTCTGTGTGTCAGAAATTCTATATACTGGTTTTCATTATACGTACAAGATGGGTATGTATATCTACATGCGAAGTTCAGAATTGAACTGTATTAGAAATAAGTTATCGATAAAATCAGGCAAAACTATATAAAAAAAATTTTCTCATGTTGGCCAGCTACTGCAGACTTTTTAGAGTCTATAATTTTCGATTTAATATGTCAGCTCGCTGCGCAGATCGCGACTATAATCTTTATCCGATTATTCGGACAGCCTGAAAGAGGATACGTCTGCATCAGATATAGTCAAAAATTAAGTCACCTTCGCGTGTATATGAGTCGATGATAAAATTGGCTAGCACATTTTTAAGCGGTAATTGAAATCGTCGTTTATATCGAACAAAAAAAATTGTACCTTTACTTCATGAATTGCGCGTAAACTTGACGATTTCTGCATAACCGAATATCAAAATTATTTCTTTAATTTTATACGTATTTTGACTTTCTCGTAGAATATCAACGTCGTTGAAATAATTGAGAGGCACTTTAGCCCTACGAAAGTAAGTTCTTCTTTTTTTCGCACAAGACCTGGTCTTCGAATTGCAAAGTGCTGATACCAGCGAAGATATCAACATAAATGGCAAATGACGATTAAAGTCAAGTCCTCAGGACGGTATATGCTAATGCGGGGTTACAATTAAAGAATTGTCTACATTTAATTAAGAGGTAGGTAAGATCGTTGGATAGAAAAGTATAAATTAATGATCGTTAACCACCTAAATTCCTATTCTTGAATTGTACAATTCGTTTTAATCGCGATACCTAAACCAACACCCTCTTCAAATCCTAGGGGGTTAATTTTCTGTAATAAGACATCCGTTACGTTCGCTGATACATTGCATTGCATCAACAGATGTGTGCGAAAACAGGGGTGCAGAATTCCCGAGGGATTCAAAGAATAAGGCGTTTAAAAGACAGAGTATAATTCTATCTAGAATGAGAAGCAAAAATTTTCTTCTCCCCCCATAGAAAAAAAAAAAGGAAAAAAAAAAAAAAATATGGAAAAATAAATTTTCATCGATTTTTTCATACGGTGTAATAAATACCGGCGTGTTATTAAGGGATTTTATACATGCGATCCCGTAACAATATCAATTACGACGTGAGCAAGCCGAATATCAGTTTATTTGTACATGATATGCGGTAGCGTCTGCAGCCATCAGCAGCAGGTAGTGAAAAATAAATTTTATATACCGACCGACAGAATATCAAAAAAGAGGAACAAGTTGAAAAAAAAGGAGTAAGAAAGACTATATATATGCTTACGGAGCGGCAAGGCGAACCCCTCCTCGCATTTTACTCGAACTTATTTATTTTTTGAATCTTATTTAATTTTGCCTTATGCCTTTTTGGGGCCTTCCGTCTCCCCGGACATCGGCACGTGCTGCTTTGCCTCGGTCTCGTGCGAAGGGCGGCTATAAGATGGACGGATGGACGGATGGATGGACAGGCACAAGAGGCGATGGATAAAATATGGCTAGCAATTAGCCCTACAGATGATTTAGGATCACCAACGGCAGCCTGAGGGTTTCGGGATGCTCTTTTTTTTTTTCCAAATTTCGGAAGTTGTCTCTAAAGATTTTGCGATAATTTTATAAAACAAATTTCTCCCCATTTTCCGCATTAAAATTTCTCTTCATTTTCCCCCAGTCAAATTGGAAGATATTATAGTAAAGCTTCACTCAGAAAAAGGTCTTGTTGACACAACCAAAATTTGGTTATTATATGAACAATCACATTTTTTTGTTCAGTCAATCAAATTTTTTGTTCAGTCAACCAAAAATTTGTTGGGAAAACCAAATTTTGTTGGAACAACCAGAATTTTTGCTATTCCAACAAAATTTTTGGTTGACTGAACAAAAAATGTGATTGTGCATAATATAATAACCCAAATTTTGGTTGTGTCAACAAGACCTTTTTCTGAGTGTTCCCTGCTAGTCTGCTACCCGGTAAAGTCTAGACTCTAGGAGATCGATTTCCTTGGTCTATTGATGGTCCGCATATGCGTCCGAAGTGCAGGTTGTTCGTCCTGTCGAATCAATGAAGTAAAAGTAAAAAAGTAAAAGAAAAAAAAAAAAGAAACAGTTGCAATGCAAGGACACAGAGAATCGGCCGTTACACAAACACCTTGCGTCAACTCCACAAGCCGATTAAATTCCTTATGGATGAAATTCTTGGATTAATGCTTACCTTTGAAAATCAAGGGTTATACGCGACATATATCATTTATTTTGGGTTCTTTTCGGCCCTGTGGAGTTATTTTCTGTAACACGCAACGAGCCACGTATATATATCATCAATCACATATATACGTATACCTATACAACATACACAGAATCAGGGGCATATGAGATAGGTTCGAAAGGGTTTGAATCCGGTTCCGTTATTCGAAGGGTTTACTAATTAATTGCACCTGGACTTACCTATTCAGAGTTTTGTCAGTTTTATCCATATAAATTGGTGTAGATGGAAAGAGCTGTTACATCAATCGCATTATATAGAAAATAAAGAACAAGCATTTCAGTATAGAAAGTGCCTCCAATATAGTATTTGTAGAAAAATGTAATCGGTACAAAAGTTAACCCTTTAATTAACTGCTGTTAATTAATTATCTAATCTTATTATTCAATCACAAGCCAGAAGTTAGGTACTACACGTGCCTTAAGATATGTGATAAAGAATTAGAAAACGATAAAACAAAACCAACACCTCTTCGTAAATGATTATAGTTTAGTATGCCGTAGGGCTGAAGATTTTCGCGTGTAGCACAGGGCTTAAAATGTATCTGAAAAATATGTAGAAGAAAAAATAAATCTGCAGGTAATTGGTCCATGAATGTTTATATTCAAGGTACAGAGTGAAACTTAAAGGGCGAAATTTTCGGTTTAAATAACGTAAATGGCTTAAAAATTTAAAGAACGACGTATCTATAGGGGGACAGTGAAATTAATTAATTCTTTGAGAACAATTTGTAGTTTTACCTTTCTTTCCTTTGATCGGATAAACAGAGAAATGACTAAATGGACGACAAGTTAAACCGTCTAGGATCTCAGTTTGTACAACGTAAATACATAGATGTATAAATTTATATAAAGAAGCTATTAACGCCAGAAATTCATTCGAATAAAATTATGGATTAGAATATTTGAAGAGAACAACTTTTGGAAAAAAAAAAATATATATAACAGGTGCGAGTTAATCTTAGCTATGAAAATCGCTTTATAGAACCTAGTTAACACAATGTTGGAGGATTAGTTTTCAACTGATTAGATATATAATCCAAGATCTCTTCACTACATATACTGAAAGACTTAATTTTAATAGACGTGTACAAAACGTTTAATAACAGCTAACGACGAAAGAGTTCTTCTCCATTACGAAGGGGTCATTATAATCAATTAGGAGCTATAAAAAAAAGGATTCGTAATTCATTATTTCGAGGGATTAGGTAGGTGCTATATACAGGTGTATGTAAATATGGGTAAAGATACAGCGCAGAAAATTACGTTATATATATATATATAATATAATATACCTATATGGGAAGTATGGAGAGAAAATAAACTCGAGAGATTTCTTGATCTTGTATCGCATTGCTTAACAACTCACTAAATGGAAAGAATGTGAACCCAATTAATTTAAATTGGTTTTTGTAGTCAACCGAAGTGCCGAGGCTCGATCGACCGCATGCTTAACCTGCAGCTCATGATTTAATCTACGATTTTTGGCTCGCTTCTGAAGTAGGCCTAAATTTCACACACAAACTCTGCTTATGCGAGAACTTTTATGCGCACAGTAGAGGTACAGGAATTTACATTTATCTCTTACACCGCGAAATCCCTCAAAGGTGTACGTCCAGTGATTAATTGCGCACGCTATAAACTGCAACAAGACAATCACCTGTCCCTAGATTTTTATTTCAGGGCAATCTGAAATCTTCGAAAGTGAAATTAAGTTTTTGATTGTCTCAACAAATGACCAAATTTGGTTTTAAACATTTTAATGATTTTTTTTTTTTTTTTTAATCGAATGAAGCGATGCTACACATAATAGCGAAATTTTATTTGCAAATTTTGTTTCTTGTCTGAAAATTTGTTTTATTTTTTTATGTATAATTATTTAGCCAGCGGTTTTGCGGTTGTCCTGCAGCCTAAGGTGGACCCCGCGTTGAGCCGAGGCCGCTAATCGCAAGCGATGGTCGAGTTGGACAACCAGGGCGGAGTTGACCACGAGTCGAAGATGACGTTGGAAGCGGTCAATTTTAGTCGCATCTGCCTAAACGCCGGTGGCCCATGATTAGCTGAAGCTAAAGGTATAATACACATCGGCATAGATATGCAGTGCGCGATTCGCGTTAACTCGTACCTATAGTATACCTACCTGTATAGCTCTTATACATTGCATCGAGATTCAAGGCTATTTACCGCAGGCGTTACACCGTGTAAGTACCTATTACTTTGAGGTAAGCACTTCGTTTGGTAACCACTTCGTATCTACATACATACCGATATAATATTCCGATACATCTTCGGCTAACAAGATATCTCCTCTCAAAAAAACAGTGTTTTGAATGTCAGTCAAAGAAAGTGAAAGATTCTTATATATTGTTTTAGAAATTTTTCAAAATATTTCAAAATTTCCAAACAACGTGCAGCGATATCCAATTTCTAATATCTATGACATGAAAGCTGTAGTTCATTTTTTGATCTGTTTAGTTTAGTTTTTTCGTTTTTCTTTTTTTTTTCTTTTAGCCACCTACAATCAATTTGAGATTGAAATTATGGCCTGAAAGCTAATGCCTATTCGTGATTTCGCGTGTTTAGATTCTGAGAGACAGGTGAGCGAGTTTTGGTAGTATAAAACGCAACTGTCCCCTCGAAGGCAAAATCTAATTTCTTTAAGGTAAAAAAAGGGACTCATCAAGCTTGAAGGATCAAAAGTAATACGGTACACGCCGTTATCGTTGCACGAAGGTAAAGAAATCTTTAAAAAAAAGTGCGACTAAATTTCGCTTTGATCACGTATATGTATACGTATACTCCAACCGGTGGCAGAATTTCAAACTTCTATAAAAAGATCCTGCGCCTTGTGCAGTTAGGAGTTTAATTACTCGACCACGTATAAGTATGTACACATGGATATATGAGGGCGTGAAATTGTAACACCGTGCATAATCGATTCTCTTCCGGTCTCCTTAATATTTCATACAAAGTAAATGCTGCTGCTGCTTCTGCTGGGATGCTATACCTACCTATGCTCAGATATAAAACGCGTGGGTATAGGACCCCAAATAATGAATTCAAAGGATCTTTATAATATTTTTTAATCTCCCTCGTTGGTATAGTTTATTATTCAAGATCCTCCAGGCAAGATTTTTCTAAAGACATAAATGAAAAATTGGTAATTATACTAAAGATTGAAAGCTTTCAGAAGCGATTAAATTTGACGCTCTGAATTTTCTGTCGATGCTCAAAAAAAGCTCATTCGTACTTTGACAAATTTTAGTCAAATTTCAATTGAATTCAAGTATGATGATTCTATGTGAAATTATGAAAAATTTCTTGCTGCATTCGCTCTTTTCAATTATGAGTAAATTTGGTATAAGTAATTTTAGCGGATTTTTATTTGGAGTAAGATATCGATCGATGAATTTCGTTTTTACTCTCAGATATTGCGGAGTTGTTTAGTAACGGATCAAAGGGCTGAGAATAACTGAATAAAAACGAGGGCCTTAGCTGAACGTAGAAGTACTTTTACTCGGGTAATTAGGGACCGCGCGTGTCGCGTCATTTGAAGGGTTTGAGTTTTGCCGCGTGCCTCCGGGGCCGGATAAATTTTTTGGCCCTAAACGATCCAGGCACGAAATATCATTAGAAGTCGAAACACGCCGTCTTTTAAGCAGTGAGGAAAAATGGCGATATAAAAATAAGGGAGGAATTGAAAAAGAAAATAAAATTCGTTAACTATACTTATAATATATCGCGCGAGTAATCACGATGTATATTCAATATAATATATACCCCAAAAAAAAGAAAAGAACTACCAAAAATTATTGGACCATGATGATACAGGCCAATACCATTTGCGCTAATAATGCATTGTAACGTTTTATATTAGTACACAAGGTAGGCCAAGATCGGTAATTACGGTGTAATAATTTTTTTGCGCAAAAGCCTCGGGCAATGTTCAAAATGAAAATTTATAACGAATTAAAAATTCAAGTAACTTTTATAGAGATTTAGGTATATTATTCTTGCAAGTGCAGCTGTCCCCACGAAATTATCTGCTGGGTGAAAAAGGGTACTGGAAGAAGAAAAAACAAAAATGAGAAAAAGAATTCGGAATAAAACCGCATGCATCGCTGATTTGATCGGTAGTAATCTAGAAAATTACACCGAGATCTGCTTAGCTAACACTTCTAATAACTTGCAATTATCGTTAAACGATCGTATAGCGTTGGTCATATATATATTTCGTTGGCGATAAAATATGCCGATTTGAATATATAGATCGTGATCGAGATAGGGTTTGTTCTAAATAGAAAGAGAGCTAAAAAGAAAATAGAAGAAACGAAACGAAACGAAAAGAAAAGAAAAGAAAAGAAAAAAGAAAAGAACGAGCCTGAGTAACAGGTCAGGTGTTCGAAAAGGCGTGCGAGAAAACCCTTCGCGAAGGATAGAAGTGAAAGATGAATCCATATTATATTCGGAAATATCTCTGCAGGCTTCGTAATTACAGACTAGAGAGGTTTGACCTGGTATAAAAGGGTCCGTTGCAGCTGTTAAAATTACTGGTAAATTATGGAAATTCTGTGGTAATTTAGGCAAAACAAATACGGTATATATGGCTATAGGGTAGTTTTCAAAAAATAAAAAAAAAATAAATAAAAATTCAGAACCATATACGCCGCACACGCGGGGTGTTGGATTATCAGAAAATATTGGGAATTAAAAAGCAACCCTTTCGAACCTTACATATAGAAAACGATTTCAAAGAAAGATCGCGTCGTAGATTTAAACACGTAATTTCTATTGTTTTCGTATATATAAATTACGGTTCGAAAATATATATATATATATATTATATACACCTATAACAGCTCTCGAATAATTTTTCAAAAAACAAACATAGAGGCCCTCTAATTTTCGACAGACGAAACCGATTCAATCTGATTCGAATCGGACCTACCTGACTAGTGTCTACCTGCCTAACTGCCTACCGGTGGGATAATAATGACATTGATTCCTCAATTGAAACTAAATTTTGCCTCATTTTGTGTGATTCTATGTGATTTTAATATATATAAAAAAAAAAAAAAAAAGATACCGTTGAAAGCGTGAGAAAAGAAAAATTCCATACGTAGCGAGAGTGTGAGCTGCGGTATAGGACGATTTTCATTATAAATATTGAATGAAAATCTTTTTTAGTGTGTTTTATTCGAGTGGGTTTAAAAAAAAAAAAAAAAAAAAAGATTCAGTGTCTATAGTTATATTTATATTATGACTATAAGATAATAATGCTTCCTACGTAGTATAATTCCTGTTACAGCACACTACAGCAGCCGAGATTTTCGAAAGACGCGCATTTAAACGCGGTGATAAATTTCATTAATAAGCAATTAAATTCCATCTACAATAGACCGGTTGACAAGTAAAGTGGATTTTAAACATTTCCAACGATTCTTACTCTCCAATTACGCGTGTCTTAATGACCTCTGCTCTGTAGGTAAAGGTGGTAGCCACGGAATTTTTAATTTAATAAGTACTACGCCATTCATTTAGGACTACGTAATTAGACAGGGATAAAGGTAGCCGGGGTTCCATAGTTCGTTGAACCTTATCTACCTACTAACTCCCCATTGACCAGCCATATATACATATATTTATATATATATATATATATATATATCTATACCTCACACAATTGTCATCGGTATTTAATGTCCTATGAACATTTCTTATCTGAAAATATCGTTACGAAACTGAATCTCACGCAGTTAAAAGAATGAAAGAAAAGTAAAATGAAACAGAAAATTTTGTTCAGGTAACCATATGTGAAATTTTAAATCGTTAACAGCGTCGATAGGTATACTACTCATATAGGTGTGAATGGCGTCTAGTGTTATAAGCACCCTAAACATATTTTGAATCCCCTTAGCGCTGACACGCGCCGATTCTTTCGCCTGGTGTAACGCAACAGGCCTCCCTACTCTCTGAGGTGACACCCTAGTCTCGTGACCCTTGAACCCCTGTTTGTATAGGCCATAAAGGTCGGGTTCAACGCCATGGGTGTTTCGTGAGCATAGTCATCCAGGCTAGAAATAGCAGAGCACTAGAATAACTGCGATTCTAAATGGGGATTAACAGCGCACTAAATAACTCAAAAATTCGAACGAAATTCTAATCTAGTTTCCTGCTTGTATAAGCGATTATGCATAACGTATAGGTATAAGAAACCGAGCTATAAGAAACTCTCCTCTTTCTTATCAACACATCAATCGATGATTTTTTCGAAATTTTGATCACTGAAATGATCCTCATCTTTTTTTTTTTTTTGTTTTTTTTAAATAACTATCGGCGATATATAGTATAAATTATACATTTTTTTTTTTGATCGAAGGAAATATACACAGAGGAGTTAAACCTGCGGTGTATCGTGTGTCACAAGTCACGTGATCCTTATGCTTAGCACGCGCTTACCCGAGGGATTACCAAGGAATTAACAGGGGGACTAGGAAAGGATCAACGATGTACGCTGGTACCACTAGATAACACTGTGTAAGTTGTCAACATCGTGGATCGCAGCTTTTACTATCTGTGTTGCGCCCTTAATTCGCACACACCCATGCCATTCAGTTTCTCTACTGAAAGATCGTAGATATGTGCAGTGTGAATGTGAATGTTAGGCGATAGTGAAAGCAGAAGGTAATTGGATAATTTTCACGGTTAAACAACCCCATGGGAAACTTTTTGTTCACTTTTATTTTCAATTTGTTTTCATTTTTTTTTTTTTTTTTTAAATTTGAAAAAAAAAAAAAAATGTAGGTACAAGATTTTAGCGACTTACGAATCGTTTGGCGGTTTGTCTTTGCCGAGTGAAATAAATCGGACATCAGAAGCGGGCCGCGCCCTGATAAGTTTAAACAATTTTAATTCCTCAATCGCCAAACCCTGTATGTAGTAGTAGTAGCAGCCGTTACAGAATCGCACAAATAATTGGACAAAACTGCAGCTTCTGGCGAATAATTACTCGAATGATTGAAGGCTGGCTGCGCATCGGTGTGTCTAACAAAAGGCCAACCAAATCCGAGAAATAAACGATGATAAAAAATGCAATACACTTGTGGATCCAATCTAGCGATGGCTAAGAACTACCTCATCAAATAATCTCATATTATATGTATGTAAGTCGAAATCGTATTGATCGAAAATCGATAAACAATTCTCCGATAATATAAATGAAAAGATATTTTGTCTCGAAAAATTTCTATCACTGTAACGGTAATGAGTTGCATTTTCAAATCAATGACAAATCGATCGAATAGTTCGTCAAATTTGATTAATAATTAATTAATTTTTATTCTATATCGATGTGCTGCGCGTTAATAATAATTGTTGAATAAAATATTGGAATCATAGAATGTGAAAAGTTGTTTGAAAAAAAAAAAAGAAATAAAAGTTTCTGTATTTGAGGCGGTATTTAATTGATTAAAAAAAATTGTTGTTCAAAATAGGAATTCGTGTATCGTTTTAATCCTTCGCCAAGTCGATGCGCGCACCCATGCATGCATGCGCGCGTTCTCAAGATCTGACAAGTGGGTAACTTTTTGCTAAGGGAGAAAAGTTGTCGTAGCTGCCGTCGTCGAGAAAGAGGACGAGAAGTAGGGGGATAAAGATGGCCTGAAGATGCCCCGAAGAGGTCCTGCTGGCCCCAATGTATTTAATTGATATTGCCGGTCGGAGATTTTTAATTCTGTAATAAATTTCGATCTTGCGCTATAAGATTTATGAAGTTAACTCCCAGCTCTTCAAACAGACAGACGTCCATCTTTTTAGCCCCCCCTAGTTTAGAATTGAACTCAGTTTCTATATGGTCACTGTCAATACGGTCAAATTTACGACTCGAATTTATCTATACTAAAGTCTTAATGGTTTTAACCGCGGCGCACTAAGACCTTTGATTAATTGCTTCTACAGTGACAAACTCGATAGGACGATGGGTATTCACCTAATAAATTTGCAAATAATAAAATAGGACCCCCCTTGGAGATAAAAATAAATATAACATTAAATGCCACAGCTTTTATCGCCACTGAAATATCCATCAATAACATCGACAGTTCAAAGTATAAACGAAAACATTTTGGTATATAAGTATATTTTAGTTTAGCTAATTATTTATTGAAACTAAAGAATATATAGACGTACGTTAATTGTATATAATTTCTATATACACATAATGTTAATTCGCCAAGTATTTGTTAAACCATATATAAGAAAAGTTAAATCATTACAGAACTTCTTGATACGTCTTGCGATCTGATTTGGTCGATAATTTTTTGTTATACATCAATGCCTCGCGATTCAAAGTACACCTGTATCGCTTTATCATTGAATTGCAGTACCGAGTGATTAATAAGAATCCAGATGGAGCTCATGCAAGTAATGGAGCAAAAAAAAATCCGGACTACTTATTACAGCCTGGACGTGGGTATATTTAAAATTCGAATTATGGTTTTTGACCATCGAGTGAATCCTTAGGTCGCAAATCAGTAAATTGTACAAGAGAGTAAAATTATGGAAGTAACCGGGATACAGGGAGGAATTTCAGGACTTTCAAATGTTTCAAATACATTTCTCGATATCTTATGGCTCGTCGAGAATTCCGGGACAAATTATGGAAGCATTTCTTTGCTGCACCTTTCATCTCTACCATTTCGTTTTTCAATTCTTTCTCATGATCTTTTTACCCGCAAATGTGCGTCACGTACGACATGCTTTTTGGGATAACCTGCAGCCGTGTCTCTTGAGAGAAGATTTTACCGAAAATGGTCCGATCATAAAACGGGCCGAGTTATTTACCGCACATATAGGTATAATATCGTGTGATAAAACTCACACCGCGGTTGTCTAACCGCAAATCAAAAAAGGGCCCCTGGTTTCTCCTTGCCAAACTCGAGAAGGGGAAACTATACGGACATCGCATACACCGTAATCATAACGTATGGGTTACCGTCGATCCATGAACTGTGACATTGGCGCATCTGGCAACTGCATATCCTCACCAGTGTGACCAGCAGCGTCTGTCGTCGTAACAATTCTCTGAAACGTCACATAAAATAAAATTGATCAGCATCCTGCATACATATGATAATGACTGTACACTCAGAAAAAGATCTTGTTTACACAACCAAAATTTGGGTTATTATATGCACAATCACATTTTTTGTTCAGTCAACCAAAAATTTTGTTGGAATAGCCAAAATTTTGGTTGTCCCAACAAAATTTGATTTTCCCAACAAAATTTTGGTTATCCGAACGAAATTTTTGGTTGATTGAACAAAAAATTTGATTGACTGAACAAAAAATTTGATTGTGCATATAATAACCAAATTTTGGTTGTGTCAACAAGACCTTTTTCTGAGTGTATATACGAAATCTAATCGGGCAATCGTGCGATACAGCGAGAATATGAAAATGAGGAATAATCAATTATACATTATCGAAATAATTGGAAGCCTAGATTTAGAATAATTAACTATGATTGCAGGAAATGTCTGTAACACATAGTAGGTATCCGATCATCCTGTAAGAAATAAGGAAATAGAAAAAAAAAAAACAAAAAAAAAAAAAACTATAACTAGTAGTACCACCTGAAATAAAAAAGGTTTTATGGAGAAACGGAGGCAAAGGGTTAGCCACAAGTTGTACATAAGACTCCTGACCGAGGAGCCAGGGAATTAAATCAGCAGGTGGTACAGGGAGTCGTTCGGTTGTACATTAATGTATGTCGTATAGGCAGGGGGGTTAACTCCTTCGGGAACCACATGAGTATTTCGTGTATATAGTACCTACTATCACGTGTATGTCTATACGACACCGTAGGTTGGTTTTGGGTTGGGGGATGTCATCGCGTTGCAGGGCGATGGGGTTTCGTGCCGACAAAACGAAAAGAAATTTTAAGGAAAAAGTTCTTTCGTCGGTGCTAAAGACCGACTTAATTGCTTGTAATTGCATTTCAGTCACTTACTTTGCGAATGAGAGACAATAGAGTCATTGAAGTTAAATTGCCAGGGTTTTAAACCCCACGAGATTTACACAACGTTTCTCTTAATTACACGAAGAATCGTCCTCATATGTACATACCTACATACCTAGATATAAACGAATGATTAGATTTTAAAAAACAGGTGTCCTATTACAGATATGAAAATCAAGTTAATTGAACCGATTGAGCGACGAAAAAACAGGAGAAAAAAAATATTAGAAAAAGAAAAAAACAAAAAATGAATAACTGACATCAGGGGGATAAGAACGTCCGTGATTCCAAGATGAAAGAAATAAATTTAAATTAAAGTAAATTAAAGAAAATAGCTATTTACGTGGTAGAGAGTAGTAGTAAAGATAATTGGTAATCGTTACTTAAACGTATACCACCTGTCGAACGGGTATATCTGTTCACCGCTCGATCAGCTATCAATTATTTTTACTCCAAGTTATGTACGTCATTTTCATTGATTTTTATTTCTTTTTTCTTTATTTTATTTACAACCCTTTTTTCACTATCTTCTAATACCCGAGTGGTATAAAAAGAGTCTAAGAACCTGGTAGGATATATCCGGTTTTATGTAGAATCGTTTCCGTTTACCTTGAACCCAAAACTCCCAGAAAAGCCAGACGTTTATTATACTCGAACCAAAAGAGGTGGTAGATAAAGGTACCGTAATAATTCTAACGATCATCGCTGCATCACGGCACTCTGTACTAATACCTGCACGAGTGTAAACCTGGTTATGATATTCTAATTAAACTCTCTAGTTTTCATACTTTCAATTAGCATAACTCACGTGACGTACCCCATAACGAAGGTACCGGCGCAAAAAAAAAAAAAAAAGAAGAAAGAAACAGAAAAAGAAAAGAAAAGAAAAAAAAAAAAAACATTCTTAGCGAACGAGCTAAGACTGAAGCGGTATTAACTATAAAGACGTGTACGCATGCTTCTGCACCATCTTCCATGACTCTCTGCAGTCGCAAGAACTAAATGAGACGCGCTACTGCAGGGGGCCTTAGCAACACCATGTGAACCTTCTCCTGATCCAATACCTTAATGAGCAGCCTCTATATAGTGGTACCAAAAATTTTTCGAAATAAACGATTTAAAAATCGTTTTCAAAAAATGATCTTCAACATTTTTGAATACAAACAACGACACAAGTCCCTGTTTTATATGATAAGGGTAAAAAGTCGATATGTATCTATTTCATTTCTTTCGAAGATCCCGTGGGACTGAAGAAGAAGAAGATTAAGCTGCGACGTAAACTGCGGAGGCGAGGAATAAGAGAAGAGGACAGCGCAAAGCCTATGCATGAGTAATGCAATCGAATAACTTCGTTGGCAAAGCTGTAGTCGCAGACTTGAAGAGAGTAAGCCATCTCGTCTTGGTCTCAACGATGCCGACTATAAAACGAAACTCACTTGACGTATGTAATTACTGAGCAAGTAACTGCTTGCTGCTTACTGAAGCCTACTGCTTACTCCTTACTCGCTATACCATTCGTACTGGTTAGGGGTCATTTCGGATAGTCGCTGATTGGCTCACGGTCTTAGCACCTCGACCATCGAAGTGTAAATCGCTCGACGTTACTCATACGTACCTATATACTATACACGTAGGTTTATACGGTACAGAGTCAGAGATATATGAGTAGGTAAAAAAACTGATGGGATATTACGATCTTTACGCGGGGTTACGCGGATATTATATATTATGGTTTAAATGGTGGAACTAGTTTCACGTTAATCAGACGTAGTCGCGATACTACTATATATTAGCTGGGCATATCATCACGTAGATGCACCCTATATATTGTTAGTCTCCGTGTTAATTAATTGATTATGAAAAGTTAAGCAGGTGAATTTTGACGGTGCAAAAGAATTGGTATTAATAATTAGCTAGATACGAACCGATTGAATTAGTGAACGAGTGATGAGACACGGTTTTGAATAGTCTAATAAAAAATATTTCAAGTCAATAATTATTCTCGACTATAACGAGCCTTGATGAGTTCTTCGGTTCTAAAAAAAAAAACGTTCAATAAATTTATTTCACTACTTCCGAATTTTTGGCAAGAAATTCAATCATCTTGCAGACACTCAGACAGTTTTATGGAACCGTTTTTCTGAAAAGTACATTCGAATATTGAAAACGTAAAGCTATTTTTGATCCTGTCCAGAGAAAAGGTCTGGAAAGCTATTTTTGTGTGTTTTTCAGAAATCTACGTTCACGCCCTTTCGCTATTACTTCTCTGAATTATATCCGTGGGTGTGACCGTATACTTGCCCTGGTAATATTCACCTTTTGCAGAAATGAACACGGTCTTCTTCTATAGCTCGTTAAAGAAACGCGTAAATTCTTTGCCTAACGAGATCGATTTTCAGTGATTTACGATTATATTTAAAAGTCCCGAAAACGATCTAACTATATCTTTTAAAAGGTAGGTGGAATTGCAAATTATTTTAAGGAAATATAGAAGCAAGAGGGGTTTTATATCTATATGAGAGAGTCTATTCCGTTTAAAAGGCGTCGGTAGGCGTGTTTAGGTGAGATGAAGACGTATCTAAAATCGCATCTATATGTATAATACTAAACTGTCTGAATTTTCGTTGAAGAGGAATTGCATAATTAATGCGTATTGCAGCCGGAATTTACGATCAAGAAAGATGAAAGAGAAAAAAAAAAAAATAATAAAAAAAAAATTGGGAACCTTGTGTAGCGAGCGTTTAGCATCTGCCTGTAATCGTAAAATCTGTTATGATAAAAGCGGCGAGAAACCAGGCCTGGATAAAGTCACGTCGAGAGCGCAAGATGTTGATTCCTGATTTATCGCTTTATTGGTGAAACATATATATAATACGTGTGATATAATTAACACGTAAGAACTAATGGAACGGTGTTGCACCGCAACTCAATTCGCAAAGTAATTTTGCAGACATCGCAAAAGCAACGGAGAACAGCCGTTGAATATTTCGGATTACATTTTTTTTTTTTTTTTTTTTTTTTTCGATTTAAGTGGGTACCTATACGAAAACGCGTGAAAGTTAATCAATTAACCCATTGCCCGCAGCTTTGCAAGGATTGTAATTTTCAATTTTCAATTTTCAATTTTCAATCATCCCTCCAACCCTCTGTAAAGTCATTAGGATTATAACCTTTAGCGACAGTCTTAATTGAGTTTAAATTACCCTTTGCCCAAAGGTATAGCGATTCATTAATAATAATTTCCACAGTTTCTCGGAAAGATCGCACGTTGCGTCGTTAAGAGAATTATATTTGAGGAAAAAAATTTTCAACACGTTCTGTTCTGTTCTGCATTTTTGTTTTTTAATTTTTTTTCACGTTAGAAACAATCATACATGCTATACTAATGAATTAATTTCTAACACCACGAAAGCAAAACTGTACTTGTACACAGAATGCATGTATCGCTTTTCGCATGTAGAATATAGAATTACATCAAAATATAATTGGATTTTTTTTAACTAGGAAGTGTGTAACTGGTATGTATGTATGTACACAGCTGTGCGTGTTTTCGTTTCTTTTTTTTTGCGGCTAATTTAGCAGAAACTCTTGTCTGTAATTTTGACACCTTAGTAAAACCGATAACTCCGCGCAATAAACGCGAGTATTTCATCGTTCAATTATAATTCTAAAGTTAACAACTGCTAGTTGGCTTGAAGCGATGGGTAAAACAAAATTTTGTCGAGTTTGACTCTGACTCGCCGTAATATGTGTAGGTAGGTAGGTAGGTATATATATGCCGTTATACGCGGATAATTCTTAGCCCGAAAATGTTTTACGATCCCGTCTAAGGTCTGGTTTCAAGAATTTATCTCAAGATATATAAACGAAGATTGTTGTACATCCCTGAGGCAAATCTACTATAGAAAGAGTGAAACGTAATGTCCGAATGTTTGTATAGCAAAAGTGTGCGCGCGTGTTTAGGTATAGAACCGTCGGCGGCACCTGCCACACCATTGAAATAAAGCAATTTCACAATTATAGTACCGAAATTACGGCCGAGCTACAATTGCCTTAAAAACTGCCAAAGAATTGAACAATTGTCTTTGGGGCATACCGGTACGCGCTTAACCCTCTTTCAACTAATCGCCTATCTGTATACTTAACACCTCCGAATTCCCCGGTAGGTGTATATATACATTTATCTCACCATTTCTATATTCCTAAGAATTCACGCACCCAAACCAGGAAGCTTTGATCCCAATCCATACCTAATAAATTGATATCGTTTAATTATAATTGTTTTCTTTTAATTTTACTTTACGCTTATTGATCTATACTGGCGTGTCAAAGTGACATTTGTCATTGGTTCTTCTTATATAAAAAGATACTACCTAGTTTATTCCTTTCTCCTTGATCATTATTATCCCTACAATATTTACTTTACGGTTTACATTAGTACCGCAGTGTTCTAAATTTTTTTTCTCCATTACACAAGGCTCGTTTTGTTCGTCTTAAGGTGACCAGTACAACAACTTTTCGAGAAATTATCATAGACCGAAATCAATTTATTTCATAACCAAAGTTCATTTCACATGAAAATATTTTTCTTTTTCAAAATCATGTGACGTAGGGATTTTAGAACACCGTTGTACCGATTCAGGTCATCTTGGATTCATTTTCTTCAGAAAACAAATCCTCAGCATGTGAATGTAGGAATTTTAAAATAAAAAATTATGTCACATAAGTTATGATCAATTTACCAAATTTGCAAAAATTATTATCACTCATTTCTTAAATAACTTGGCCAAAACGAAAAATTTTCAAAATTCCTGCATTCACATGATGAGGATTTGTTTTCTGAAGAAAATGAATCCAAGATGACCTGAATCGGTTCAACGGTGCTCTGAAATCCTTACGACACATGATTTTGAAAAAGAAAAATACTTTGATGTGAAATGAACTTTGGTTATGAAATAAATTGATTTCGGACTATGATAATTTCTCGAACTGGTCCCCTTAATACCAGCAAAACTAAGCCATATAAATATATATAGGTACTACATATAGGTATCATCGGGAGTGCCCCGTTTATCACCAGGCTTGATTTGGCAGGTTTTCTTTCCGTCCTGCTCCTGCAGGACAAGGGGGGCCCCTGCACTATACAGATACCATTCGCAGAAACGGTGAGAGATCTCGGCGTCATTCCCGACATAAAACTGGCCTGGTCAACACAGGTCAATGCCATTTCTTGTCATCTACACAGCTTCGTCTCGCTCCTGCGCAACTCTACACAACCTCTCCTGCAGGTCCAGTTCTCAAAAACCCCTGGTTAAATTTTTCGGCTTTTCTTTATCGGGTGTTCTTCATCTCCTCTGTTCTGCCATTATTATCTAATAATCCTTTCAATCAAATAATGATTCGTTTTTTTTTTCGCAACAATTGCAGCCATATGGAAGTTTCGTCGTAATATATAATTTGATTTATCGCAACACTCGAACACCTAAAGCAGTTAAACAATTTCATTTCCTAACAGCTTACGGCACATGATGGAACAAAATTATTCCACTTCATTTCGGATCCTACAACTGACCTTTCGATCCTGTCTATTACCCGGTTATATGTGACAAGACCCGGGGTTCGATTAGCTGATGGAAAAATTACGTTTGTGTTAGTATTATGACGTATATATGTGTGGTGAGACGGGTAGGTGCGACATACATATATATATATGCATGGGCGAATGTATGTAAATGTATTTGTTAAATTTATATATGTGTGGATAAATCGACGACGACCACCGCCGTTGGCAGTATTGTCAGATACGTCTACGCATGTCCAAACAGCTGCGCATCCTTCCTGGGCGTTTCGAAGGGAGGAAAAGACCAATCGTAAGCCTCCCTTATATCATCGACTTGTCTATCAGCCAGTTAAAATAGAGTTTCGTATCTGTGCGGGAGTGTTTGACCAATGAAAATCCAAGATATTATCATCTAAATATACCCATCATTGATCCCAGCTGGGAATTGACACTTGTCGGTTGCCTGGAAGGAGCTGGTACTTACTTACTAGGTATAAGGCATAGGCGACGATTTTGGTGAATAGACACGAGTCCAAAGCGGTCAACGTATTTCTTAACGTTCTAACTTATTACAGGGTGTCATAACTTTATAGCTGCATTTAGCTACGTCGATATTATTTGCAAGCAACACAATTGCGGTTCTCATTATATAAGACCGTGGATTTTTAGATCGTAGAAATATAATTGCCGAGAACGATCGTTGTGCTGCAGTAATCGAATCGTACACAGAAAAAAAGGTCAACTTGAGCCAAGAAAATTACTCTTGATTCAAGATAATTTTGCGGTCCAAAAATTTCGCACTGAGAAGGTCTTGTTGGAACAACCAAAATTTGGTTATTATACGGTCAAAGAAATTTTTTTGTTCAGTCAACCAAAATTTTGTTGTGCTAACAAGAAATTTAGTACCATCAGCAAAAATTTTGGTTAGCCCAGCAAAATTTTGGTTGACCCAACAAAATTTTGGTTGACCCAACAAAATTTTGGTTGACTGAACAAAACAATTTCTTGGACCGTATAATAACCAAATTTTGGTTGTGTCAACAAGACCTTTTTCTGAGTGCGGTCTTCATTTTTGGACCGCAAAATTATCTTGAATCAAGTCAACATTTCTTTCTGTGTATAGATTTTTCACCATTTCATTTTTTCCTTGGAAGATTTTGAACCGCAATCCCATCCAAACGATTTTTTAAATCAACATTCTGATCCTTGGATCCGTGAAATCGTTCTTATATTATAAGTTTAGAAAAATATTCAACAAAAAAACAATATGAGAGCATACATATAATACGAAAGAGGCATCAGCCCGTATTACGTGAGAATCTAAAGGCCAGAGGCAGGTGCGACAGAAATATATCATGCCCGAAACAAAAATTGGCGTGATAAAATTGGCCCAGAATAGCTGCGGTATACGTATAGAGGATCATGTATAATCGATCGTTCAGGAATGATTTTATTCCCATTCCTATAAGAATTTTAATAACGTGGTTATAGGTATACTCATGATGGTTTTAGGCTCATCTTCGGCATATCCGATATATGTATTTCACGCCTAGGAAATCGGTTGGTTTAAACCTGCGTGCGAATTGCTATGAGGCCAATTTTCACTAAGAACTATCGTTTTCACCTCCGCATAGTCATTTTCGAATATCCGGCAAAGCCATGAATTATATTAATTGTGGAATAAAATAGCTATTGGAATCTAGATCTGCATGATTTTAGAAATAGCCTAGTAGACGTCTTCTTCAATTTCTCGTATAAATTAAATTAAATAAAAAATAAATAAATTAATATATCTGAACTAATCGACAAAAGACACGGAGAATCGAAGGACTCGTTATATCCTCATGGTTTCTAAAACCATATAAAAATTTGAAGATTCACCTGTCGTGACTCGTGCGTGGCTCCTTAGCCGAGGCATTATTGTCTCGTGACGGTGATGGAAACGTTGAATATGACCCCTCAGGGCACGAGATATACGCATATAACTATATAGTTTTGGGGTCGGTTAGGTGAAGTAGCCATAAATTAATCTAACTGATCTAATCCACTCGTTAGGGGTTGTAGTACCACGCTGTTATGACCTGTGTCTATCCGTACGTCGCTGTTACATCTGATAAGCCAACCGGCGTTCTTTCAGCTCATATTAGGGGGTGCCATATAGGTCGACGTACGTAGTACGTACATATCTCCCATGTGACACCTATAGACATTTTTTCAGTCTAACGTTAGAACGGCGTAAGCCTTTCATTTATATACACTTATACCTACATCCCTCAACGGCTATATACATATAGGTACGTGGGAAATGCGATTTAATCAAGGTAATTATTAACGTTGAAACTCGTAAATATTAGAGCAATTAAAGAATGAGCTTCGTCACGTGCGCGTCTATACGAGCGGAATTAATTTTTTTTATAATTCTAGTGAAAGAAAAAAAAAAATCGATTTTATTTATATTCACAACGCGTAACGGTGATCGAATAGGTTTTTAAGGAGAATTAAACACCGGGATGATCATCTCGTGAGATGTCAGGATGATCGTGAGATATAACCGTATAACGGATATATTTCGGGTCATATTTTATACATGTTATAAAAAAAAATATTTAATATAATTTGTGGAAACGACCTGTGTTGTTGTGAACATATATAGGTATACGTGAAACAGCTCTCTAAACTTAAATTGTGATTGTGGAAGTGACAATTATCATACTTAGGTACTATCAAATAGATTTACAAGGTATACCGATACTATACTTTCGAGCGACGGAAAAAACTGTCGTTTAAACTCAACAGTCATCAACACGATTTTTCTTACGATCGAAATAAGAGATTTGTGATCGAGAAACGTCTGAAGATCTGCTCTCGGAGGTAAAATATATTTAGTGATTGAAGTGTAATAGCTATGCATAGGGAAACAAGTTTTAGACCGTAAATATTATAGAAAAGAAAAAACTATTTTTGTAAACCCAGACGCACATAAAATCGGGCAAAAGCTAAGAATCTCAAATTGGGAGTCTAATTCTCAGCAAGACTTGTCATCGGCTCGTTATAAATTTATGAGGGTGATCTGAGACCCCCGACACACCTGAGTCTCGGTTATAACCGTGACAATAAAATCTCGGATAATTTTCACCGCAATTGTAACTGCCATAAGGTATAAATTATATATATGCACACTCAGAAAAATAACAACCAAAATTTGGTCATTATAATATGTACAATCACATTTTTTTGTTCAGTCAATCAAATTTTTTGTTCAGTCAACCAAAAATTTCGTTCGGATAACCGAAATTTTGTTGGGAAAACCAAATTTTGTTGGGACAACCAAAATTTTTGATTGACTGAACAAAAAATGTGATTGTGCATATAATAACCCAAATTTTGGTTGTGTCAACAAGACTTTTTTCTGAGTGCATCAGTAGTGATGGGATAAATTTGTTATAGTAAAGTCATCGACCACAAAACTCTCTCTCTCTTTCTATATATATATAATATATAGTAAATACAAGCACCCTGACTTAATGCGGTTTCGTAACAACTCGATGATCCGTAAAACCAAAGCAACCTGCCAACGAGCGACGAGCGACGAGCAAAACGTGATCATTTCCTCGCTCGACAAACCATCAACATACAATTACACCACAGGGGGTAGTTTCTGGCACACAGATACCTCCCGAGGGAGTCTATTCAGTCCCATGGGTCCCCGCATAGGGTCCTATATCGAGTCTCGTGTCTGACCGTGTCTGTTTGTCACGTGATATTACTAATCGGTATACAAACAGGGAGCAAGATATCATCGTGGATAATAGTTATCAGTAAATTTTGAGCTTCTTTTTTTTTTCTTTGTTTCTTTTTTTTAATTCTGATCATCAATTTTTATAGACTGCAGATTCAGACTGACGAGAATGCAGACAACAATTATTATTGTATAAATGAATAACTTTTAGGGTTTTTTTTTTTTTTTTTTTGTCACGCGATAAACCGACGTGACGCAAGTTTTTGGGGTAATTTTTTTTTTGTTTTTTTTTCCCCCTGAAAAATATCGGCACTTTCAAAGGAACAAGATAACCGGTCAACGGTGTTTGCTGAACGCACTTCTGCTCTTCGAGCTGGTCTGAAGGCAGGCGATAAAAAGAGACGAAATGATGAAGAAAAAAGGTAACAGAAAATCCGGCACGCTTCAGGCCCTCGACTACCTGATATAATGCCGGTGAACTTGCCGGAGTCCCACCGAATGCAACTCATCCTGCACCCAACTCCTTTACGAAACCGAAATTCGTCTCACCCTGAAGGCGAGCCAGAACTACCCTTAATCTCTTTTATAGAGATATAAGTTAATGCGGTTCTGTCCGAAGCAAGAAAAAAAAAAAAACAACGAATCTCTGCATCTGAAATTTATGAGGTTCACTTCGGTCTGCAGGGACCAGCGATAAGCAAAAATTACGATAAAATGAAGACATTTTTAAAGTATTGAACGGTGCAGAAAATTCCGAATTTTAATATATTAACGACTCACAGTTTTTATAACGGGTATTCCATCCACGGTCTATATAGCCGATTTAAAGAACACTGGAGGTTGAAAGTGCCGAAAGGCCAAAACTCCGAAACCTAAAATTCACGCATGTTTTCATTCAGTATTTGATAACTCTGTCTGTATTGATAGTATCGAGAGCAGTGAGTGGTCAAATTAATCGTCTTGAGATGTACTTTTTGGAAACAAAAACAAGTTTCAAAATCTTAACAATATTCATGACATTATGAAGCAATCGAAGGAAGTAGATAAAATGGGTTTTCTTAAAGATGGTCTTGATCAGTATAAACTATCATTTGTCTTCACATGCTGAAAAATAGACCAAAATTTTCGGATTTCCACACGGAAAAAACAGTGCTGTCGAATTTATTCTGGAGCAGTAAATATATGGACAGCACTTTTTTGCAGTAGAAATTATCACAATTGTGGTAACATTCACTCAATAGACATGGAAGGCCACTTACTCCAATGTACCCAATACTACACTGAGAAAAAGGTCTGGTTGACACAACCGAAATTTGGGTATTATATATGGACAATCAAATTTTTTGTTCAGTCAACCAAAAATTTGGTTGGAATAGCCAAAATTTTGGTTATCCCAACAAAATTTTGGTTATCCCAACAAAATTTTGGTTATCACAAGAAAATTTTTGGTTGACTGAACAAAAAATTCGATTGACTGAACAGAAAATTTGATTGTCCGTATAATAACCAAATTTCGGTTGTTTCAACAAGACCTTTTTCTCAGTGTAGAATTGTGATAATTTCTACTGCAAAAAAGTGCTGTCCATATAATATTTACTGTTGAAGAGTAAATTCGACAGGACTGTTTTTTCCGTGCGGGCTTTCGCGTGGATTTGGATTTTCGGAGTTTTCAGTTATCTGCATTCCGATTTTTGAAAATTCTGAAAATTTTGAGTTCCAATGTTTCCGAAAATTTCAAATGGTCTCAAACGAATTCGTAACTTTGAAAATTCTGAACTTATTAACCCGCAGCCTCGAAATTCGTAAATAATTGTCTTCAGCTCGTATCATCGTCGCGGTGTGTGAACTTGCGAGATACGGTGATGGTAATTCGTATAAGGTATCTGTGACGTGTGAGAAGGGCTCCTACATATCCTGACGTTGCGTTGTGGGGTACCCGGGTACCAACTCCGTTGGGGGAGTTCGGCGTTGCGGAAGGCGTGTGTATCAAGACCGCCCTCCGAGCAACGCGTCCCCACCCTGTGGACGTCGGGACAGGTCGCTCCGCACGCGAGGACACGCTCCATCGTTCGGGCCTGACTGAGACGGACCGCAAGCAAAACCCGTAACCCTGGCCGTCCACTCAGAGCCACCGTGTCCTTTGGTTGGACCGCATCATCGTTTACCAGTCTCTCTTGTTCGATCCGATTACCTCGATTCACTCACTATTTCTATAACAAAGTATTAAGATTTAAGAAATATTTCGGTTTAAATATCGTGGTACACGCCGATAATATTCGATTTAAATTTACATCACATCTATAACAATTCAATTATCATTTCATTCGGATCCAATATATATATACATACACAGACGCAGAGGTCCAACGATAATAAGGAGAAAAGAAGAGACAAAGATATAAAGAAAGAAAGAAAGAGCGAGAGAGAGAGAGAGAGAGAGAAAAAAAAGGGGGGAAAAAGTTCAAAAGTGAGCTTTTTTTTTTCTTCCATTTTTTTGGTTTCGATTTTTCCCGAAATGAGTGACAAATATTGAGCTTCTGAAAAATCGAGATATGTTTTATAAGTCACTTTCGGTTTAATCGGTGGTAAATTATCGCACAAGTGTTATTTTTGAATCGTTCTTACATTTTTTTTTTTTTATTTTTTTGGTTTAAAAAACAATTTTTTTCGTTTTCTGCTTCTGTATTGCTTATTTTTTTATTTTTATTTTTTTCTTCGGTTTAGTGATTGAAAGACTATTTCGAACTATTACTACGATGCCATTACCAATTTGAATGGAATAAATTTGTTGTACCAAAGTGTTAGAGATACACGCGATAGATTGTTTTCTCTGTGATTGCGGATGGACACGACCGTCTTTAACAGATCGTGCTGCTCCTACAGACGCAGTTTGTTAATTAATTACCGATTAACACGTTACCCTTGTGTTATCTCTGCTGAGAAGAAGAAAAAACAAAAAACAAATTAACAAATAACCAAAAAAAAAAAAAAAAAAACGATAACGAAGAAACATTGAGAAGACATTGAGAATAAGAAAAAGAAGAAGAAGAAGAAGAATTGAAAATTTCGAGAGTTTTGATGTATACCAAGTAAACTCGAGGATACTGACAAAAGTAAAAAGAGGGTACAAGAATAATAACAAGAAGTGACAACTGGTAGAATAAAAATTCTACTCCGATAAAAAGCACGTGGTTTTATTTCCACATATACACATATAAAATATATATTATACATATGTGTGTATAGAAATACGTGTATCGTATATATACGAACACCTATTTGTCAATCGGTCCCCAGCAAAACCCCACCTATAAAATATCTCGTCGATCTTAGCTCCGTAAATAAAGAAAGAAAGAGAGAAGAGAAGAGAAGAGAAGAGGAGAGGAGAGAAGTTTTTAAATCTTGAACACAAAGTGCCAAGAACAACCCGGGGAGTAGCTCGGTTGAAGCCAAGAAACGACAAGGTTCCTATACGCGGGGTCCGAGTCCGCTCGTCAATACCCATCAGTCGGGTGGAACTATATATGGTATTAAGTATGATCCAGATGCAACTCACGAAGTGAACCAGCGCGAAACACACCATTAACAATCGTCAGGTATGTAGTAAGCTGGTCTTTTAAAGTGTATCACGAGTTTGTGTTTTGCTCAATGTCTGCTACAGCGCCGCGCGGCAACTCGGATCGCGAATTGGCGCGGATCGCGGATCGCGGATCACGGATCACGGATCTCGACGGATCGCTAGTAATACGAGTATACGGAAAGAGTATGTGCAGGTTACATGTAGGTATATCGAATGGCAGCTGATCCAATTGATTGCCCTTACATTTCTTGTCAACATCTCCTTCTAGCCGACCTCCAATTACCCATATATACTGCGTCCGTTTGCGCCGGCAATTACCTTCGCCGATAATCTGTACTAGAGAAAGAGACAGAGAGAGAGAGAGAGAGAGAGAATAGAATAGTTCGCGCTGATGCACCGTGGCATAGGTAGAATATATAGTAAAACGTGTAATATAAAAAAAAGAGAGAAAAAAAAAAAAAAAAAAGTGTCGAGACAGAATCCGAGGTATTTCAAAACTGTTTCTAAACCAATCAAGGGTCACCAAAGGTCAGCTAGATACGATCGGGCCCAATTACGAAGATTAGAAGAAGAAGAAGAAGAAGAAGAAGAAAAAGAGAAAAAGAAACAAAATTTAGAAACCCAGTTCCTCGCACAACACACTTGGTAACGGATGCGATAATGTACCTACACACGTTGGATCCTAATTCATGACAGTCATCATTAAGGCCGCAAATTTAGTCGATATATTACTCGTTAATTAACTGTTAATTGGGATAAAATTCTGAGCCTCTTATTACCCATATGGCTGCACGATGAAATTGAATGTAAATCAAATACAGCTAGTAGATTAAGAATATTACGAAATATAATGAAATTTTTTTTTATATTCAATGAAAGTAAAGATTATAAGATAACGGAGCTGTGCACAGAAAGAAAGGGTAACTTGATTCAAGAAAATTTTGCGGTCCAAAAATGGAGACCGAAATTTTCTCGGATCAAATCAAAAATTTTCTCGAACCAAGAAAATTGGCACAATTTTCTTGGTTCGAGAAAATTTTTGATTTGATCCGAGAAAATTTCGGTCTTCATTTTTGGACTGCAAATTGCAAATTTTCCAAATTTTCGTAGCTCCAAAAATGAAGATCGAAATTTTCTCGGATCCGAGATCCGAGAAAATTTCGGTCTTCATTTTTGGACCGCAAATTCCAAATTTTCCAAATTTTCGTAGCTCCAAAAATGAAGACCGAAATTTTCTCGGATCAAATCAAAATTTTTCTCGAACCAAGAAAATTGTACCAATTTTCTTGGTTCGAGAAAATTTTTGATTTGATCCGAGAAAATTTCGGTCTCCATTTTTGGACCGCAAAATTTTCTTTAATCAAGTTACCCTTTCTTTCTGTGTGATAACGTTAAGGAAAATCATTGATGCTCTTTTTCTTTTTTTTTTTTTTTTTAACGTATATGAGGTATAAACGTTCCAATTTTTTATCTCATATATTTGAAAAAAAAAAAAAAAAAACCGTTATTTCAATAAGCTAATGATTGTTTATATGAATCGAGAATTGATTAGCATTGAAGACCGTGTAAATGTGGCAATTATTGCGGTTTTGAAAATTAAGCGCGCTTGACCGAAATACCAAATTCAGCCGCACTGACATGTCAGAGAGATGTTGAGTCCCATTTACTGACGTCGGATACCGTATGCTAAATGTCATTTTTTTTTTTTTTTTTCAATATCATACTCATTGTGGATAACTTTAACATCGAGATAATCAAGACCATACTATTTTATTTTCAATCAGTCAGTCGATAATAATAATAATAATGAAAGCGAGAAGCTGTACCAATTAGGTACTAATGTCTTGTAATTTAACAAACGAAAAAAAAAAAAAAAAAAAAGAAAAATGAAAAGAATTTTACATCGTCGGTTTTTCTATATTTATGTAATAAAATCAGTATATAATTGGGACGCTAACACCTTGGATAGAAAAACTATGAGAGAAATGATTCTTGTCCGTTGATATTTTTTTTTTTTTTTTTTTTTTTTTTTTTTTTTACGCCTTGAACGACGTGGATAGATAATTGATAATTATATGGATGACTGATGTAATTAATCTGGTCAATTGCAGCGATCAGCGTTAGGAAATACGGGAGACATGCAGAGTTGTCTAATAAATATTCAGTATTTTTGTTACAACCATCAAGTTTTAGTAATCTCTAACTCCGCATATTGGTCAATATATATTTAATACACATATATGTGTAAGAGATAACCAACGATTATCTATACTGATGCCAAGAGAATTAATATGGTCAATTGTGGTTATGGCGAAATAGAGATGCTGCTGATAGATATATATTTTATAGGAGGTGTGGAATAAATATTCAGTTTTTATGAATAAATAAAAATAATAATAAAAAAAAAGAAAAAAAAAAGAAAAAACTGTGAAACTCAGACCGATCATCGCTACTGGTTAGCGAGTTCGGTGTAAACGACGTAAGGTAATGTGTGGCCACAATGTGACCAATCTGGCCAATTGCGAGTCGCACACGCCATCGCTTCATTTGAAATGCAAATTTCTTATACTCGGGGCTAGATTCACGCTGGCCAGCCCCGAATTATTCTAATTACCTCCTGAAAGCTTAGCTGCTCATTTTACGACAACAATCAGTTTGGAAATCAACTTTGCGTATACCGAAACTGAGTTAAATGATCGTTTCGTGATACACATATACTGTGTGGCATGCCCTTGCTCTCGCTCTCGCCCTCGCAGCTAGCTTGACGTAAAATCGAAATTCGTTGGATGTTTTTTTTTTTTTTTTTTTTTATTCATTATAAATACTTAAAAGTGGTAAAAACGAGAATCACTCTGATCCTCGTGCACCCTGGACCCCCTAAGGGTTCGGGTTAAAGCCAAGTTAACTTCTCGCGCCGCGCCGTTAAGTAACTTCCGTGACACGAGCCAGCAGCAGCAGCAGCAGCGCGCGAGTTGTTCAGACCGTTCGTAAAACGATCGAAGATTGTACCTACGTGGTTAATGTTCGCCGCACGATCCTCACAGCGGAATATCGTGCGACGAGACGAGCATTAATATGTATTCGAATTTTTATAGCCCTCCCGGCGACTTGGTGTTTTTTTTTTTTTTTTTTTTACTCTTTTTTTTTCAAGATTTTAGGGCACTTGGGTGCCCCGAATTGCCCGGAATGATCGCTCGATCTGCTTATAAATAATATACCGTCAATTTATACTTCTTACGGTCTTAAACCGCCACACGGCTGCTGCTGCTGCTGCTGCTGCTACAGAGAGCGCGAGACTAATGAAGCAAAAAATTACTTTTAAGAACTCGATTTCACTCGGTACTTACGCGTAATATCATATGACCTTAAACAACTGTTTATAATTATTTTCGCGTTGCTCTCGATTGCTTCCTTTTTTTTTTTACCCTGTACAACATTTTTTTCAAATTTTGTGTTCAATTTTTGAAAAAAAACAAAAAGCTGTGAATATATTAGATAACTTCAAAGTATATACGAAGTAGAGGAAGTTTTTTTTTTTTTTTTTTCTAAGTTTTTGCCTTTTAGTATATATAGGTAAGAAGTAATCCAGAAGTTCAGGTTGAGAAATTTCAGCAGTAGCAAATAAGAGTAAGAAGAGCGCGCTGCAGAAGGAGTGCAGCAGTAGGAATTTCGAACGGTTAATGGTGGTTAAGGGTACCGCGACGCGAAGAAGCTTTAGAGAAGGGGAATAAGACACGTGTTCGCAAGAGTTACACCAGCAAAACCTTGGGAACGCCAGAAATGCGGTGCGCAGTGACTATAGTCGTCGTTTGATTTATAATAATCGCTCAATCCTTCTTTTACGAAGATGTTTGTTACCGTATACCTTTACTACTGGTTCGGTAAGCGAGAAAGCTGAAGAGATGTATAGGTAGAGAGAAAAAGGTATAAAAGATGAGAGAGAGAGAGAGAGAGAGAGAGAGAAAAAAAAAAAAAAATTCATTCATTCTGATTATTAACTTGATCAGAAAAAGACTAATTCATGATAAGAGCTGGGATCATATATCTAATTATACTAATTAACAACCTGATCTTAAAAATCGATCAAAATATATGTTTTGACTCCGCAAGACACGTGATCTCTAATTTGATCAGATTAAATACGCGATATAACCGTGTAACTAGCCTAATGTAAGGGTAAGCATTGACTTTGGTACCACGTTGGTTGGTACCTTCATGAAGGTAGTGGGTGTAGCTGAGGGTGTATTTTTTTTTTTTTTTTTTTTTTTTTTTTTGTGATCGTGGTAGTCACTGTAACCTCGAAATCACTAAGGCATGAACCTGCGGCAAAGGGTAGCCCGCAGGAAGGTAGTCGCATAGGTACCTACCTACATACATACATATACGCAGGGTAGAAGTAGAAGGACTTGTAACGGGTAGTTTGATAATCATGCATTAATTTGCATCACAAAGTACACGCCATCCGCTTCGCTACGCACGCGTTCCGACTATACTTTACTTCTTAGTTCTCATTTCTCAAACAGCCAAAAATCAAAGCTGAAATAAAAAATAAAGTATGGAATTGAAATTGCTGGATGAATGTATCCGAATCTCTTTTTTTTTATCCATAAAATTCTCATTCATTATCTTCCGGCTATTGATTGAAAAAAATGATCAAAACGACGATTTGATCGGTTTCGAAAAAACCCGAAAAAAAAATAATCGATCGTTTCTTTTTCTAGTTTCGTTATTCTGTTGTTTATTTAAACCTATGCGTGTCGTTTATAGAAGTTGAGACCCACTGCATTGTCCTAGCGTAATATTTAGCCGTGCTTTGCTTATCGCTTGGGTTGCATATTTAAGGGCTGCCATGTCAAGCGTCAAGCGCGCGCTTTGAATACATTTAAATTCATTAGACTAGAAGCCGGGCAGAAGCCAGAACTCTAGAAACCAGAAGCCGCGGCGCGGTGCGGCGGGCACACGAAGTTAAGAAATCGAGAATAACGTCGCGAGGTGAAAATATGACCACTCGCTGAACCCGTTCAGAACCGAATTACGGAATCAAATTGGCTCGCGCGCCACCCACATGATAATAAAATTTCAAGAATTAAACATTTCTTAAAATTATCGTCTTCTGTTTCAGGAAGGCTGGATCGATCCTCCTCCCTGATCCGAGATGCCGCATACCGGTAAGTCCACATAGTGTTTCTCTTTTTTTTTTTTTTTTTTGTTTTTTTTTTCCTCCTTTCCAATATCCTCGATTATTTTTATAAAAGGGTTCACATCCGATGTTGAACCAAAAATCTCTACCTAATATCCTGTATGTATCGCTTCTGAATACCGGATCGATAAAATCGGAACTCGATTGGTCGCCTGAAGGTATTACACGCATATATGCATATAAAGTGTAAATATATGCAATTATGGCACGTGCAAGTGATCAGCACTTTAAAAGTCTTATAAATTTGCATTATTTTGTAAATTTTTGATCATAATAAAAATTGGATCATGACACGGTAGTCCCCCGATATAATACCCGAGGATCCAATTCCTTAAAAAGATTTATCAGAGAAATGAAACGGAGGATAAATTAGCTAGACTTAATCATTCCTTCGATCTAAGGTTGTCTTCAGCTACCGTCGGCAAGATCAGAGGCAACATTCAGTAGTAAAAATTAAATCTGTCCCCGTTGGGCCCTCTCGAACCCTGCTGTGCCTGTTTCAGGCTCTTTTGGGCGCGTTTGGGTCCGGTTAGAACTGCCCGTACGTACGTAAGTCGAATAGGAGAGTGTAGAGACCGGAGCGTAGCACGGAGTTAAGGTTCAACTAAATCACGATTTAAAAGGCATTTTGATAGTAATTAACGGAGAATCCTATACGCCGGAGCGAGTTAAGATCTATGGATTCAAATGAAACGGAACCGTTTGAATTCGAGCTACATATTTAAAAGTCTTATTCTAACTCACCGGGGTCTGCGGTAAAACTCAACTGCCTACAGCTAAGGCGGTCTTCAGTACCTCTACTTTTTATTACTTTTTAATAAATTTTACTATAACTTTAATTATATACTTATATATCGGGATTTCAGAAAAATCAAAAAACCTTCTCACATACATATATATATACGTCTCGCGTTCTATACTTTAAAGGCCACACAGGATGTGGGCACCTATACACCATATTATATATTTAGACTATAAATTATTTACGTACCCATATCTATACCGGTCCACCTAATTTCTCAGATCCTTTTCTATCGTGGGAATAAAATAGTAGATCCGTATTTGAATTTTCATTTAAAATTGGTTGAATTCGTTTATCCTTTATCTCCTCCCTCTTCTTCTTCTTCTTCTTTCTCTTAATATTCTTTTTATTCTTCTTATTTTTATCCTCATTTTTCTTATTTCAGAACGCGTTGTGTACTCATATACGGGATAAAGTCTGGACGTCTTAACTTATATATATATACCTATACCTGTGTTTTATATACATCCAGGTTTCAAAAACATAAACACCTGACATATTCTTATACCCAGTTATAATCGAAGCCACGCGCCTTCACGTTCGCGATCGAACCGAGGACCCGCAGACCATTTGTAATAATTATCCGTAGCTCAGATAATTATGTAATTAACTCAATTACTCCTGTCGGCGCGGACCCGTCCGAAATAACAAGCGACGAACCTCACCTTCTAAAGAAGAAATGAAACTGCGATTTCCAACACATTTATATATATATCACTGTTATATAATTATTTACCGCTGATAGATCTCGTATATATATCGCGTCACTAATGCCATAAGGTCGTAAGCGCAAAAATAAAAAATTTCGTGTTTTTCGTGGTAAAATCTTTTTCGTGCCATATAAAATCGTTTCGGCATATCCGCAAAAAAAAATTTTTTTTTTTTGGCGCTTACGACCTTATGGCATTAGTGACGCGATATCCGCTCTAATTATAAATAAATAATAAATCAACCTTTATTTATATATCGACGATAAAATAATTATTTTTTTTTTTTCATCTATTTCGTCTAGTATAAAAATATTAAGTATAGAGAATCATATGCTCGAATCGTATATAATTATAAAATTAAGGACTCGAGCGACGATCACAACAGAGTATAAGTATAGAAAAAATAGTGAAAAACTTGAGTGAGATTATACGGAAATGTGAAATTACCGTGAGAAAGTTTCACCGCGTGCGAAAGAATCCTTGCGCGAGTAAAGGAATTTCTCGTCCTTTTCTCTCATCCTTCGCGTATATAGATATAGGAAGAACTGAAAACTTGCTGCAGTTGCACTAGGCGGATTGATGTCGTCGAGTAGTTATGTAGTACACGAATAGCGCGTGTATAAAGACGTTAGCTTCGCGCGCAAATGCAAGAGGATGAGGATGAGGAGGAGGAGGAGGATGAGGAGGAGGAGGGCAATAAATGGGGTGAAGAAAAGTGCAGCTGTAAAATGATAAATTAAGGCAATCCTAATCGTCTTCAGTGTGTCATAATATGATTACAAGAAAATAGCATAAGCGAGAGAACCGAGTTTCTCATTATTTCAAGGGATGTGATGCGCTCCACGGAGATTCATATATGTAGATAGCGCACCGGCACATTCCGTTTTTGTGGTAATAATAATTTACTCCTTTCCGTCTCATCCATGCACACGCCCGCCCTGCTATGCGCCGTCCTTTCGTACCATCCGTAGTAATTCTACGGAGCAAACTTCCCCGCGGGCAAATGGTAGCCCTTTTTATCATAATAACGCCAAAATCATGATGCACACACACTGCAGCATTGCCGAGCTGCACTGCGCTGCGCTGCGCTGCGCTGGTTTTGTGCTCGATATATATCGCGTTGGTTTTGTCCTGAATACTTTACACCGAAAGTTTTATAGTTTACCTTTCACATCACGGAATTTTTGTTTCGATATTAAATCTCCCATTGAGGGGGGGAAAATGAATCAATAAATTTCGTATAATATACATTTTTCGATCATTCTAATTTTATCCATCCGAATATCAAAATACTTCGTAAAGGTATTTGAACAGGTATGCGCGTCCATACATTGTTTTCAGTATTAAGACGTTCGAATTATAATTTGCGTCTTTTATTATATCCGATTAAAATCATATTGACGATTTTATTTATATCCGATAATTAATATTCCACACACCTATAATATATATAAGTTTTTATTACATATATTTATTTCCCATCTATTAGCTCTGTAACTTTGAGGAAATGTTGATTAAATTTCTCAAGATACAATCAATATAGTTGCCGAAATTGAATATATCTATATACCTATACGTTTGAATTGTCAAACGAAGTGATAACTATTCGAGTATAAGACGTACTACGACGCACACATATCTATATTATAGTCATATCTCTCGATCTAAAATTACGAAATTGCTTACCATATGCACCACCCAACCGTTATCGTACCTACACATAAACAGTTCGTAAAGTTAACGGGTCTGGATTGCAGGATGAATTATTATCATCGACGTTGAGCATTAAAAATTTCAATTTTCCTTCTGCACTGCAGCTAGATGGTAATTCATACAAGTTCAGGCCTTTTATTTTCTAATGGGTAAAGATCGCATAGCCTAGTATCTTGAATGGCATCGAACCGAATGCCCCAAGGCGGTCGACGTCTCAGAACTTTGCCAAAAAACGTAACACATATTTAAGTAGGTGATAGGTATAGGTATATAAGTTTGCTATAGATACAGACCGCAAACGCGTTATCAGTTTACTTTAAAAACGCGACACGCTCTCCGGTCTGTTCTTCGTAATTTCCGCATTATATATGCGGCAGTTAAAACCGCGATTATATATGTATAATATATTATACGACAGAACAATATCAGAAATTTATACGTTTGAATAAAATTCGTATATACCTACGTATTATAGGTATCTGATAATTGGACAATTCTAGAATATTGAAATCCCTGATTTTCTATATCGACTAATTAGCAGTTGGTCCTGTATATATATAGTTGGAAGAATTTTATTGTGATCATTATAAAATTTGAAAGAAAAATTTCACCATAAACGAACACGTGTAATTCTTGCATGTAAGTATTTAGTAGATTCGTTATCAATGTGAATCTAATTGCCATCGAGATCTACCCCTATTCAGCGTTTGAGTTTAGTGAACTTTGAGTGAATGAAAAAAAAAAAAAAAAAACGAAAAAATTATAGAGAGTATATATAATATAATATAGTAGGTACCTATATTACATGTATATATAATATATATACGATGGTTAAAGCTCATTGTTAGTAGATATTAGCGAATGCTCGATTGCTATCAAATTTCTCATTTAAATTCGTAATGACAAGAAGATAGGAATAAACGCGTACGCGTACACGTAGGTATTTACAGGTAGGTAGGTACTACAAAGAGTCATGCATTAACTAGCCTTTGGTTAGATTCTGTGTTATAGATATGCATAAAATTAGCATTTGCTGGTATTATATACTTACCTTTGTGCAGATATACTCGGGGGGTTATAATAGCTGTTGAATTAAGTATACGCGTACGTATAGGCACGAGGTATATGGTCAATTTATCAGTTGGAGATTAGAAATTTTAAAAAGCAAGAAAAAAAAAAAAAAAAAAAAAATGAAACAAAAAAAGAGAAAGAAAGAAGAAGAAGAAGAAAAAAAAGAACGGTCCAAGTGTCGTCAGCAAGTTTGTCCACAGGATTTAAGAGTGGAATAAAATGAAACGAAACGTGAGATGAAACGTGAGTAAACGAGAGAAGGGAGCAACGCAATCGACGAACCCTTTCGAAACTCTGATCCGTGAGATAAGATCGCCAAAGAGTCGGTGAAAGCGCGTGGATTTACCCGGCTAGAAAATATATAGGGATACCCACTTTATAGTTAATACCATCCCAGAGTCTAATTAACTAAAATCTTAGGAATTTCAGCTGTCTACTAATTATAATGCCTCCAATTAATCGCTACTGCAAGCCACTATACGATGGAATAAAATTAAGAAGCTCCCGTGGTGTAGAATTCCATCTACACGGAAATAAGGAACGACCGATTCACGTCAACTATTCCGGGTCTCATCTCGGATAAATTTATTCACCTAGTACCTAGGGCTCGTACTTCTTTAGAATAATTTCACCAATCCGTTGACAGGGACGAACCAAAAAATACATCCACTGATACTAGAAAGAAGAAGGAAAAAGAAAAAAAAAAAAAAAAAATTAATCGCTACTGAAAGATTAAAAAAAAGCTACTACTCATAAAAAAAAAAAAAAAAAGAGTTCAATATATTATGAATCATGTTTAAATATTTGAGATTCGTTCGTGGATTAGACAATGTTCTAAGACAGCCTTTTTTTTTTTTTTTTTTTTTTTTTTGTCGACGAACGAATCCTCGAATAACGACGCGGTTTGAATTCAGGTAAATCTTTAATTATCAATTTGCATGCGGGACCTAGGAGTGAGGAGTTCATTTAGTAGAATAGGGCCCCTCCGGAAAATGTCTGTTTTGTATAATAATTAGATAACAATGTTAGGAGGCTTCGTTAAGGACGCAATAAGAACGAGTCATCGACACCTCAACGGGCCCGGGATTGACTCAGGCCAATCTATTTCCCATAACAATTTAGATTAAACCGAGTCGAATTAACGATGTGATTTATAACACGACGGGAGTCTTTTATCGAGGATGAGTGTCAAACGGGACTTTTCTGACTATCTAATCTGAATTTAAACGGACAGAACCTCGTTTTCTTAAACGTTTCTTGATTTTACTCAGAATTATACACCCTTAACTATTTTCCACTTCTCTATACTGCCATCTCGATTATATCTTCAATCCTAATTAAGCTATATTCCCACTGTTACAATTAGACTCTTTCACTCGAAAATATCCCATAATACTAAAACAGAAAAATTCGAAAGCCGATTTTTTGTTCAATAATTTAAAATCGGTGGATATGCAATAAGGGCACGTTGAACAGATTTGCCTTGAAACAAACTTTTACTGCGATCTTCGTAAGAAGGGCATATGTAAGTAACATGTGTGTCAGTTCTATGATTCTTAAACGTATTAGACGCTAACAGATTTCGCGACGTGATAATTCGCTCTATATGAACTTTATCGCATCCAAATTTCAAAATCATCCATTAGGCCTCTCAGATTCATATTTAGTGATAATTAATGAATAAAGCATCGGTTTATCTACTCGTGAATTATTTTTCATCCATATGATATACATAAATGAAGATCTGATCGCGCAGGTGAGGTGAAAAGGTGTTACCATTCGTGGAAGATTTATATTATGTTGTATAAGGAGCCGGTAAAGATCTCTGGCCGAAGAATTTGCAGGAAGCAATTTTAGTCTAGGGTTTCGGAGTCGCTTTCTAAGATAATTACACGTCCCCCCTTATACTCGTCCCGGTTTCCTCCGCAGCCCCTACAATCCCAGGAGACACGCGAGCCCTGGGATATCGCTCCCAGGGCTACATTTGCCCGTTGTCATTAGGAACGAAGCACGGTGCAAAACCCACCTGCCCAAAACTAACCGGAGTCATCTTCTTCACGGAACTCTACTTTGCCAAATTTTATATTCAATGAGAATGCAAGCCGCGCGATTCACGCGCACCAAAACGATTGTCCCTCAAGCATATTAAGTCCATTTCAACATGCAACACCGGACTAATAAGTCCATATATATATATATATCTTTCGACGGCTGCTGTGTATATCTCGCGAGAAATTCTTCTTCATGGATTTAGTCCTGTAATTTTTACTCCGGGTTCAGCCCCAGGTAAATTAGTCAACGAAATGTGAAATCTTGCATGAGAGTTGATCGTTAATTTTTATCAAGATTTTCGCTACAATTATAACCGACTTTGCAAGCCCTTTAAAGGGGCTTGGGCGTCAGACTGAAAAAGTGATAATGGAGTGTCCAACTTTTTTTGTAACGAACACAGACGAAGACAAAGACAAAGACGAATTTCAGTACAGTACACTGAGAAAAAGGTCTTGTTGAAACAACCAAAATTTCGTTATTATACGGTCAAAGAAATTTTTTTTGTTTTGCCAACCAAAATTTTGTTCTGCCAACAAGAAATTTAGTATTATCAACAAACATTTTGGTTGGTCCAACAAAATTTTGGTTGACTGAACAAAAAAATTTCTTTGACCGTATAATAACCAAATTTTGGTTGTGTCAACAAGACCTTTTTCTGAGTGTACCTATCTGAAAAGATTGATGTGAAAAATAGGTACATATTTTCTGTTACTTTCGTAAATTATTTCACTCGCTTATTAATTTAACCCTTGAATTTGAATCGGGAGAATGAATTGTCAGGACCTTTGACGTTGTTACAGGTCAAGCCGGGGTCAATCAGCTGGGAGGTGTCTTTGTTAATGGCAGACCATTGCCTGATTGTGTGAGAAGACGTATAGTGGAATTGGCTCTGCTTGGAGTTCGACCTTGCGATATTTCGCGACAGCTATTAGTTTCCCACGGATGTGTATCGAAGATTCTCACCAGGTTCTACGAGACCGGAAGTATCAGGCCTGGGAGTATCGGCGGCAGTAAAACGAAGGTAAATTTATCAATCGCTAAATGTATAGGATTTGGTTATTTTTATATTCAAATTTTTTGGTGATTTCGTCGTATATAAATACACACAGAAGTACGGAAAGAGAAATGTATAAAATTATGCAAATACTTGATGGAAGAAGGTGTTTGGATAATAATTGTGGATTTATACAGCTACGGTAAAAGAAGCTTTACTTAAAACCTCATCAGGAGATTCCCTAGCTCGCAAAAACGTGTATATATATATATCTCCGTGCACAATAAATTCCCTTTGAGATACGTCTGACGGTTGATTTTCGATAATTGAATATTTTCCGTGTGTATAGAGCGATAGGGATAAAAAAAAAATATATATAAAACAGGAATAAAACTATAACAGCCATTGGTTTTTTAGTCATTTTTATAAAACGCAAATGTGGAGTACGCCACTTGCGATAAATAAACGTACCTATAGCTACGAGTCTCTGCTCACATATATATAGTACATGAGATCGCAATATTGTACACATGAGACGTGTATATCACTAATGGCAATATAATGGCAGGTTGCTCAAAGACTTTTTCCATACTATCTCGTATAAATATACGGGTAGTGTGTTTGCGAATTTCCTACGCGCATCAGACATCGTTTTTATTTGATAACAAGTCCATTAATTAATTATAGGAAAGAATCTAACGACTAATTTAGTTGCATTAGTTATCTACCACCCCTTGGAATATATGATAATATGTGTTTTAAGGGATGGTCGGCTGAAGATCGCGTATTCTCTATAATTAACTGATACACAAGCTTTTTTTATTCTCATCATGAAATTATAGTCGAAGTGTTGAGATGAAGGGATGATGAGATGATACTGGCGCAGATGTACGAACTTTTTTTCTAATTAAAAATTATGGTTATTAAATAATAACGCCCGGGGTTCCAACCCTTTAATTGCCTGGATCAGTGTGCACCACTTTGTGAATGATTCGATAAGATATTTCTTCGAGGTTGGCTTTCAACTTTTTTGTTCGTTCGAACCTTTCGTCGCATCACAAACACTGTGCAGCTCTCAGCGCCTTTCTTATACGAACCTTTTTCATTAATTGCTGACTAACGAAAGGCGCAGAGTGCATCCTGTCAAAACAGTATCACCGGCGAGTAGATTTTTTCAAAATCTATCATTATATGTATGGAGTATTCTATCCTATCAGAGCCTCTCAATCTTGCATCGTCATTAATTTCAGGCTTGGAATAGGTTCCAGACGATTTCCAAAGAGCAGTTTTATATAATGCAGCTCTGAATCTCGTTCGCTAATATTTAATTTATTCTCATTATCATCAATCATTCGAAATACGTACGTTAATATGATTATTCGTTCAATTCACCGAAGCGCGGCTCTATAACTCGCAAGATTTGTACTTCTATTTATGTTTAGTTAGAGTTACTCGAATTATTGCGTAAGTCCGTCATATGATCAGCGCGAATCGGTCTCACTTCCTGAATATGGAAAATTGAAAGTTGTGGAAACGTAATAGGCGTAGGTATGGAATAACTCTCGTTTACGGGAACACTTCCGGTCGTAAAATTGTAACGAGAAATCCTTTTACTTAAATACATACGCGTACGAGATTCTTGTGTATCCATCATACCCTAAAGAATTACGCGCGATCTGTACTATTTTCTCACTTTCTCCTTAAATTCAATTTCCGATAAAGTGAATAACAATTTTCTATATATTAAAAATCATTTTTCTCTCATATAGCTGTTTCAATTAAAACCTATCATATATAGTAGTTGAAAAATGTATGATCATTTTTCACCTATCCATATTATATTAAATAGAAATCGATTGTTAATACTTTTTTTTATATAAAAATGTCCCGCGTTTTCTTTCTCGTTATATTTACAATTCGCTGGGTAGGTAGGTATGTCGTGTTTTAGAGCGAGTAAAGTCCACTCGATAAATCATACATTGAAAAATAAATAAGTACGTCTCTTGCGGTAGGTCGAACAGTACGTGGTTCGTTCAAACAGTATTCTCTTTACGGGAAGATCCTAATTACAAGATAAATTCTAACGTCCAATCGGAAAATTTTTCACCCACTTTATATATATATATATATATAAATATATATACACGACGCTTTAAATTAATTACACTTCAACAACTTTTGCATTAATGCTTAAATACCATTAGCATCGAAAGCGATTAATCGATAACAACTTGTGGCATAAAATGACGACAAAAGAACGAAAGAAGAAGTAAAAAATTAATTTTTACCTCGTTTCTTCAAGCCACATCAATTTTCAACCCCTCGAAGATACTATTTAGCGATTTAGGTATATATATATATACTATATGTAACTAACTGTACAGTAATGTCCAGTAAAAGTCAAAAATACGGTAGCCAGCGCGATATCTCTGTTCTTCAATCAGCAGGAAACCCGCGAAGTTTTAGATCTGTGATGACAAAAACGAGATAAATATACCTATATGTAGGTATAGGTATACCTATATGATGTATATTGTACACGAAATTGGTCAACCTGTTAGATGTCTACCCGCGGACTTATCTAACGTTTACAATTAGCGCCAGATGTTCAGGGCTGAATTAACCACGCGGTGAACTACATGACGAGGACATAAGTCCTTCTGTTAACCCTACATATAGATTAAGGACCGGTGGTGGACAATATAACGTATACCTCTACATACATACATATACCAAACTATATATACAATATATATATATACATAGATAAATACACACTTAGGTATCTATATAGTCTCAGGCTTTGCCATCATCATAGTGGTAATTGTTGCCTCGACGGAAGTGTCCACGGGGTAGAGATTATAATCTGAGATGTTCCCTTCCGCACGCAACTTCTAGCCCCTATGGCTGCGCTTCTGTCCACTATATACGTTATATACCTACCTACGGGGCGCAGAAAAGGCAGAGTATGTATTAGAAGCCTCGGAATTCTCGAACTTAATTTTTTTTTTTTTTCTCATTCCTCTTCAATATCGAACTGTAACTCAATTTTATTATAATTAAACCCAACGTTCGATCGCGCATCAAATCAATCGAGTGTCCATATCTAATCGTTCAATTTATCGGCTGTTATTAGAACAGCGATGATAATTTGTCGATCAAAATCGTTCTGCAAAGCGATTTAAGAAAAAAAGAAAAGAAAAGAAAAAGAAAAAATGTGTGAATGAATGAATCGTTAAATTTTTCGTATATACGAAAATGAAAATGAACTGTGGTATAGGTATATTAAGCGGCTAATATCTTCCGGTTGACTTCCTCAAATCTCAGCAGCCCTTCGGCTCGTGTAACAATTTCATACCTCTTTACTATATCTAAGATCTTAAAAATCAGTCCGTGAGAATATAATTTGCATATAGTTAACATAAATTTATTTCTCTTATTACCATTAATTAGCAATTCAAATATCCTTCATTGAGAACCACTGTTTAACACTGACCCAGCAGATGACACCCTAAAACCAACTAAACTGAAATAAAGTACTGAACCATTGCTATCTGATTGCCGGCTCTTTCACCTGTGCAGTGTTCGCGCTTGTTGTGGTTAAGTGTCCCTCGATTGATGTATATACATACATACATACATACATACACACATACATATCCATGTGGCAGATAATAAAAGGTCATATATGTGTTAGTTATATTATAACTATACCTACTCTGGTCTGAGGATGGCATGTGAATTTTGTCGTGCGACACGGAGTGGCGCTCTGTGTTTAGGTCGATATCACCGAGGAACCGCCGAAACGGTTACTGAAATTAAATAGTCATTATAGTAGTATATATATATTTTATAAAGGATCATGTTGACCCGTTGAAAGGCTCGCCTTTTTAGGATTATGTCTGACTTTTGGTTTTGCAATTATTTTGTAAAATTATAACTATGGCATCTCGTATACAGCTGCATAGTACCGATTTTTATAAGTTAAGAAGTGATTGAATGACGTCGATTTGAAAATTTTCATTCCTATGATGAAATTATTGTAGAATTTATTCTTAATTTTTTCAAACTACACATTTAAGAATAAAAATATTAACGAAATATTTTTCAACTTTTGTATTTTAGACTAACAAGAGAGCTTTGCTGTTGCAGCAAGTAGCGACGCCGACAGTGGTTAAGAAAATATTACGCCTGAAGCAGGAACAACCAGGTATGTTTGCCTGGGAAATTAGAGAGCAACTTGCACGTCAAGGAGCCTGTGATCCCCAAAGTTTACCTTCCGTATCTTCTGTTAATCGAATTCTTCGGGGTGGAGGTCTGCACGCTGATCATCCAACGATCGATGGAGGAACTTCGAGCGCTTATCAAACTCAAATGACAACGAGTCTTAGTGCCAGAGGTAAGTTATCAAACTTTTATTACAATTTCTTTGAACATGTGTATTAGGGTGCTTTTTTTGAAACGACTATTTTTTTTTTTTTTTTTTTGCAACTCCCCATTGAAAATCTTGTTGTAGACGTCGAAAGGGGAATCCTGTCCAATTTTTAGCTCTTAATTCCGATTCTAGTACTCGCGCTTTTCGTTTTAAGTTTTTCCATGCTAAAAGCATGTGAACATTACGACTTTTTCTTCAGCCGCGCAAAACTCAGCCGCATTTCAATGGATTGTTCTCATCCAAGACTCATTTTACAGAGAACTCAGTGTTCTCCAAAAGTGCCCAAGATAGTTTGACTGACTTTATAATATTGAACTTGACATTTTGTTGGAATTTTATATTTAAAAAAAATCAAAGTCCTTATATCTTTTCAAATACTGGTTTGAGAGAATTTATGTACTGGACTTTTTTTGTAGAGAAATAAATTTCCTACAAAATTGTTCCGAAGTTTTTTTCTCCAGTCCAACTGTTTATTCGCCCGCAGCGAGAAAGAAGAATTATACATAAAATCGACTTTGGAGGCTCACACAAGTGCGGCGGTTGAAACCACAGCCAAACTACCAATGGCACTTTTGAAGAACACTAAATTCTCTGTAAAATGAATCTTGGATGAGAAAAATCCATTGAAATGCGGCTGAGTTTTGCGCGGCGAAAGAAAAAGTCGTAATGTTTACATGCTTTTAGCATGGGAAAACTTAAAAAGAAAAGCGCGAGTGCTGGAATTGGAATTAAGAGCTAAAAATTGGACAGGATTCCCTTTTCGACGTCTACAGCAAGATTTTCAATAGAGAGTTGCAAAAAAAAAAATAATCGTTTCAAAAAAAGCACCCTAATGTATAAAGAAAATAAAGATGAAAAGAAATATGCAGACTTTCATTCGAAGTTCAGTGAAATAATGAAAATGGAACGTTAATCTTTATAGTTGAATTTTTTTCACATTTGTTCAGTTATATCGTTCGATTTATATTAATTTATAGATATAAATGGATATGATAATACGCAGGTGCAAGAATGCGAAGGATTCGTGACGAGAGATTGTTTAAGTAAATCGTGTTTCTTTTTATTTAAAAAAAAAAAAAAAAAGAAGAAAAAAAAAGAAAAGTGTAATGCACGCGATCCGTGGTTATAGAAGGCGCAGATCATTGCGAGGCGATTATTTTTGCACGGCAATTATTAATCTCTGCATATATATACTATATGCGTTATGTATACAGCTATACGTGTGCATGAAACCCTTTCGTGCATTATTATATATACCTATATATGGTATATATATGCGGTCCCCGCGGTGCAACGAGGTTGAATTAGCAACTTATTTCCAACCGATCTGCTTAATAAATGGTTAAATCACGCGGGGCGTATAAAGGCGTAAACTTATATATATACCTCTAACTACGCTAACAATCGATATAATAGTCAATAATTATACTAATTAGCATTTGGATATATACGTTCATATATATACTTGTAAGTTGTATCGCTTTCTCGGTCTATAACCATTTTTATTCACTTTATTACTTTCAACTAAACATTTCAGACGCCCTAATGAGGACAGACTATCAACAGAAGCTGTTTTACCCCGGGACACTGGGACCCCTACACATTTCAACAACTTCCGGCGGCGCCACACCACCGTCTTGGAATCCAAGCTTCTATTCGTCTCTATATCACGCTACGACCCTCCACTTGCATCACGGAATGCAAACCTTTACGTAAGTGATTGATAATTAATTACCTACCTATACCGTAATTATAGACATGTTTTTCAATAATTTATAATTCTTTTATTTTTCTGTTCTTTTTTTGGATTCACAGATCTATGGAATCCGAGCGTCTATCCCAGCAGACTAGCAATCAGAGTCAAGTAGATCTTAAATCGAGTTCAAGTTCAATGGCCGGTAGCGACGATTCCCTTGACAAGAGTGATTTGGACGATAACAACGAGTCCCAGGATAATTACAAGTCCTTTCAAAATTCATCTTTAATACTTGAACTCGGTCATAAAATCGGTAGCGATCGAAGTGCCTTCGTTCGTCACGGTACACCGGTAGGATTAAATAATAAAAAATTAAAAACTAATATCCGAAGTTCACCAAGCAACTCGGAACCTTGCAGTAACATAGGTGATCACGAAACATCTAACGAAATATGTGAATCACATAAAATTTCGGATAACGACGAACCGACAAATCATTTAGATTTAAACACAGAAAATCATCGCCTACAACCACAGCCTCAACCTCAAAGAAAACGAAATCCTTATTCCATAGAGGAACTACTTAAAAAAGATGAAAACAAAAACGAATCGAAAAGACAAAGATTGGCTAATTCAACTGGCGTTGTTCAACCCTGTGGTCTTGTTCTTGACAAGGAAATTTAAAATTTCTTCATTATATTTTCGTCTCTTATCATTATCATTATTATTATTATTATTATTATTATTATTTGTTTTAGTATCATTATCATCATCATCGTTATTATTATTATTTAAGAAAGACACTGTAAATTACGCGTACGATATTTATATATATATATTATACATATAATATTAATAATTATTATATTTTAGATTGTAATTAAATTATTATCATATTATTATTGATATTATTAATGTTATTATATAGGAGCGTGTATATCTTATATCTAGGGTTTCGTGTCTGGAGTTTACCGTACTTTTTAGATTATTTAGGTCCTATATACTTAAGATAATCAGCTATAATTATTATAACTGTTAGATTTATCGGATTATATCAAGATATCGAAATTTCAATATTTTCGAAAATAGGAAAATTATGAAAAGACAACAATTAAAAAAAAAGAAATTAAAACTGCTAATACATATTATGCATGATATGAGCCATAACAGGGGCGAATGATACAAAGAATTTAAAAGCAAGAAGAGATAACTACAACGGGGAAGATGTTATTAAAGTATTAAAATTACATCGTGAAATTAGTTAAATCCCTAACTAAACTAAATGTACGGAACTTTGAAACGAAAGAAGGAATGCCGGCGTAATAAAATCATAAAACGCTTCAGAGCGAGGTAGCGAAGCATCATAGGTTGCACACCCGAGTATAAGTGAGCGAGACTCAAAACTTACAATTATCAAGCTTATATGCATGATATTATGCATATATATATATATATATATGTATACGTGTGTGTATAGGTGTGTATATGCATGGAAGAATATCATCTGAATACTGCGCGAGTGCGACGACGAGACGAGAAGAATATCATGAGACATTGGTAAGGCAGAGGTGAAGTTGAGGTGCGTTTACAACGTTGTAAATGCTTTTAGATTTTTATTCATCCTGCAGCATGGATTAATTAATGCGCCATAAACGGCGTGTTTTAATAGTGGACATGGTATCTCTTATGCGGATTCTTATACCTACCTATCATGGGTTGTATTCCAGTCGTATTTAAATTACGCTTGAAATAATGCGCGCCGGCCATGGAGATAGGCGGTGGATAGATATGCATGTAGTATGAAACCCGTTTTCGATTTTCATTTTTCGAATACGCAGGATCATCCTATATATACCTATATATGTGTTCGGATTAGAGTGAAACTGAAAGAGAGATGAATATTTTCTAGTTTGTAGAGAAATACCTTCGTTACAAATATTTATTGTAGTTGTATATCTTTAGAATATCAAATGCCAGTAATAATTATGAAACAGTAATTTAATTAGGATTGCCATATAGGCTTTCAAATATTCTCTTATCGTTATATACTTTGAGGGCGTTTATTTTAATATGTTTAACATATATATATATTATGCCACACCTGTTAGATATGGTATTATATATATATATTGCAAAAATTGAACATAAAACATCACGTATAAAAACGCTTGCAAAGAAATTTTTCTTTTAAATAATATTAAAACATTTCTGTGGCTGACTGTAATATATTACTCGGCTATAATTATTATCAACTTGTAATAAAAATATGCTGTATCATATCATTAAATATACTAGTCAAAATGTTTATCATTCATATTTTCGTTAATATAGAATTACACCGCTCCTGAAGCCTATAATATATTGGCTCCGTGCACGGAAATACTAATACTATTCAACTATCGCAGTGTGTAACATATTCATGCATACTGTCAGCGCCATCTAAAATCATGCTCAGCATTTTTCCATGCTTAACGTCATATAATCACAATACACACTTATTTTTAAAGTAGTATATGTGCGTGTGCACCCAGCCAATACGATCTTCTTACGTTACAATTAGAAATTGAAAATCAGTCTACGATCTTGGGGGGGGGGGGGGAGGGGGGGGGGGGGGGCTAAATTATTTGACTTTAAATTATAGATTGTTTTGTGTAAATTATCACGTTGTTCGGGTAAAAAATTTAACTCTTTTAATTGTTATTCTAAAGTTATTGACCAAAAATTAAAAGTGAGCACTGGCAGAAATTCATTTTGAAAAATTTCTTCAATGTTCATTTATACACGCCTTGTCGGTGGCGGCGGTAGTCTGAATTGCACTGATGTAAACAAAAATGCCTATTCATCAGGCGCTGGTAATCCCAATAGCACTGGACACCAGTGAATTTGTTGCCCTGGATATGAGAGTGGTTCTGGGATTTTTTTTTTTTTTTATCCTTTATCGACTTATCGCCTTATACAGGCATGTAGTCGAGTGGTTCTGGGATGATTTTATGTTGACAATTATGGAACTGTGAACGATTTTTCAAAATTCGCTCCAGTTTTTTTTTTTTATTTTATTTTTTTATATTGCACTGTAAAAAGCAATATTTATGAAACAAATTTTTTTAAATTTTTTAATACGAAAAGTTTAAGGATAAATACTGTTAATTATTCTATTTTGGTATCTAGTTGTTTTTTATTTTTTTTTTTTTTTGTATAGTTTTTTTTTTTTCTTACTTGTAAGCAAAGTTAAATAATGTTTCTTTATTATTGGCATTCCTATATAGACGTAGTTCAGTAATATGAAAATTGGAACCAATCTGGTACTACACTCATGACTTCATTTGTAAATTGTGTATTCTTAGTCATAAAAACTTGTAGAGATAGCAAAGGCAACAATAAATTTTTTTGTTGAGTTGTGTAATTTATTAGCCTACATTTTGCTAATTAACGCAAATCGTCTTGATGTGGGAATTTTGTGAAAATATCAGACGTCTAAACGGGAACAGAAATTCGTTTGCATATAATTTTTGACAAAGTAGATCACGGAATTAGCTTAGCGGTACCTCAAGTCAACTTTAACGGAAGAGCTTTCCTGATTTAGACTTGATTCTGAATGACTTGTTGACAATGTCAGGTAGGTACTGTAAATTATAACAAAAATTATAGATGCTTTCTGAATGATTTTATTTGATACTTGTGATCATATAGCAAGTAAGCTTACAGGTCAGAAAAAAACATAGCAAAATACGACGTTATTTTCCCCTCAAAGTTATCTGGACGTTACGCTGCACCAGATGTAGTTCAGACCTCTATCGCCAACAACACTGGAAGATTCTGAACAGCGCCGGAGACTTCTGATAATTTCGAGATCAAAAGAAAATTTATATTCTTCGTACTGGCAAAATTCAATTTTACAATTAGTCGGGAGAATTTCGAGTGTGAAATCCCACACTCGAAATATTTCGAGTGTGGTCATCTCCACACCTTCCACACAAAAGTCACCGGCCCTGATTCTGAACCCTTACCGGAATCTTCTCCTTTTGAATGTGTAGCAGTGATCGCATCTTTGGTTCCATTAGGGAAGTCATGATTTGGTTGATGCTTTAGCTGAGATACTTGGAGTTGAAAATGTGTCGAATTAAATTTTCGGTGGCAATATACAGAGCGATTGTGTAGAAAGTAACGCGTCTAAAAGGTAGGCAAACGGGAAACGCCTCATGCATTGAGCAGCTCAAATTTTTATTTCCCACGTAATAAATAAAACCCAATCGTTTCCCGTTTGCCTACCTTTTAGGCGCGTTATTATCCACAATCAGGCTTGCCAGATTGGGCTACTTGTAGCCCAAAATCGCCTGTAAGTCGCCGGTTTATCGCCGGAATCTGGTAACCCTGTCCACAATCGCTCCGTATATTGTATACCAATTATGAATTATTCTCATGTTCTGCAACTGTCGGCGGAGTCTTATGTAGTAACAAGGAATCTGAATTTTCGTTGGCGTCAAATTCGATGACCTCGGGCCAAAAAACGAGCCGTTTCACGTGGATACCCCATATGCAATACGTTACGAGACATATGATAGAATAGTACATTGTGTATCAAGGGCGGAAAGGACTATATTGCGAGTGTGCAATATGCGGCACGAGCCGAAGGCGAGTGTGCTGCATGCACACTCGCCAAAATAGCCTTGCGCCTGTGATGCACACGATATTTTTCTTAACACCTGCTCTGCATAAGTGCCTCTATTGCGACCGAGTGAGCGGGCGCAAAGGGGCACTTTGCGCGCAGGTGTGAAGAAATAGTATATTGTGTACCAAGGGCGTAAAGTGGGCTTTTTTAGACCGAGTGTGGAGTTTGCAGTACGAGTCGGAGGTGAGCTAGCACGAGTCGAAGACGAGTGCATCTGCGAGCCGAAGATGAATACTGCAACCACACAAGGTCAAAAAGCCCACTTAGCCCTTGGTGCACACCATATTTTTTGTAACAGCCCGATTTTCGCGTTTTTTCTTCATTGTTGATAATTTTCTTGAAAATATGGAAAAATATTTTAGCGGGCGTTTCCAGTTTATTACTGCCCGCTTATGCTCGAGTAGCGGGCGACAAAAACTCAAAAACGCCCGTTGCTCGATTTAGCGGGCGCTGAAAACTCAAAAACGCCCGCTGCTCGACTTAGCGGGCGTTTTCAGTTTATTATTGCCCGCTCGTCTGAAAACTGCCACTTTACGTCCGCTTAATGGGTCAAAAAAAAAACGCGAAAATCGTGCATGTGTTATAAAAATGTCTTTTAATATCTATGTAGGATCTTACGCAACCTTATTATCATAGTTGCACACAACAAAAAGAAAAAAGAACGTTGACGAACCCATTCATCCGAATCGTCTTATATCGAAATCCTTCAACATACTCAACGTTGCACTTGGTCCTTCCCCATTAACATTAAAGAATTTGTTATCGCTGGTACTTTTAAAGATGTCCTCGTGACCGATCCAGAGATACAGAAATTTTCATCACGTAGCGATCATGGCGAAACAAAAGAGACACGTGTTGCGTATACTATTTTCCCTAACGAGCTGCACAAAATTCGACAACACCGATAACTCTTATGTAACATTAAATTATTAAGTATATCTACATTATTTTATATATAAGATAGATGAAGTGATGTAGGGCGACGTGGGGTGGCGGCGGGAGCAGGGGGTGAAGCCCCCCCCCCCCCCCCCCCCCCCCCAAGGGCAATGAAAAATAACAAAAACAAGGTCGCTAAGCTACTTGAACGTTTATTATCGACAATCAACAATTGAACTCAAGCAAAATTGGACTCTGTGATAACGCTAACTAGCAAATGGAATTACGGCCTTAGCCTAAACGAATAGTTTGCGTTACTGGTTCAACAATGTGAGAATAAGGCATTTTGCGCACGCTGTTAGGCAAAAAATAATATAGGTGTATATTGTCAACAATCAGTATGTATTTATTCGGTACATTATAGGTATGTATAATTTATCGAGTAGCTATACAATTATTACTTCCTCGGTTTCACTCACATAGTCATTGCTACATACTTGTTTTTGGTTTAGGACTCTTGGAATCGTTCCCAGATACGTTTATACCCCCATTCACTTGTCCATAGGTACTACAACCATTCGTTTTCATCGAACTAGCATAATTATTTGTACTTGGCATGTAGTCTGGGAAATTTTTGAACCATCCGTAATAATTACAATTCGCATCTCCTGGCTGTGTTTCGTGAACTGGTTCAGGTTGTGATCCGTCAGTATCGGCAGACCCTATAGCATTCCCGGAATAATCCCCAGCCGAGTTTACACCAATATCAATAAACATAGTCAAATTTACTTCAGTGGTACAATTATTACGTGTTAACCAATCGAGATAATCAGGGGCGGATTACCCAATAGGCTGAGTAGGCTATAGCCTAGGGCGGCAGACATCAGGGGGCGGCAAAATTCAGAGGCGACATTTTTTTAAGTACTAAGCAAAAAAACTAATAATAACCATTTTTAATCTGTCAGGTATTTTATTTCATTTCACCTACCCTACCCTCCTGCCCACCCACCCACGTCTGCGTGAAAAGGGGCGGCATTTGCGCGCAAGCCTAGGGCGGCGGTTAGGCTTAATCCGCCCCTGGAGATAATAATTTGGAGTGGGAATGTACGACTTTATACTTCGCAGCCATTGATGATAATTACAATTCGAATTTCCTGATTCTTCGTCGGGAGTTGTGTGTTCTGGTGTAGATGTTGGTATCTCTTCGGTTCCATGTCCTAGATCACCCCCCGACCCAGATGTTGGCATCGGCTCGGATCCATGTCCAGGATCATCTCCTGGTTCGGATGTTGACATTGGTTCGGTTCCGTGTCCTGGATCATCTCCTGGTTCGGATGTTGACGTCGGTTCGGATGTTGAAATCGGTTCGAATCCATGGCCTGGATCATGTTCTGGTTCAGATGTTGGCATTGGTTCGGTCCCATGTCCGGGATCATCTCCTGGTTCAGATGTTGGCATTGGTTCGGTTCCATATCCAGGATCATCTTCTGGTTCGGATGTTGACATCGATTCGGTTCCATGTCCTGGATCACCTTCTGGTTCAGATGTTGGCATTGGTTCGGGTCCAGATGTTGACATCGGTTCGGTTCCATATTCTGGGTCACCTCCTGGCTCAGGTGTCTCTTTATCTGTGGTAGGTGCCAGAGTGGTCAGCTCAGGTGTTGTTGGCTGGGATGTAGTTTCTTCTCCATGCGACGAGGTCAGAGCTTTGTCGAGAACTACTTTGAGGTACATCAGTACACCAGACTCCCAATCTTTCGCTATTCTCACAGTCACCTCAAATTCATTCGACTTTGATGCTATCTTGGTGAATATTTGATTTTTCACAAGTGAAAAGAGGCCTGAGAATCCCGTAGATATTTGATATTCCTTCTACAAACATCGATGGAAAGAAAAAAAATTTATGAAAACTTTATACGCAATAACAGAGACGCTGCTTAAAGCCCAGTAACCACGGTGTCTTTCAATAGGTCGTACTAAAATAAGCAAGTAACGATTTTTTGTAATAAAATTCGAACGGATTTGTTGTTGTCTATCTACCGTCCTTGCAATAATTTTCAAGCAGAAACAGCAAAGAGTCAGCACCGAATGTCAGCTGATTTTGGTAGAAAAACGTACCCGATGAGAAAAGCAGCAATGCATAATTTTCACCCAACATTGTCATACTACTATCATCATTATCGATTAACTCTGATATTTCACATTACCCCAATTGGCAAGAATCTAATTCGTCGTTTGCATACATTTGTACTTCTGTACGACTTACCAGACAGCACTCTGTACTATCTATAGTTTCTTGGGAAACTCAACCAAAATATTTAATTACCGGTTCTTCAGAGCACCCCTCGTATCCAGGTAACAGCATCTGCACTACTTTGTTTTTTAGCAAATACGAGTCACCTTTCGTCTGATGTATGGTTGGGATCAGTTGGCAGAAAGGGCCATATGTAGAACGTAAAGAATACTGCATTTGGCCGGGAAGCTTCCGACCGACAACCGCGAGCTGGTGAAATAAATAACATTAGTAGATTACGATACAAGTGCGCGAAGTACGTGATTCTCGCACGAGTGTAGCTTGTCGCCCGAGCGAAGCGAGGGTGACAAAAACACGAGTGTGATGATCACGTACGCGCACGTGTGTCGTATACTATTTTTTATAACTCAGTGTGCGAATTTCGATTTCGAAAAATAATTTTTATCAGTAACCGAAAACCGGCTGAGAATGTGAATACTGTATTTTAAACAATATTCTACAGATACACTATTTACAGTGAGCAGAGTAAATCATTCTCTACACTCAGTGCGCGAATGTATAATATACACTCAGAGAAAAAAACAGTCAGGTTAACTACAAAATGACAGTTAAATAGCGCTTCAACTATATATTATTTTGTTTTCATAACAATAATATATAGTTATGATAAAAATCTAAAAATAGTTGAATTCACTCCTTCTAGATAAATGAATTTTAAAAATATATTTATTTATATTTATATAAATATAAATATAAACATTGATATAGAATTTATCGCCATGTTTTGTAGACATCAGTTGTAGCTTCGGACTTGTATATATACGAAGCGTAGTCCTAGTTTGGTGCTAGTGGGAGCGAAGCGCTGCGTAGTGAGCGTGAAGTGAAACTCAACTCAACTGTTTATTCAATTTTTTTAGTTACGTCATCAATTTTAGGTTGCTGAAAAGTTTTTGCTGTAATACGTACTACAATAACTAGTACTAGCAATTATTTTCAAATAGTTAACTTTTTTTAGTTAACCCTTCGTTGTCACACTTCTCAGGAATCCCGCCATTGTCACACTGGGTCAGATAGACCCAGACGGATTTCAAAAAACTCTTGCATCCAAACTATCAGTCCGATTTCAATCAACAAAATATTTCCACATACTTTGAACTCTCTAGAATAAGAATCCATCGTTGTTTTTTGAAAAATAAAATTTCGACATGGTAGAAAAAAATCCGAAAGCCATCAATTTGCAAAAAAGACCCTTTTGAACGTAAAAAATTATAACTCTTTCAATTTTCAATATTTTTTCATAAAATTTATGGACGACGCTCTCGAAACAGGGTACTTTGTGGAAAAAAATAGCTCGGTGGTGTACGTTTCAAAAAGTATATTTATTCCGACCCATAGATAAGGTCGATTTTGAAGTGTAAAAACATGGCTATTTCTAGTCAAATACTGATAGTATAATAGTATTATGGTTTATTAATATAAAATAAAACGATGAAAGGTCAACAGAAAAGGTATTCAATCTGCTACAGTGCAGTCGACGTACATAAAAGCTCGATGTTGGCTGCACATTGGACGCTGATAGGAGGAGCATTGCTCCTTCGACTTCCGATCCTGCTGTGGGGTGCACAGTCTGTACCGGACCTCTTTCTCCAAGTATTGTCTTTCTTTTGGTGGTGTGGAACCCTCGTACTTGAGAATTGCTAATATTCCCTGTCTCATGTAGTAATGTCGCGTTGGAGAGTTGGCACTTGCGACCAAGTCCGCAAGTAGGGCGCAACGAGGGGGAAAGACAGTTCATAAATGCACTGCTTTTTGCTTTTTGTTTCTTTTTTCTCCAATATTTGAAAAAAAAATAAAATAACGATTGCCACAATTATACTTACGGCTTGTACGGAATATTAAAAAAAAAAAATTATTTTGTCTCAATTTTTCACAAAAGTCGACGCCATTGTCACACTTGGGTCACAATGACCCACACCTCGCGCACGATTTTCTTTAAACAGCTGTCACACTAACACTGACCCTTCTACTGAAGGGCTCTCTGTGTCTCCCGACTAGGGATAGTCCAAACTAACAGTAAATAGTAACTAGGAGCCCATTTGTACCCTTACAGTTATAGATATTTAGCTACAAAGTTAGACCATGGGTCCGGTGGACCCAGTGTGACAACGAAGGGTTAATATCACTATCGACTTTTCTCTGAGTGTACTCTAGATACTTTTTCGCACTGAGTGCGCAAATGTATCTACTCCAGATACATTTGCACACTGAATGCGCGAATGTATCTACTCGGCACAACGCGAGCCACGGTGTGTGAATCGGGCACTTCGCACACTATCAACAGACATAAGAAATCGAGTTTCGCACACTGAGTTACAAAATAGTAGATTACGATACAAGTGCGCAAAGTACGTGATTCTCGCACGAGTGTAGCTTGTCGCCCAAGCGAAGCGAGGGTGACAAAAACACGAGTGCAAGGATCACGTACGCGCACGTGTGTCGTATACTATTTTTTTCAACTCATAGTGTGCGAATTTCGATTTCGAAAATAAATATAAATCTAAATAATTTTATTAGTAACCGGAAACCCGCTGAAAATGCGAGTACTGTATTTTAGACAATATTCTACAGATACACTATTTACAGTGTGCGGAGTAAATCATTCTCTACACTCAGTGCGCGAATGCATAATATACTTCAGATACATTTGCGCACTCAGTGCGCGAATGTATCTACTCCAGATACATTCGCGCACTGAGTGTGCAAATTTATCTACTCGGCACACAGCGTGCCACAGTGTGTGAATCGGGCACTTCGCACACTACCAACAGACATGAGAAATCGAAATTCGCACACTGAGTTGAAAAAAATATATTATACTTTGCGAAAATGTTCTATTGGCTATTGGAAGGAAACTTATGGCACTCTGGTTTTCAGTGATGAATTTTCATGCGATTCTGAGTGGTTCATTGCATATATATTATATCTAATACGATTCGCGATTGTATTGGAAACGAAACTGGCAAAATAGCATCGTTTCAATAAGTTAGTACTTGCTCAAGTCTCGCCACTATAGGGTCATTTCCAACAGGTAGTCTTTCACATCAGAAGAAAACTTCCGATGGATTATACATGGAATTCGATTGCGAAGTATCATAATAGGTTCATGCGATATGGTACGGAAAGTATCATCAAAATATCTTTGAATATCTGTATTATATGGGGTCTGATTCAATTTCGCCATTGTCCCTCTATGAAATTGAAAATGAAACCATAACGTACATCTACACTTGTGTTGGACGTGTCCCAGCCTTCTAGCACACTAAACGTAGCAGTTGGTCCTTCCCCATTAACCTTGAAGTACTTGTCACCGTAACTTTCTAAATTTACTCTTGTGACCGTTCCGGACATGCAGAGATTTTCATTGCATGCGTCCTGGGGAAAAAATGAAATAAACCAATCGATGATAACATGACTGTACATTGATTTGGTGTGCATTTAATCTACACTCTATATCCATTAATTCATTTTTCGGGTTTACTCACCATGTCGTCATTTTCAGCTGAGTCTATGTTAACGATAGACAAAGTAAATATCAAAAATGACACGTTCGTCAGTTTCATGATGACTTCGGTTCGGGCCGATTGCAACTAGAGTGGAGGATATTTTGATCATCGTTTTTATTTCGCCTGAGTTTTACATAATATACAAATTGCGTACTTCCGTAACAATTACTCCGCGCTATTATGACGATAAGGTGTGCACTTGGGTTCCACCGATAAAGTTATCGTGCCATTGCTCGTGGAATAAACTTATTATACATCGTTGCGTAGGAAGTTACTCGATTGTAACAAATGATATATCTAACTGGCCGGACAAGTTCAATTTTTATTTCACGACGAAAAATATACTCACGAATACCATTCATTTTTCAACTCTAAGTGAAAATTATTTTCAGCTCCAAGAAATTGATATTATTATTCGTTTTGGTATATACATACAGGAGACAAAGAACGTAATAGAAAAATTACTATTTTTTGTAGGCCTATGAATCTTTCGAATTATCACAATATTATGCAATACATTTTTATATGAGCGTTTTTTTTTCGGCAAATCGAGTACGAAATTCAAAATTCATGGACACTGTGTTAAAACTGAAAGTAATAAAACAAGAATTCGTTGGATAACGGTTTTCAATTTTTTTCATTTCTATGACAAAGCTTCAGAGATCCTTTGACAGTCGTTCAGACATTTATTATTTTTTATGATAAAGCTCTTGTAATAATAATTGTCCTTGTTCATTTTATGATTTCTCTTGGCTGTGAGAAGAAAAAAAAAAACAAAAAAAAAAATGGTCGTGAATTGAAAAGCATAAAAATTGCATGTAGTACGTCTTATAACACCAAGAAATATCTATCGATAGTGAAATACACGGAAATGAAGAACAAAAAACTGGCGAATATCTATATCAACAATATTATATCGCGCTATTATGCAATTCCACGAGTAACTTAGTTCTTTGCCACTGAACTATAAGAAACAAAGTCTGTGTTGTATATATACCTATGGTCCAGTAAAATAAAGGCTGAAATCGTTGTTTTTGTCTGCCAGGCTGCTTTTTTGTGACACGTTGTATTTTGGTCCCCTGAAACTCCCCGAGAAGTGTGGAAGTGCTACCCTTCCGGGAAGAGTTGAAAAAAATTACAAACTACCCCAAAAATGCACTTTTCCAAATAACTCGAAAACAACGCGAGATATGGAAAAAAGTACAGAGTACAAATTTGTCGAGCGTAAAATTTTCTACCGAAAAGGTCCAAGAGACTTTGCCCCCACTCCCCACAGTTCATCCCCTACAGCCACCTAAATGTTTATCGTGAGAAAAAATTCATAAAAAATCCAAAAATCAGTATATATCAATTTTTTTTTTATAAATTAGCTTAAAAAATCCCAACTTTTTTTCCTAAAATGATATTTTTTCTTTATATTCATGTTTTGTTTAATACCAATCAAAATCAACGATATCTTTTTATATTTTGAATGAATATTTGTTATTTTTTTTTTTTTATACAAAATAGAAATAATAATAATAATATTTAATACGTGCTCTCCAAGATGAAAAAAATATTATTATTATTATTTCTATTTTGTATAAAAAAAAAAAAAATAACAAATATTCATTCAATATAATATATTGAAAGATATCGTTGATTTTGATTGGTATTAAACAAAACATGAATATAAAGAAAAAATATCATTTTAGGAAAAAAGTTGGGATTTTTTAAGCTAATTTAAAAAAAAAAATTGATATATACTGATTTTTGGATTTTTTATGAATTTTTTCTCACCATAAACATTTAGGTGGCTCTAGGGGATGAACCGTGGGGAGTGGGGGCAAAGTCTCTGTGACCTTTTCGGTAGAAGATTTTACGCTCGACAAATTTGTACTCTGTACTTTTTTCCATATCTCGCGTTGTTTTCGAGTTATTTTGAAAAATGCATTTTTGGGGTAGTTTTTAATTTTTTTCAACCCTTCCCGGAAGGGTATCACTTCCACACTTCTCGGGGAGTTTCAGGGGACCAAAATACAACGTGTCACAAAAAAGCAGCCTGGCCGACAAAAACAACGATTTCAGCCTTTATTTTACTGGACTACTACATTTATCAATTGCATAGGCTCGTTACGTATTTACCATTTTTTTTCCTTTCTCTCTAGTTTATAGCGAAATCGAAGGTATGCTATCGATTGAAGAAGATATTTTCTATTTGATGGCTAAAAAAGGGCCATCCTAATAAATCGTTAACAAAATTAGCTAAAACTGCAGTAAAATTGGAACGTAAAACTCGATTTTGGGTTTGGGTTTAAAAGGGTGTACTATCAAGTATAATATAGGTACTACAAGCCGATAATTTATGAAAAATATCCAATAGGTTGAAGCATAGAAAATTGTCCAAGGTGGCAGAAAGAATGCCTCGTATATTGCATAATGACTCTTTCCCAATTAAATGAAATATTTATAACAATGATAAGTATGTATAGTTATCCCGAGGATTTCGTCTGCAAGAAATTATATTCTCATATGTTTAAAATCACGATAATATCTTAATTTCGTGTGTAAACTGTACGATTTCATTGTGATTGCGGGTGTCTGGAATAAATTAGCTGACTAATTATTCTTTTTTAGGATTTTCGCAATTCTCATTCTCATAAATGACTAGGCGTCGGTATAATAATTATGAGATTGTTGATTGAAGAATCGTTATAATCATTATAAGTATATATTTATAATATACGCTCCTACGACATGGTCATTAACGCACCTTATCTGAGAAAGGCTTGTAAGAAGTTGCAGTCAGTATTGCAAAATATATTATAACAAAAATGGCTAAGTAAATATATTCAAACATTATGTTAAGAAATTATATTGCCATACATTAGGTTTTCGAACGGTTAAATTATTATATGAATGTTTGATTATATCGAATTATATCGAATGTTTAATCTATTCAGTGATATAGATATACATATTTCATATTCCAATAACTTATAATGGTGAGGTAAAGGATAAAGGTGATCTATATGTATATTGGAAAAAAATATGACAAAAATCGAGTTGTAAATCTTTAATATACGATGTGCTATCATTTTATATAAAACTTAACGGTATATAAATTCAAATATATATATAATTATATCTATGCGTATAATATTATGCGTGGTATAATATAGGTAAATATAAGTATATAATTTAGATAATATAAAGCTAACGAATATTGTGGTAAAGACTCCTCAATAATTTTCAAAAAAAAAAAATCAATACAGCCTGCAGACCAGAAATTTTATTATAATAAATTAACTGATCGAAGACTGTCTCTAATACGTGTATTAAAATTATTTTCCTAAACATCTCTATACTATAAATATATAAGTATATGTATATATGTAATGGTAAAATTGACTTACGAATATTGAAAATAATTATAATTATGACTTGCTTTGACCTTCGATGATAAAAAGTTTGATATGCGTAGAGTATACCTAATTACGTATACATTTGTATATTTTCAACTATATTGTTGAAAATTTTACTCCAGGTATAAAAGTTTAGTTTACATAATTTTGAAGCGGAAAGTATTTCATAGATCAATTAAAATGGATAATTTTTACCATCATCTCTATACCTCTCGAAGAAAAAGAAATTATCATTTTTAGAAATCGATCTCAAGTTATAGCCATATATATATTTTTTTTATTAACATGTTTAATTGTAAAATTTACATTATATACACATAAGTATATACATGCATATATACGACGAAGTTACAACTGTTCAGTCGTTCTAATTTGTGGTAAAATAAAAAGCAAAAGAAAAAAAAAAATCGTATCAGTATCCATTATAATTGTAAATGATTGTTTTAAAATGCCACAGATCCGTTTTAAGAATATATATCTATGCAAGTGATATAGGTAGTACTTCGCTGTATAATTGCATAGTTTTCATCCATTTATATCTATATATATTATATTGTAATTATTAGCACTTTAATAATTAAAAAAAAAAAAAAAAAAGTAGAAAAAAAAAATCTAATCGAGCTGGTGTCACATAATAACTTATCTAATAACTTTTTTCATCTGATTAAAATGATATATATATATATATATATATATGCGTATATCACTCGCTGAAAACATTGAATCTAATTTTAATCTATACCTACAGTAGACAGCGAATCGCATTAATGTATAAAATTTAAATCAGAGTTGAAAATTGTGTTGGGAATGACTAAGGGTGTTCGTCGACATTGTGTGTACGGGATGAGATGGTGCAGGGGAATAAAGACTGTGATGCGAATGTGACTTCGCCCTCGATAGTTCGCTGTAGCGATCTTGTTCAGGTGGTGCAACCAGGAGAACTGGTCTAAGGGAGAGTGACTTCCGGGATCCAGCAACACTCTGGGCTTCATTTACGTAGCCTGGATTAACTTCGCCTGGAATACGGAATGAGAAAAAGCTATAAGCGGCTAGACATTTTTTTTTCAAGCTTAATTATTCGAAAAGAGAGATTTTTTACGTGCGTTTCAGTTTTTATAGTTTACTTTCAAATTCATTGTTTTAGTAGTCAGATATTTATACTGACGATCGTAGGCGAGCAGAATTCAGATTATCACGACTCTCGATTGTTTTCTAATTCTAAAATGACCTCAAGACGTGCAAATAGAATCAGAATTTAAACAACGAATATAATTCAGCCGATTAAAACTGTAAGAGAAACCACTCGACTCACCTTTGTACAAAGATCCGTTGTTGAAAGGCTCTGGTTGAAGTCTCACGTGTCTAGATGCCAAGATAAAGGCCAGGGCTGCTAAAGTTGCAGCATCTAGAGCAGCGATTGTAGCCAATGGAATTGCCCATCTTACAGCACAGGCGCCAGGATTATACCTGTAAATTAATACAAATTTTTTTCATCCAGTCAGATATATTTATTGAACATTTTTATAAAGCTATGCAAAAAGATCCACGAGATAAAATGGTTTGCGGTATATTAAGCCCACCTGGAAGCTGTGGCTCCACAAACCGCACGAATCAAAGGGGAGTCCCAACCCAATGGATAAACTGCGACTCCAATTGCCATGCACACAGCTGAAAAAAGAGAAATTTTTTTTGTTTTTTTTTTTATACATTCGAGTTTGCATGGATATAATAATACGTGCAAAATGTATTTGTAATTTTTTTTTTTTTTTTTTGGCTGAGGTAATTATCGTCATAATGATTACAACGAATGAACGACGTAAAGGTGCTGAGTTCACTTTCGAAAAACAGAAGAAGAAAAAAGTCTGCAAATCTAACGGCCCGCGGGTTCGTTGGGTTAAAAAAAAAAACTAGGGCAATTACCACGTCGAATCCTAATCATTCTGAATTACCTAAGTAAGCATGAACTTTCGTACTGCGAATTCTGTTGTCGTTATATTGCTCGAAAGCGTTTAATTAAAGACGTCTAGTCTTGTGTGTGGGAGACAGTAAGTATCTATAGATATAGGAGCTAAAAGGTTGAAGTTGAATGAAAGTTGGAAACTACTTGGCGGCGTGTAGCCAGAAGAGAATACCTAACTCTCTACCTTATGTCTGATTTTTTCCACCGCTTCATTAAAGTCAAATTGTAGAATTCCACTTGTTAAATCGGTGCTCGTCCGCACGTACTACAGTCCCTAGTTTTCCACGGTTTCGCTACTTCGCATAGACTCGCTTTCGTTTCAAATGAATTCAATTCACTTGTATATCTATACCCGCCCTGAAAGTTTCTCTATGCAATACTCGACGTAGAAAAATCTCTTATACGATATAGTACTTTCGCATAAATATTTTAATCAATATATACTCGTACTAAAATTTATATGCAAATCACTTACGTTAAGTCATACGATGATCAACCCCGTCTCTCATAAAAACGAAAACATTATAAGATACATTCAATGAATCACATGCCAGGCTCAAGAGAAATTGTGAGAAAGGTACTATAAGTACATGAAAGCGTTAGAAATTACGGAAATATGTGAAAGCACTTATAAATACTCAATGAAGCTAATTATTTATCAACTATTTTATAATTTTGCCCAAAAATCAAATAAATCATCAATCTGTCATGGGAGTGTGTTATCATGATTATTTCCTGCCAAAGAGATTCGATTTCTAGACATGAAATAATTGTAGCCAGGTGTTGAAAAAAATTCCGTAAATTATGTAAAAAAATTTGAAATAAGCTTTTGACATCAATCATATAAAGAAAATTTGTGTATAAGGTACTAATCCATTCCTTTGATGGACATGTTAATTTAATAGTTATACGTGGTTAGCTGTTAGTTCACGGTTAAATATTTCATGTTCACATTTGTTGCCTGATATAGGGAAGTTCGAAGCGAATGTATATAATATATCGTCTGATAAACAGGGGCTGGAGTGACGTACTTCGAAATTGCATACAACTTGCGATGTAGTATCTTGAGAGTTAGTTATTTTTTTATAAATTTTACTTTTACTATCTACATATATATATATATATGTATATTGTATATATACGTGTTTAAAAAATAATAAATATAAATATGCACTCGCCACGATCTTAAACCTCACGAATTTACACAAAGGTGAGGTTGCAAGGTTGTTAGTGAAAGGAGTGAGTGGGCCTGGCTCGTATATGGTCTGCTCAGAAAATATATACATATCTAAATTTGCAAAAGGTAGTGCATTAGTATAATGTCACGAATTCGTATAATTTTATTACACTAATTTATCAACGTGATTCACACACGTGCTTAAATCGATTTTATAATGGGATAATGATTTTTCTGAAAATCTTTCGATGTTTAAAAACCGTGCAATACGATCCACATACCAAAATTCTTACAGTCAGCAAATATGCACAATGTTAAACATTCGCAGCTGTATAGGTATGAAATTATAAAACACCTTCTAGAGTTTCATATTATCACAATATCGCAGCGATATTTCAACTATATACTTCTCAATGCAAAGCAAAGGTGAGATTCACTTCGAAGACCATATTATCGAGTACCGCTAACTGGTCGATGGTCGTAATAGTTACAACGAAAACCAGTTTATTTTATAAATGTTAGACGTTTTTATTACCATCGAGAATAGAAACTAGTAATATAAACAGTTAAATGCTACAGAAATATTATTATTCATGCTGCAACGATCGCTGGGAAATAATTCGCTTCAGACACAACCGATCATCGTGTTTCCCGAATCGTATCTTCCGGATCGTAATCAACCGCTAACTTTCACTATCCACGATTGACGATTGACAGCGACGCCCAGTCCTGAATTATCCATTCAACATTAATAGCGATGGACAATCTGCGCCACATATTATCAGACGATCATTTACTCCGCATCCAACAGCTGCAGGTCATTATTGACTATTGTGAGTCAGCGGATTGCAAGCGACTAACGGTTAAGTGCAAGTTTCATTTTTCGACTTCGAATTGGAACGCTCGACTTGATTAATGAAAACGTCTACACAACGTCAGGTAAAAACTAAAATGTACCCAGGGTCTAAGGCGAATTTACGTTCTCCTGCTGGTAACGATCACCACAACAGATGATAATGCAAAATGTACAGTAAAACCGGTTGTTTGTATATTACATAAAATGCACCATTATTTGAAAAACGTTAGTTTACACAGTAGGCCAAAGAATTGGTCACGAACCTTAGTAGCTGTCAGGCCACCAACTGTTCAGACTAATAACAAAGGTGTTGGTCAACGGTAACGGCAATCTTACACACCGTAACGGTCTAGTCTACATTTCAGCCAGGCGCGGTAAACTCTACACAGTGAAATGCTGGATAGTGTTTAAGCTGCCTATAACGTAGTGCGATCAAGTACCTCTGTATATTCAGGCAAGGTTCTGCGAGCGAATTGGCAGCAATCGGTTTTTCTTTATCATGTTTTAATAATTTGCAATCTATCCTTGCACGAGAATATGCGGATAGGATTGAAATTGTAATTGTGTACGAGATCCTTGACTCAAAAACTCGCAATCTACACTGAGAAAAAGGTCTTGTTGTATACGGTCAACGAAATTTTTTTGTTGGGCCAACCAAAATTTTATTGTGCCAACAAGAAATTTAGTAGTATCAACAAAAATTTTGGTTGGCCCAATAAAATTTTGGTTGACTGAACAGAAAAATTTCTTTGACCGTATAATAACCAAATTTTGGTTGTGTCAACAAGACCTTTTTCTGAGTGTAGACACTCTATCATGTTTGACAATGGATTAAAAACGTCATCTACTATTCTCGTATAATTTAAACTTTGAGACTGATCCAATTTCACAGTCATATAGGTTTTTCTTCTGCAGGAGTAAGAAGAGTAAGAATAATTTCGATTGATATATGTATATGACTGGACTCTACGAAATGGGATAGGTCCTTTCGCGATCTAATTCATCCTGATTCGAGGCCCTTATAATTACATGGCTGTTTGATTAAACATTGTGATAAAAAAAATGAACAATGGCTGTTCACTAACCAGGACGGTTATGGATAGGTTGCATAACATCCTGCCCCAGAGCATCGTCACAATTTACAATTACTTTACTATATCATCAACGGTTACAGAGAGTTTAAGCCAGTAATAGCTGCAACTATTGGTCACGTGATCTTGTTGCACTTTCTAAACTGCAGTTTACGTTATTAATACCAAATATAGGGACTGTAATATTCTACGTCAATTTTTAATGGACACCATTTATCAATTTATATACTTTGTTAATAAATAATATATAACGTGAAACTTCCAACTAGCATGAACCTAATTAAAGTATTGATTAACGACAGATATCTATTCATCATACATTTCTAGCCGCGAAATATTTCCTCTCCAAGTTCCATTTATCACCATATTTACGATGTCCACCATAACTTGATTGATAGATTAGATACTGAAGTTTCTTACCGGAAACCACTTGCATCCAGGCACAGATGTAAAAAACTGTCGTACTCTGGCAGAAGAAGAACAACAGCATTGCGCATATGGATAAAAGGGCAATTATCACAGCCACCCCGACTAAGATAGTGCTTGCCCTAAACGGCACACTTATGATTGACATCAAGTCGTCTAAACTGCCGATACATTCTTCTCCAAGTTCACCTGTGGACATGAGATAATAAAGAAAATTTGAAACACTGGACTGGTGGCATATAGAGATAAAAGACGAGTGTAAATGATTTTTGGTTTCTGATATGTAAGTGATGAAATATTATCTGCAAGATTTTTTTTTATACACGTGGAAGAATGCATGGGGATTATATTATACGCCTAGAATGACGTCATTGGAATTTCAATTTATATTTGCGAAATCGTCAGCGAGGTATAGCGGTGTTATTATAATGATGTTGTAACGTTAAATTTCTTGTTGGTAAAAGAGCGCTAAAATTCAATACCCGGAAAAGGTGTGATTAGTCGGAATGAATCATGATGCATTTTTATAGTTATAAATGTGTAAACGATGTTGAAACGAGGTAATAAATGTGTTATTTTCTTGCCATTTCCACCGTAGCTGCATCTCGTCCATAGGCCAAATCTCCCAGGATTTTCATGCTCTAAATCGCCCAACCATTCCGGTGTCACAAAGGCCACAACTCCTATTATCGCATAGCATATGGTAAATATTCCCCATAGAACACCAATGGCCTTTGAATTTCTGATGTAATTCGTAGCGTACATATGAGACGATTCAACGTACTCGATTTTTGACCCCATGTTTAGAACCGGATATGAATAACGGGCTTCACTGAATATTGAATTACGTTTGCTGACCTTTTCTGGATTATTTATTATCCATATATCATTGATGCAACAATCCAATACGTTCTTTCGATAATCACGATCTTAAGGAAGTAATAAATTTATCAAGAATATTGCGCAGCGATTTTAATTAATACAACATGTGTGTATCCTGTTGATTCTGCAAATGATTTTAAGCAGTTTGCGAAATTCTCTTCAGCAAAAGTATCTCTTTTTACTCTTGCATCAAACTTTTATTATAGTATTTTGAAAATTGGTTACTACCACGAGGCATATCAAGGTTTTGATATTTAAAGATGTGTCACATTGTCTACCCAACAATCATGCGGTTTTTCAATGATTCACGTTCGAATTGAAAGCCGAGAGTCACACGACATAGGTGCAAACATTTCAGCAAAAAGACACAAGAAGAATTTTCGGTCTTTCCTAATTTGTTATTATATTTATCTCGTTAATAATTACACTCAGCATATACAACGTTCAGGTAAAATATTAGAGACTCTTTTAGCTCCGGTACCAGTTAACAGGTTTGATTAACGATTTTTTTTTTAATAAGCACTATAATCGCACCGCGTCTGCACTTGTTAACCGCACCAGTGTAACTAAGGAATCAGTGTTTCTTAAACGGGCGGAAAACACAATCGTAGTTTCTAAAGAGGGCAGGCAAAGAACAGAGAGATCAAGATGGCTGCCCAGGTGAGGTTGCCAGGTGAGAGAGTATACTGAATGGGGCCTTGTGGGCCCAAAGCAGCTTGACAGGGAAAGGCTGGTCCCGAGGAGTAGGGATCGGATCTTATGTTCATTACACCTATACAATCTGCGCAGGCTACGTTGAGTCACTGTCCTGCGTCCTGTCAGCTCAACATAGCCAGGTGTAAGCCTCGTATAGTTATTCTATGTAGGATAGGGACATTCAATTTTTAACTAAACGGAGTAAATAATTAAAAGACAATAAAATTGGTAATGGAAATAGAAAAATATCTTGACGCGTTAACACGTGAATTTTTCAACGAATTAAAATATGTATTGTTATTGCTGTGTACACAATACATAATTATCGTACAACCATGTTATTTTTAATTGCATATTCCGTTATTAACTTTCATAAGCGACACAGAGCATTGGCAGTCGCGCAGATAGACCTAAGCGATAGGCAACTCGATATACAGCGACGTAGTATGGATTCACATTCATAAGGCAGGCCCAGGATGACGATAAGGACTATAAGGAAGATAACTTGAAGATATTAAACTAGATAATATGTATTTTGTTTCCTGCGGAATATTTGATATCCCTCTATTTCTTGAAGTCTACCATTTTTTGTTTTATCAGCGCACAGCTACGACATATTTAAAAAATTACATGTCTCTTGTATGATGAAAAAAAAGAATTACATACGTCGGGTGGGTATCATTTAATTTACTTCATATTGTTACGGAGGTTGATACATCCTTAATTTGTAATTCGCATGGTTTAGTAGTCATCTTAAATAAAAGATGTTAACATATATCATTTGTTCGCCGTTGCCAATAATTGCAATTCAATTTTTATAAATAACCAGTTTTGTTCAAGGCATAAAACCGAACGCACGTATTTTTCAATACAACCAATTATTCTTCGAAATACTATTTATTTAATAACTCAGAGACCCCACTCAATATTTACGGACTATCTGAAAACTCATTTCCGTAACACTGGTGTCAGAATCGGGATTTTTCTGAGCATCATCGCAACCTAAAGTGGAATAAAACGACAGATGCCTTACAATCGACGAACTCGAACTTCCATCAACGAGCCCATTCCTGCCTCGACCATGACCGAAATTCCCTTGACCCGTCCGACCGAAAAACACTCTTCTCTTCCGCCATTGCAACACCCCGATGGCTCTGCAGATGGAACTGTTCCGGATGATGGTACAGGAACAACAACGACAGTCGGAGACCCTCGTTTCTTCTCTGTTTTCGGCTCAACGTGAACCCCAGAGAGAACACCGCGAGCAGTCCGAGGCCCTCCTTACCAAAGTCCTTTCTGCCCAACGTGAGTAATCCGAGGTTTTACAATTTTCCCTCCAAAAGAACCTGGAAATCCTTGGCAGCCGGATCACAGATGCCAGGTTTTTCACTATCCCTACTCTACGCAGACTTTCTCTAGTACGAGACCGTTTCGATGAAGTCCCAATAATAGAACAAAGATTTTCCTTTGAACTGAATCCACCCATCCTGGACCTTTCTTTCCTGTTTTTCCCGTTTCCCTCAGATAAGATCTTTCTAATTTTATTATTTCATTTAATTTTGATTTTTAGGATAATTATGATTATAGGTATTTTGAATATTTTGCACACGGATCTCACATTTGTCTTCCCATCTAGGTCGTTCTATCAACTGTTCTTCTGAAGAGGTTTCGATCTGGGCTGCAGATTCGGGATTAAGGATCAAACTACTTCACCTGAGCTCCTATCCCATACACCATCCTATCGCCCACCTTTTGCAGGACCTATACAGTTTTCCCACCGCTCACCGCTCACCGCTCACATCTTGATCCTGCGTTCTTCCGAGTTCTTCTTCCAAGAAAAAAGACTTCAGAGAACATTTTAATACTTAAACTCACACTTTGATAGTTTTTAACGCTCAGCTATCTTTCCAAGATCTTTTGGTGTGGTTTTTCCCTAGGGATAAAAGGCAAATGCCAAATAGTTTATGGGAAAAGTGTCAAATCTTTAACTTTTTAACCGCACAGGCTTCCCCAAACAGAGCACCTACAAACAATTTGATTAATAGACATTTTGTTTTTCTTTTGAGATTTTATTTTTGATTTCGACTTTAACTTTAACTTTTCAATAGTCGACCTTCCTAATGGGGGGGGGGGGGGGGGGGGGGTTAGTGTTACGGAGGCTGATACATCCCTCATTTGTAGTTCACATGGTCTGGTACTCATTTTAAATAAAATATGTTAACATATTGTTACATTTGGTAAAATCACCCTTATATCATTAATTCTGTATGATCTACATCTAGTAACCTAATATGATAAAATACGTCTTCTAGAATATAAGAACTACGTGAAGTAAAATATTACGTTATATAAAATATAAGAACAAACATTATTGTAAAATAAATCAGTCTAGCTCTAGCTTATTACTAAAGCAGACCTGTATTTCAGAATACATAATCCTTTTGCCCAATTCATATAATTTAACTTTGATTCACTTTATTTCCCTCGAGAACCCACTATTAACTTATTATTTCTCATTGCAAAACACATTTTGCAACAATATATCATTTGTTCGCCGTTACCAATTGCAATTCAATTTTTATAAATAGCCAGTCTTGTACGAGACATAAAACCGAACGCACTTTTCAATACTTTACAATAGCATATGCCTTATTTTAATGGGCTTACGCGCATTCAAATACGCTGAATTCAAATACGCCAGAAAATTTGGCCACTCAGGTATATTTGGAGATCTAGTTAAACTGACTGCAAAAATATGACTCAATTCGTTCGAAAATCGAATTATATAATGCATGTCAGGTACAGAAACATACTCAAGCCTCTAATTGGCCGATATTATAAGGCTACATTACATGACATTAATTCTTGGGTTTATGAATGATGGTGTCACTAGATCACCTCTAATTACAAGAAGTATTCACGTGGATTAGATTGCCTGCTTTACGACATACGAGTAACATGCTTTCAAGCTTGAGGGGTCCAACTGGCTTCACCTGCCCGTATATTCATCAAAATCATACGTTAATTTCGGCATAATAATACCGTATTTTATTCTAAAATCGAACAAGGAATTTTATTCGACACGAATCATTTGTTACGAGGGCATAATGGATAGTTCTTCAGTTTCTGGTATCCAACATTTCGCATGACATCAGGAGTTCTTGACGGAGAGTATTATCAATATCAATATTTATCAATACATCTTTTTTCCGGGTTTCTTTTTGGGAAGCCCAAGATTGAATGAGAAAATTTAATGTATTTCAAGATAATTTAGGGTACATTTTTAATGCACTTGAAATATGTATTAATTAATTTAATATCAAACGTTATAAATTGTGAAATTGATGATATTCATGAAAGTTTTTGCGTCTTATCAATCGAACGACCTTGTTCGGTCAGTTAGGTGCATTACTTTCGATAATAATTTTGTTCCTTATGGCGATAATATAATCTCACTAATAACTAGATAGCTGAATAGGTATAAGCTATCTATTTATTTTACACTGCCACACGGTTATGGGGCACAATAATTACTCGAATCGTAGATAACTTGTGCATTACGTAAGACTCGAGTGATATAAAAGCGATGATCGGAATATTCATTATTTCAATGGTAATCGATCGTCAACGAAGTAACAATGAAGTTGATCAAGGTGTTGTTTTTTGTGTCGGTTATATACATCGTTAAACTAGATGCAGCTGAAGAAGATGTCTCCGTAAGTCAGACGGAGGATTACTATAATAAGCAGCTATTCTGTGAATTAAACGAACATAGAACACATACTATAGTCCGATCGTTATATTTGATATTTTTTTTTTTTTTTTTTTTAGGCGTCTGAATCAGAACTCCAATCATCGTCTGAAGAAGAAGGTGATTCGGGATCTGGATCTGAACCTGAACCAGAACCCCAACTAACGTCTGAACAAGAAGGTGATTCGGGACCTGGATCTGAACCTGAACCTGAACCAGAACCCCAACCAATGTCTGAAGAAAGTGATTCGGGACCTGGATCTGAACCTGAACCAGAACCCCAACCAACGTCTGAAGAAGAAGGTAATTCGGAACCTGGATCTGAACCTGAACCAGAAACCCAACCAATGTCTGAAGAAGAAGGTGATTCGGGACCTGGATCTGAGCCTGAACCAGAACCTCAACCAACGTCTGAAGAAGTAGGTGATTCGGGACCTGGATCTGAACCTGAACCAGAACCCCAATCAACGTCTGAAGAAGAAGGTGATTCGGGACCTGGATCTGAATCTGAACCTGAACCAGAACCCCAACCAACGTCTGAAGAAGAAGGTGATTCGGGACCTGGATCTGAATCTGAACCTGAACCAGAACCCCAACCAACGTCTGAAGAAGAAGGTGATTCGGAACCTGGATCTGAACCTGAACCAGAAACCCAACCAATGTCTGAAGAAGAAGGTGATTCGGGACCTGGATCTGAGCCTGAACCAGAACCTCAACCAACGTCTGAAGAAGTAGGTGATTCGGGACCTGGATCTGAACCTGAACCAGAACCCCAATCAACGTCTGAAGAAGAAGGTGATTCGGGACCTGGATCTGAATCTGAACCTGAACCAGAACCCCAACCAACGTCTGAAGAAGAAGGTGATTCGGGACCTGGATCTGAACCTGAACCAGAACCCCAATCAACGTCTGAAGAAGAAGGTGATTCGGAACCTGGATCTGAATCTGAACCTGAACCAGAACCCCAACCAACGTCTGAAGAAGAAGGTGATTCGGGACCTGGATCTGAATCTGAACCTGAACCAGAACCCCAACCAACGTCTGAAGAAGAAGGTGATTCGGAACCTGGATCTGAACCTGAACCAGAAACCCAACCAATGTCTGAAGAAGAAGGTGATTCGGGACCTGGATCTGAACCTGAACCAGAACCCCAATCAACGTCTGAAGAAGAAGGTGATTCGGGACCTGGATCTGAATCTGAACCTGAGCCAGAACCCCAACTAACGTCTGAAGAAGAAGGTGATTCGGAACCTGGATCTGAACCTGAACCAGAAACCCAACCAATGTCTGAAGAAGAAGGTGATTCGGGACCTGGATCTGAGCCTGAACCAGAACCTCAACCAACGTCTGAAGAAGTAGGTGATTCGGGACCTGGATCTGAACCTGAACCAGAACCCCAATCAACGTCTGAAGAAGAAGGTGATTCGGGACCTGGATCTGAATCTGAACCTGAACCAGAACCCCAACCAACGTCTGAAGAAGAAGGTGATTCGGGACCTGGATCTGAACCTGAACCAGAACCCCAACCAATGTCTGAAGAAGAAGGTGATTCGGGACCTGGATCTGAACCTGAACCAGAACCCCAACCAATGTCTGAAGAAGAAGGTAATTCGGGACCTGGATCTGAATCTGAACCTGAACCAGAACCCCAACCAACGTCTGAAGAAGAAGGTGATTCGGGACCTGGATCTGAACCTGAACCAGAACCCCAACCAATGTCTGAAGAAGAAGGTAATTCGGGACCTGGATCTGAATCTGAACCTGAACCAGAACCCCAACCAACGTCTGAAGAAGAAGGTGATTTGGGACCTGGATCTGAACCTGAACCAGAACCCCAACCAATGTCTGAAGAAGAAGGTGATTCGGGATCTGGATCTGAACCTGAACCAGAACCCCAATCAACGACTGAAGAAGAAGGTGATTCGGAACCTGCATCAGAACCCGAACCAAACGCTATGTCAGAAGCTGAATCAACACCTGAACCAGAATCCACACCAGCCTCAGGAGAAGAGGAAGGAAATTCAGGTTCCGATGATCCTGGATTCCTTGGAACTGTGATATCGTACATCCCAATTGTGAATTATTTTTATGATTCGGGATCTGAACCTGAACCAGAACCCCAACCAACGTCTGAAGAAGAAGGTGATTCGGGACCTGAATCGGAACCTACATCAGAACCCGAACCAAACACTATGCCAGAAGCTGAACCAACACCTGAACCAGAATCCACACCTGAACCAGAATCCACACCAGAACCAGAATCCACACCAGCCTCAGGAGAAGAGGAAGGAAATTCAGGTTGCGATGATGCTGGATACATTGAAACTGTGATATCATACATCCCAATTGTGAATTATTTTTATAATTGGATTATAGGGGATTCTTGTAATTCTGGGTAAAGCTCCGGAGAGGCTTATGAATGATCAGCGTAATCGACAGTTTCAAAAGCGTCTTAGAATTTATAGGCGGTATGTGAAAAGGAATTCGAATAGGAAAAGATGTCACGTTTGCAAAGCTTATGTTATTTATTTTTTGTTTGATACAGCTCTTTTCACCAATTTAAAGCGATGAATAAAATAATTTCCACAAAGCTTGCCTATTGCCATAATTCATTATAATTTATGATCGAATATTATTCATATAGATAACTTCATCGCGTGTTAATTAGCGATGTCCCTTTCCTTCAATTTCCTTATCAATTTTGTGAGCTATAATTCTGACAAAAGTGCTCATAGAGCTTGCAGTATATAGTAACAAAAAAAATTGGTCAGACGCACCCGAGATCGCGAGATTGGGAATCCCCTTCAGCACTATGGCTAGAACCAATGGTAATGTTTTCTCACACGATTTTGTTGCTGCGGAAGCCTATGGAAGTTTGGTGATGCTAACCGAATTGCGGATTCTGTCGCGGTCCTAAACGCAGCTCGTAGTTATACGTGTATACCTATCGTATCTACACTGTCGACAAAATCAAATGGCATATATTTGAAAAATATGCAATCAATTTTGAGTACTCTTCTTAGGATCTTCATGATCTTTGAGACTTATCTTTTTATTTATCTATGGGTCGATAATATCATCTTCAATTCCCGGTATCACCTGCCTGCAATTTTGAATTGCAACGAAACCTTTCTGTTTTTGCAGAGTTCACTGGCGAGTATTGCGGTCGAATTTGTGATGATAATATTTTTCGAATGTCTTTTTTGAATAACCTTACATGTTTCTATAAGATAAATGAAGAAATAATACATTTCTTCTGTAGTACCTAAATGACTTTTTTAAGGAACTATTGGGATCCTTGGAATGGGCGTGGCTTTGAAATTTTAGCTTTGTTAGAGTAGTTCTACTTTCTGCCACCACTAGTTGGTATCGAGGTTCTAAGGTTCCCAATAGTAAAAAAAAAATGTATAGCGTCAATTAAAATTCAATTCCGAACACATACGTCCAAAAACATGTTCATTTCATGCGAAATTAAAGAATTCTCATTGTTTTTATGAAATTCGACTGTCAATTACACAGAGGCGAGCAGTCGACCTTTATGATTTCAAACCCGTGATAAAAAACCGCGGTTTTTGTCGGGTTACCATTGGTGGAGGTAACTTAGGGAATTTCTAGAGAGAAACGGAACTGAATCTAGGGAATACGCCGCAGGTACCATCTGGCAACACTGTGTCATACGTCATTTCTGATTTCAATTCAATCAAATATGGCGAACCGCACGGTGAAAGACGCGAAATCTATCCGCGGTACAAATCCTCAATATTTAGTGGAAAAAATCATCAGATCACGAATATACGATTCAAAATATTGGAAAGAAGAATGTTTTGCGTTAACCGCCGAACTGCTAGTCGACAAAGCGATGGAATTAAGGTAAAATATTCATAACCTCTACTTCCTACTTTTCACATCTCAATTGTTTACTTCCTAAAATCGGACCTTTAACTTTAGGCATTTATTCTTATGCCCAGATATAAAATCGTCACACTTATAACACGACGAAAAAATCGCTGATTAACCTACAAAATCGAAAGCTCAGACCATCTTCCTATTCTAGATATATCGGCGGAGTATTTGGCGGCAATGTAAAGCCAACTCCGTTCCTCTGTTTGATATTAAAAATGCTACAAATTCAACCGGAGAAAGATATCATAGTAGAATTTATTAAAAATGAAGAATTCAAGTACGTACGTGCTTTGGGAGCTCTGTATATGCGGCTAACCGGAACCTCGGTTGATTGCTATAAATATCTGGAGCCGTTGTTTAACGACAATAGGAAATTGAGGAGACAGAACAAACAGGGTCAATTCGAATTGGTTCATATGGATGAATTTATCGACGAATTACTCAGAGAGGAGAGATCATGCGATGTTATTTTACCCAGAGTACAGAAACGACATGTTTTGGAAGAAAACAATGAAATAGGTCCGTCGATTTCAAAGATATTTACAATTTTTTTTTTATCATATTTGATGTGGTTATCGATTTTTCACTTACAGAAGAAGAGAACGAATTCTGCCTTTTTTTTATTCAGGAAATTATTGTAATAAATAAATAAATAAATAAATGACGTTGATTTTACAGAAGGAAAAATATCCGCACTTGAGGATGATATGGATGAAGGAATTGAGTCTTCTGAAGATGAAGATGTGCCTGTGGTGAAAGAGGAGAGTCGCAAACGTACGGAAGATTTTGAGAGAGAACGTCATAGAGATAGAGGAGAAAAGAGGCATAATACTCGTACGGAGAAGAAATCAGAGAGAGAAAAACGGAGGTCTAGAAGTCGCGAGCGAGAGAGAGATAGGAGGGAACGTAAACGGAGTAAATCTCCTAAAATACACTCGTCATCTTCGTCTCATAAGGATAAAGATAGGGATAAGGATAGACACAGAAGAGATGATAGAGAGAAAGAAAGAGATCGAGATCGTAGAAGAGAACGCGAGAGACCTAGACATTGAAAATTTGTATCAATCGATTTATAATAATCAATTATTACTACTTGAAATAACTTCATACTTGTTTGACAAATGGCATAAACTCATACCACAAATTTTGAAACAATTTTTTATTTCAACGAACCCGATATCTAAAATAATAATCGCCTATTGATAACAGATAATATACCTAATTTTGGAAATTTTTATTTTTTGCATGCTCTCATTGTCAGATGTTCACAGCATATGGGATAAAATGATAATAACTGTACTTTAGCTAACTACAGTTTAATCATATTAAATTTACATCATTTTTACTTATTTTGTTTAAATTAAAGCTACACAGTAGCTTACCCGTACATTTTATGAGTAGAAAATGAATATGCATACACGTAATACTTGGAATAATTAATTTGTATTAGTATTAGACTGTGGATTCTTTTCACTTTTGTATCTGTGATACAAACGATAATGAAGATTGATTAAATCGTCATTTCTGCACCCAAGTATAACGTATATGAAATGGTTCGATACATTATATCGGCATTGCGTTATTTTATGTAGTATATACGTAATTTTAGATATATTTAGAGATAATATATCAACAGCAAAAGATACGCATAATTATAAAAGAATATATTCTTAGCGCGATAATGATGTCTGAACCATTTAATTAATGTAAAGTAATTAGGTAATAATTTGCCTAGCATTTAACGCCATATTTACATATTTCATATTTGCATTATTTTATAATAACGTATTATAATCAAATCGTCTATCTTGATAATTATAAATAGTGAGCAAAATAGAGTATATTAGGTATGTACCTAGGTACGAAGGAATGGGTAATTAATTAATTAAACGTGTGAGTAATCTCTTTCCATATTCGAGATTTCAAAGAACGTCGTACACACGTTGGGGTAAACAGAATGATTCAAAATAATATTACAAGTGTTTTCGTCAACAGGATTAGTAAGATTTTACGTAATTAGGATACGTGATTCTCAAGAAAAATCATAATATAGTCATAGCCTTTTCAAAATATGCATTCTACATAGAATTAGGTATCTTATTTATCAATTTTTACAACTGTCTACACTGAGAGACAGTGTCTAGAAATAATCTTTGAATAACTTTTACAATTGCTCAATCGCAACAGCTTAGACATTAGAGACTTTCCTCTGTTATTAATCAGCTTTAACGATTGTTAGAAAGTTGGCGAATTCAATATGAATAATCTTTCTTCCTCCTTCTTTATCCATTTCAACAATTTACTCACTGAATTTATCGCATCTGGTTTAGTTACGAGCGGTTCAAACGTAACATACAATTCAAAGCCTGATGTCACCTGTAAAAAAAATTAGAAAGAAAACATTTACACATATTTCAAACTAGGTTTCAAATATATTCTCAGAAATTAAGACCAATTATTCTCTTTTCTCACCCAAGCTAGCATCGTTTCCATGTCTAATTGTTGGAATATCAATTTCAATGGTCGATTCGGAGCATGTAATCTGTGGTGAAGGCATTGATAGAGACCCAATAATCTATAATAAAAGAAAGAAGATAAAACATTGTCATTATAAAGGAGAATTATTAATTAATTTCACTTAATTAAAAATGAAATTCTTAATGAAACAAAATTACCGTTCAATTTCTTCGTCCGTTGTGTAAGGCGGTTGAAAACCTGGACTCCAGAATTGTGCGGTACTTCTACATTTATACAAAACATGTCTCATCTCAGGTAAACCGATTTCTGCCGTTGTAACAGAGGGCTTATTCATTGATTCGTTGATTGCTTCCAAGCAATTTGTTCGTCGTAATTTCTCGACTATTTTCTGTTAAAAAAAATGGTAATTAGTGAGCATTGGGTAAAGTTAGTTGAATTTTTTTCTAGTATTCGGTTCACTCACTTGTTTAGCTTCTGAAAGTGTGTAGAATACGTTCCTGTCTACAGTTAAAAGCAATAAACAAGCCTGGCAATCTTCTGCCAAATATGAGACATGCCCGTGCATAAAACCGTTGGAGTCAAACTTTGGTAAACATATTGGAGTCCAGCTCTCTACTGTTTTAAACGACTCTGAACTGTCGACTAAATTTTGAATCAAGTGCAAATCTGCTGGGTGTATGAAATACTTTTTCATCCTTACCAGAGTCACCAGCTGATTGTTAGCCAGCAATATTGCAAATACCAAATTCTGAAAACATTACAATGGAAGTTTTCGGTCCTTGTTGCCTTCGTTCATCAAAAAATGCATAAAACTGTATAGAGTGAAATTTGGGAAATTCCCATATGAAGTCTTAAACTTTGAATGTTTAAATCTTACCCACCTTAATTTTACCGCAAGTTTGAACTATAGTCTGAGTAATAGAATCCCTCATAGAGGGTACCAACGGCAAGCATTTAATAGCACCTAGAAAGAAGGCTGGTTCTCTGTCCATAAAGTTAAGCAAATGATCAATGATCCTTTCGCTACCCGTCAACATTCTTCTTAAATCGTAATTCCTCCTTTGTTCGTAAGCCCTTGTTAACTGTGATTGTGTTAGGACGGAAACTATTTGATTGTAGACATATCTGCAAACATATTTTCAATTTAATCCAAATTTTAGATTAAATAATCCAAAACCATTAAGTAGGTATTTTCTTAAATTTAACTCCCTGATAAGTGATGTTGCATTCTTTCTCAACATTTTAAAATAGCATTCGATCAAACGAGTATTTCTAAAGTATATTTCATTCTTTGGTATCAGTTTTTTTAAAATCATACTCATTTCAGGTGTATCAATTCTATCGACGAATTAATTATCTACGAACATATTATCATTCCAAAAATTAAAACGATTCTTTCTTTAATCAGAGTAAAAAACAATTCTGCTTACGTTAATTGCAATACTAGCTGAGGCACACTTTCCAATGTTTTAGAAACAGTGACTAATATCAAAGGTCCTTTAACAACGAAAACAAAATTAGTATCGCCGGCGTGTACAGATCTAATCATGTCATTTCCAGCTTGAACAAATGAGACCAAAGCCTGCATTACTCCCATAAGTGTGACCAATTTGTCCTCCGAACTATGCCTTGAATAGATGGGTTTCCCAGCTTGGCTCAATATGAATATGTGCTTTTTTTGAGCCAGCCATGTCTTGTTTCTTAACGGATCTATTTCTAAACTATTCAAGCTAAGCTGTTGCTGCATAATATCTTCCTATAAAATACGAAATAGAAAAAAAAAAAAAAACATTAATATCAATTTTAAAATTTTCTTTATTCTAGCTACGTTTATATACACAATCAGAATTCAGATTATAGGTTAGGAAATATTTACCAGATCTGGTTCATCAGCAGGTACAGAAGACGGCTTTGGATCAGTTGGACTTGATGCTGTTGGTGTGACAGGCATCTCACGTACTTCTTCTTGCAATTCTGATATCGTGCTTGTTGTACTCTCCTTCATTTGTCTGTCGTCTATACTGCTACTCATCTCTTGTTCGTATTCTTCAAAACTGTCGGTTGTAACTAACATTGTTTCAGCTGAAGCCCCTGGCTCAATTCCTGGCTCAGCTATAACGTCATCAACGCTCGATGACTCTTGAGTTGCCATTTTTTAAGCTAATTTAATTATTTATTTATAGCTATTGTTTGTATAGATTAGTTTTCAACAGAATTGACGTTTCTCTATTATTATATCAGCCGGCCATGACAGCGCGCTGACATGTTTTACTGTACTTTACTCACTAGCATCATTTTACGCTTATCACTAGCATTAACCAGTCTTACCAAATATCCCCAGATCAGGTCAGGTTGTTAAACTATAGAAAGTTTTGAGTAGATGTAATACTATAGGAAATAGCGGGAAGTTATTTAAAATACTATTCAAATTATTCGTTAATGTTATTTTTAATCTTTGAAAATTTATAAATTATTTCACATGCTATGATAGGATACAGAAAACATTTGAAAAAAATATTATAATCTACACGATTGAAAGTATTTTAATAATTCAAATTGCGTATTGGATTAACAAATGAATATAGTCACTTTGAATATTTTATTCTATTATATTCTATTCTATTATAGATTACAGGATAAATTGTATATTAAGGCATAACTGGATGGACAGTAGGGTGAAAAAGTTAGTCCAAAAATTGGCAAATCTTGTATTTACAGGTCTCGATCGTATTAGTACATGTTTGGCCTCACAAATAGCTAAATTAATTATAAATTAACACTTATAAGTGTTGATTTGCCATTTTTTAATATCAATTGAAGCGAAATCTTACGAAATTAGGGTTAAATTCGTAGATTTCAAAAATCCATAACTACTAAATTGTTTAGTGTAAAATTCTGAAATAATTAATGTATCATTATTCTATCGAGAACTATCATTCATAAAATTTTCAAGAATTTTTGCGATTTTTGATTATCCATCCAGTTATACTTTAATTGCCAAATTGTATCTATTTAGGTAAAAACAACAAAAAAACAAAAAAAAAACGCAGAAATATAAATTCGAAAAAATTGATTATTCGATATTTAGGAATATTATGAATATAATGAATTCTCAAGTTATTGTCTCTACTCTCTTCATTCTCCTTTACTTTACTAAGAAATAGGAATTATTATATACTCAAATGAGAAGGCGGATATTTTTCTATAAAATAATATCCTTGTTGTACCTATGTATGTTGTATAATGATTAAACTAACTATTAATCATTTATAAAACTCCAGAAGATTTTCTGTACTGTCCAAAATGTTCCAAGTATTGTTGTATAGTATCCATAGGCTGATAAATCTCGTTCATTCGATTCTGAAATACGTTTTGTATATATATATATAACGAATAATAAAATAACAAATTCTTTGACTATAATTTCTTGAATAAATTATTAATACCAATTTATAGATTGAAATACAGCAAATAATAATTTACAATTCGTTTATTTATCTTACTTGTAAATATTGAGGCGCTTGATTTGGCACAGCTGATCCTAAAAAACCCTGTAGAAATTCCCTCATCAATTCCCACGAACTTCCCGGAATGACGCAGGGCCGATATTCGATCTGTGAAACGTCGATTGTTTGAAGAAGAAGAAAAAAAAAAGAACAATTTACGAATTCATATAAGTCAAAGTAAATAAAATGTTTTCAGACGTGGAAGTGACGTATATAATTATACTAATGAGCAAAACTATAGACATAAGTTAATACGCATCAGCTTCTTTAACATACTTTATCGTTATCTGTTTCGATTGCAATTTAATAATTATCATTCTGAAGCATAAAATGATTGTGAAGCGTTTTTTTTTGTTTTGTTTTTGTTTTGTAATCATGAAACATTAGTAATACGAAAGTATACGTAACGAAGAATGAGGATTTTAAGAAGAAAATATCCCGCGCTTCTGTAGAGCTTCGAGAAACCAAACGACGTACTTTCGGAGTTCGTACATATTTACAAAGAGGTGGAAATCACCGTGGGAATGCAAAGATGTTAATTTAAACAAATGGAAGTTGGAATTCGCCGAAGGGTCTATCCCATGAGCTGACGACGTAACTAGCGGCCTAAATATTTAGATTTCAACGATTTGTGTAAACCGCGGTTAACCACCGATCAACTGATTAATACCGCAAGGATGGTATTAATTTGCTATATTTACATTCGTAACATTAGCGAAGAATTCAGCGTTGAAATTCTACAGCTAACAGGCAAAATATAAAACGTGACAACATTGAGCGTCGTCAGACTTTCGGAGAATTGACAATTCCAAAGTTCATCGTCGTACGAAGATTGCTTTTCTATTGTCTACGTTATCACGGTTTAAATCTGAGAATAACATCTGCGTTAACTTTTACAGGCATTATTACTCACTACTCGGTAAAAAAAAAAGAAAAAAAAGAAAAAAAAAGAAAGAACAAAAATGATTATTATATCTAAACATACCTACTATATACCTTTTTATACAATCTTGTTACAATTATAGAACATGATTATGACGGTATGTTAAAAGGTACAAAAAAAAAAAGCGTCTAGCTGTACAAAATTTAATCGCAAATGGAAAACGAGGATAGCTGAGCGAGAATTTGACATTAAAATAAAAATAAAAATTTTTTTTTAAAATTTCATTTCTGTTGGCATTTCCCAAATTATTTGTTCGCTCTCCCCTCGCATTGTCTCGTTGACTCGATCCTCATGGAAATAAACAGAAAAAGGAAAAAGAGAATTTAAAAAAAAAAAAAAATCAAGCTCGCAAAGGTCTCCGGAATTTTTCCTTCACTTTAAACTTTTCGCACTGGATATTATATATATCTGTAATCGCGGGTCAAATTCTCTCTATACAGCCGTATACGATTCACGATGAATAAAAATATCATTTTAAACCTCAGACAAAACCTTTTGACTCTCTTGAAAAATTCATCTTTTTCTTTCCTTCTTCTGTATATATTCTCATATATTCTGTGTGGTTGCAAAAATTTCTAGGCAGTGAAAATCTGCAGCCCAAACCCAAACCCACTCCCTTTATTTTCTTTTTTTTTTTTTTTCTTTTTGTCTTTATTCTTTTTTTTTTCTTTTTTTTTTTTTTTTTTTGCCGTGCTGTTTATATACCTATGTAGACGAAATATATAAATATATATATCGACCCGACCCCAAGCCTCGTATCCCCAGTCCTACCATTTACCACTTCATCCCCTCTAGATTTTCTGTCGGCGAAAATCACCAGGGGAACAAAAATATGGAAACAAGAAAGTGGGGAGACACGGGAGATAATGAGATTTCTTCATGGAGACTGGAATTATAAAATTTAGCGGCATTGTGCGGGAAAGCCTATACGTTACTTTGCAAATTCCGCACTGGATGACATAAAGCTATTCTATATACCTATGCTCTGCGTTTTTTTTTTTTTTCTTTTCTTTTGCTACCAAAACCTTTTATTCCACTCATTTTCATTTTCATTTTCATTTTCATTTATATCTGTAGAGACTGAAACGACACTTACGAGACATGAAGTGGGCCGTTTCTTTAACCGTTTTAATCCCAGTCTAGTGATTAAAACGAAAAACGAAAAATAATTAATATCGGAGATACGGTGGAATGAATGAAATTTGAAAAATGAAATCGATCTAAAAGTTTGGTGAAACGATTTCTCAAACATAGCGAAAACTTTCGCCAATATCAGGATGCAGGACAAGAATCTGTGACGAACCTGCTACCGGGTTTGAAAAATCCTGCAGGAGTCTGTGACATAAATTTTGTTTACTGGAAGTTATTAGAAATTCTTTGAGCGTAGTTCGGTGTATCAAATCCTCCTCCCAGCATGCTTGACGGCAGCCAACCGAGAGCAATATTAATAAAAATGCTGCTTTCACAGCGCCGGCGTCACGACGCTCAACGCGGTCCACTAGGAAGCTCAAAAAAAAAAAAAAAAAGACAAACTGATTTCACTTGCTTTAAAATGCAGCGAAGTCTTAAAAGACTAAATTTGTACCAGATTTATACTTCCCGGATGAAAACTGCGCTGGATAATGATAATAATAATGAAAATTCAAATCTTAGTTGGTGGCTGAATTAGAATTTCGAAAAAAGTTGAAAAAAAAAAATTCACTTCGGCATAAAACTGGCTCGATGATTTCTATCTAAAAATAATATTAAAGAATCCATGCTAAACGCGTAGGAGTAAGCTTAATTTTTGCGATTCGCGATCCGCGATTTGCGGGGATAACGGATGGTAGGAAACGCGTTGGCGAAGAGAAACAAAGCGACGAATTTAATCCGGATTGATTAAGAGCGCTACTGCGTGAGCACTCAACTTTTTACGGTGAAAAACTTTGCGGATTAGGAAAGGTTGAATTTTCTTTTTTTTTTTTTTCTTTTTTTTTTTTGTTCAAGACCTTAAACCGGCTCGATTCCCAAAGGATTTATTATACAAGCGCGCGAGAAGCATTCTCCTTGCCACTTTAACCCGAAGGAACCGGATACGCCTCGATTGCGCTAAAGTCTTAGCGCGGATAACAAAAGCGAGCAAGTAAGATACGAGCAGGCATAAAAAAAATCGAGAATATATGAAAAAAAAAGAGGCATGAGAGGGATTTGCCTCCGAACATTTTCTTTTTTTTTTTTTTTCACCTACGTAAGTTTGAAATTTTTAAAGTCCCGAGAAACATTTCAGACTGATTATGTGCAATGAAATGAAATTAGTTAATTATAAGTTTATCGCCAGTCGTTATTATGAAAAGGAAAACGAACAAAAAAGTGCAGTGTAAGAAAAAACAAAAAAAAAAGTAAAATGTAGAAACGAAAAACAAGAGAAGAAAAAATAACGGAAGTTAGGTATTCGTCGGCATGAAAGCTTTCCCTGAATAACAACTCCTCAACAAATAATTCACTTCACCCCCATATTTAGCCGAGAGATCTGGCAAGGTTTTACTATGCCTGCTGTTTCTTCCCCTCAAAGAAAACAGCTTCCCTAAACCCGCAACCTTCCTTCCTTCCTTTCTACTTTAACAGTAGGTTCGGTTATTTTCGGTTGGGTTAAGTTGAACTTGATAATCTGGTCTAGATGAAGAAACCAGAGGCGTTATCTGTATAATATTAAAGCGGTAAACGACAATTTTGACAAAGTGTGAAAACTGTTCAACGGAAAACTCTCACCCCGTTCCAATATCTCAAATTCGAGCACACGGAAAAGAAATTGTTGCTGAATTTACTATGTTGAGCAGCTACATATAGGACAACACTTTTTTATAGTAGAAATTACCACAATTCTAGTATTTGGTACATAGGAGCAAGTAAATTTCAATGTCCTAATGAGTAAATGTTACCACAATTCGACGCCCGATACGAATAACAGCACATTTCATATTCCGGGTGAAAAAGAGCATGTTTCAAATTCCGGGTGGAAAAGAGCACATTTCAGATTCCGGGTGGAAAAGAGCATGTTTCAGATTCCGGATGAAAAAGAACACGTTTCAGATTGAGAATGAAAAATAGCACGTTTCAGATTCACTCGAAAACTAGCACAATTCAGGCGAAGCGAATATTGCTCATTGGTAAGTGTCAGGTAGGTTTATTATGAAATTGGAAATGCACAATTATGCACAAAAACTCGATTCAATTTTATCATTGAATGATTAATTCAATCTTATAATAAACCTACCTGACACTTGCTAATAAGTAATATTCGGTTCAAACTGAATTGTGCTAGTTTTCGAGTGAATCTGAAACGTACTATTTTTCATTCTCAATCTGAAACGTGTTCTTTTCCATCCGGAATCTGAAACATGCTCTTTTTCACTCGGAATCTGAAACGTACTCTTTTCCACCCCGAATCTGAAATGTGCTCTTTTCCACCCGGAATTTGAAACGTGCTCTTTTACACCCGGAATCTGAAATGTGCTGTTATTCGTATCGGGCGTCGAATTGTTGTCATTTCTACTGCAAAAAAGTGTTGTCCTATATCCAGCTGCTCATTTTTTTCCGTGCATACTTCGTTCCGTCAATAAATTCTAGACTCTATACTATTATATCATATCCCATAAGAAGAAGAATGATTTAATTAACAACTCATTATATTCCCTTCTTGAAAATTCCAACTTCTGAATGAAGCACCCTATACCTGCCGGTTCCGGTGCACTGACAAACATGTTTCGTACTTATAGAACGACCGTTCCTAGTTGAGGGTGGATTGGGAAGCGACAAATTGTAACGATGTCCCCAGGGCTTATACGTACCTATCTATCTATATGCATGTAGGTATCTGCACTTTGTATATACACATAAATATATACATACCTTACTATGTATGCACCCCTACATAGATATAGATATGGAACTGCTCACATGCATGTGCAGTACTACTAGTGTACTTTAACACTGAAAGGTAAGCGGGGATGTAATACCAACCTATATACCCATCTCTACGGTCATACAGTTTCATGGTCAGGTACGTATCAACTTATTTTCACACCCAGAGCTAAATGAGTATAAAAACATCCCCAATTTTATTAACGATTTGAAAATCTGTTTTAAAAATTCACGACGATGTAAACACGTTTGGATTATGCAGGATCAAATATCAGCCGATTTCTCTTCTCTGTTAGTATTGATCATCCTCAATTTTCAAGAGATCGAAAGCTTTATTTTTCCCCCAATTTTCAAATAGTGTAGTGATTCGATTTAGCAACAAATTCTATCCCTAGAATCCAGTTATAATAGATCCTAACTTCGCATGTACTAAAATTTCTAGTTACTTACCTGGCATATGCTATAGCCTACGTACATGACTTGTTAGGTAGCGTATACGTATATGTATATGAGGATTTGTCGTTCGAACTAGGCGATACATACAACACCTATGACATACGGTGCCACCACCCTACAAGTATATCCGGCAAAGTTACCGATCGATTGGTAACGTATAGTTATCTTAGATACCGAAAAACTCCATCCAACCCTCTGCATAGGTACTTATTACTTACACATACATATATACGTATATATATATTCAGGGTATACTTACTCCAAAAGTCTATAGGCAAACAAACATACAGGCACTTTTTTCCATATGTAATATGTATGTAAGTATAGTACAAAAATCTAGGGGGATTGTTTTACTTTTATTATCGATTTATACGCCATTTCGAACTTTTCTGAAGGTTTTCGTATTATACCGTTAAAGAAATTATTTCAACCTCTGAAACGCAGTGAGAAGTTTTTTTTTTTATTTTATGAAAAAAAAAAAAACTTCAACTACTACTTGGAATTTGAACATTCATGATAATTTTTGTTATTCACGATTTATACTGATCAATTATATATAAGAGTTAGAAATGCGATTCTTTCTTTTTTTTTCTTTCTTTTTTTGTCTTTTTCTTCTTCTTCTTTTTATGGATTCAGAATCGCAGAATTTCGTTAAATTATTAATCGTTTAAGTTTAACGCGATCAATTGTTTTAAACTGTAGAAAATTCGGTGCTGGGTAAACTTTTCTAATGGAAATAATAATTCAAGACCGTAGAGAGAGAGTGTAATTAGTTGGATGAAGGCAACCAACTGCTACTCGGTTTAAATTTAAGATCAAAGTTCGAAAAACAGTCTCTAGCTATAAGGGATGCGCGGTTGTATAGGGGAATTTAATCGTTTGAGTAATACTAACGAAACTGAAATTCGTTGAGATATGTATGTATGTATATTTTCGAATAAATGCGAGATATATATATGTAACGTGAAATATGGTTAATTAATTGATATAACAGGGAGCTTTTAATTAGCAAATAATAAATATTCTTTGATGAAGAATAATCTCGCCATTGTACCTATACGTCCTACATAGATGGTATATTAATTCTGTGAAATTGAAGGACCAAGGTATTAAGCTTTTAATTATTCTAATTGCATTTTTTATTTTTTTTCTTCTTCTTCTTCTTCTTTCGGCGGGAATCGCGAGTCCTTTGTTCTTGTAAAAAATTATTGCTGTAGCAATAAACTTAGACGGATATACAATATACATATGAGAACAGAATGTGATTTCACTTTAATCATCTGATTGCGAGCTTTTCTATAAATTTCTTATAAAACACAGTTAAATCGTACTTTACTATATAATATGACGTTTAGTTGAATCTCTTCCTGCGGGAATTCAATTCATATGAAATTCGTCAATGATTTTTCAATGTAGATAATAAAAAACAAATAAAATTAACCCTTTCTAAAAATTGCTCCTAAATTTCACAGACCCCCAAAAAAATTATATAGAATAAAATTAAGAGAAACTGGAAGACCAAGAAATGTTCAATTGCATTGAATGATAGTCCTTTTCGTGGCAAAAAAAAAAAAAGGGGAGAGAAAATGTAAAAGAGAAAGAAACAGAAAAAAAATTCTGTTCTTTTCATCGTTTTGATAATTATAGCTAATTAGTAATTAGTATGGTTGGTATCGATAATCAAATCTGAGACGCAGGGCTCATTACACGTGTTTCATAAGCTACCTCTGATCCTTTGGCGATAGAAGAAGCTTAGAACCGTCATAGCAATCGACTTTGGGTTCTCGTTAGACTCGTTGCCATTCGAGTCGTTCGTTGGTTCGTCCTTGTCCTGCGTTCACGAAGGAATCGCGAGTTGAATACTAATGTAAGATCGTATTGGCAGGAAAACGAAGCGGGACAAGAAAGCAATCAACGCCAACAGAGGTGGAGGAAAGGAAAAGAGAGAAAGGAAAAAGGGAAAAAATAAAATAAAATAAAATAAAAAGAAGTAAAAAGTAAAAGATTCACGGCTTCTATGTAAACAAAGTAGCGAAGCCCCGTGAAATCACTTCACTTTGCAAATCGGAGCTCCCTACTTTCCTCGCCTCTCTTTCTCTTTTTATCATCCTGTGACACGTGCCTGAAGGTATACATGCGTAAATACTACGAAAATAAATTTTCACGAGATATTGACGTGGAATTAAAATTAAAAAATTAAAAAATATATGAAAAACAAAATACGATGTATCATATGGTTGCATAATTGAAGGGTATGTTACGCCAAAGCCAGCTAAGCCCACTTTTTTTTTCAGAAATGCACTTTTTGCAACACCTGCTTCGAAAGTTTGATTTTCGGGGTCTCTGTAGCGAGCGTAAAGTACCTTATTTCCGAGGAGTGAAGAAAAGAAGAGTTGGCGCATGCGCATACCGCGAATACTCTACTTTACGCACTAGTGCTTTTGTCGCGCATGCGCAGATCGCAAATACTCTGCTTTACGCACTAGTGCTTTTTTCGCGCACTGTGTCATGGCGGCGTGCAGTCACGATGTAAGATTATGTTGACTAATTAATCTGTCTCTCAAATCAAACTTTCTTCGCAGGGAGTTAAGGCCCATCTCTAGTCGCCCATCTTCTTTTGATCGAAATGTGTCACATTTCGATTATTATCCGAGCTCAGACGTCAAAAACGCAAAAAAAGGCCAACTTAGCGCAAATTCTATTTCAATTCCGAACACATACGTCCAAAAAAATGTTCGTTTCGTGCGAAAATAGAGTCTACAGATGGTTTTTACATTGTTCGCCGAGGAAATCGAATTCGAATAATTTTGTAACAATGTAAAAACCATCTGTAGACTCTATTTTCGCACGAAACGCCTGGGCTCGGATAATAATCGAAATGTGACACATTTCGACCAAAAGGAGGTGGGCGACTAGGGCACGAAACGCCTGGGCTCGGATAATAATCGAAATGTGACACATTTCGACCAAAAGGAGGTGGGCGACTAGGGATGGGCCTTAATATACTATTATTGCAGGTATATCAAGGCATGTTTCAAATGTACCCGCCATCTTCGTGTGCTTTTTATTGATAAAATAATATTTTTGCACTCGTGATTAATTTTTTCACTCTCTTTCTATTCGACACTGTTCAGCATTTGACAGAAAAGATTTTTTGAGGATGCATTAGCTTGTTCAGGTACTTTTGAAGTCTCTTCATTGACCAGTGGACTTTAATAAACTTTTGGTTCTTCATATTATTTTTATAAATTTAATTTTTAAAACTTGAAGCAACTTTTTCACTTCCACTAATATGGCTTCCAATTAGGCATACGTTGTACTATATTCTGATGAATTTTTATAACAAAATTCGTTGAGAATCAAAAGAATGGCCAAGTTCTTTTGATCTTCTGAAAAAAATCTGTTTCTGACACTTTGCCGGCTTTGGCATAACACCCCTCAACTGTTAATCAAATTTATATATAAATACCTCAACAAGAATACCCTTGAAATTTTGGCTCATGGTGACACTTCCAAGCTTGACGCAAAAATCGCCAATTTCAAATCTCGGTCCTTTGGCCTCGACTTTGGTCTGCTTTTTGCTGGTATAAATGCTGGTCATCTTGAGCATCAGAAGGTCAAAGAGACCGTCAGCGATGAGAGGAACCACTTTTGTACCAGACTCTAATACAGCAAAGACGGAAGCTGGCTGTTCGGAGTTATGAAGCACGTGGACCGTTCTGGGGGATCCTGAAAATGGCAATTGGATCCTTAAGCCTAATTATCTACTTACATATCTCTGCTAATTGCAAAGTATATTTTAATTCAGTTCGCTAAGTGCTTTTATCGCTCTCCGTACTTTTCCTCAGAGATTTTGCATAAAAAAAAAAAAACTTTCACAATTTCTTTTTCTTTTACTGAAATCGAAATTAACAGTATCGCCGATTAAAACTTAGACTACACAACGCGTTTCAATGGTTTTCGGATCTTAGAGTATACGGAGGGTAAGCCTCGTATACCGAGGCGTATACTTGTAAGATACAAGTCAGTAACATCTCTTCAAAGTCGGCTTTGACTATCCGAGAACTTCGCACAAAGTTCCTCGTCGCTAAGTTTAACTTAATAGCAAGTTTAGTTTCCCGGTTAATACCAGCTGTGCAATGGTACAATTCGACGAAACACGCAGAAGTCAGTAGACGCACGTTTGCGTTATGCTAAATCGCGAGATAGAATATCATTCGCAATACGCAAAGCGAGCCTTTATTACAATTCCGCACGATTTAATTTCTTCCTTTTCTCAACAACTTCCCTTTTTCTTGACGAGGATATTCAGCCTTGATTACCTACGCTGTATATATCCGCAGCGAATCGTCTCTGCAATCATAGAGGAGATTTTCAGAGATGCATAAAGTTCGAAAACCAGAACTGATCATAGATGACGGGTCTGCAGCCGGCACAATAAAATAAATTAGACGAGAGGTATACCTGTAGGTAATTCGATTCATTTAATACAGGTATTAGGGTACACACACCACGGATGCGGTGCGGCCTATGGCTTTAGACTTCAGGGCTATACCTACCTACCTACCTACTCGGTGCAGGAATAAACGAACAACGTGCGAAATACCTTGAATATTCATAAGCCCCTTCTGCCTAATAGCGGGTGGTATTGGGGTGCGGTATAACCCACCTACGTGCACATAGTATACGTTACAGACACATAAATGTACGAGTACGTATAGATATATAGTGAACGAAAACGTGTGGCAGAGATCAGTATACGCAGGTAGCTCGTGGTATGAATTATTTATGCGTAAGGAAAGAGAGAAAGAGGAAGGGAGGGAGGGAGGGAGTCACAACGTGAGATTCGCGAGTTCGTACCTAAAGCTTGTGGATATTCATATATTTATACATATAGGTATACGTACTACGTCGGTATATGAAGCGAGCTTGCATCAAATGACAAAATCCTTAATTACATGTCTTGAGGGCGAGATGCGGACAGTTTTATAACCCTTAATTCTAGGTTCTTCCGCGTGTAATTTTTTCCTTTATATTACTTTTTTTTTTACCATTTTAATAACAACAATTTAGGAAATTGAATTATGGCATGAAACCCACACATAAAGACCCGATCTTTACGTGGGCCTATCGAAACATCAGATCTTATATCCACGATGTTTATGTATTAAGGAGAAGCGATCATGCGCACCGATTATCGTACCGGTAATTGCCAGATTTGAATTTCGAATCATGATTATCCATTATTCACACCACTCGTCGTCGTCGTCGTCGTCGTCGTCGTAGCTCAGGAGTCTCTGAATCAAAATTATGATTTAGTGTTCAAATCCCAGAGAAATGCTTCTCAATGAAAATTTACGACATGAAACGACGTCTAGTCCCTAGTCCCTACAGAATAATAGCGATGTGTATTCTATGTAAGTATACATAAGATATGAGTGGGATTTCGATAGCCCAATTAGTCTAACGCTCTTTCAGATTAAAGTTTCGGGAGTTGCCGAATTTCGAACAAAATTATTTGACTCATTGGAAATTTGGACAATATCTATGTCATTCGTTGTGCATAAATCCGGTCGAAATGTCACCTCGTGCCTTTGGGATATTTGGGATAAAGAATTCGGAGATTGAAAAGGAGAAATTTAAAATGTATAAGCGTTCAGAATTCAAGTCGACTTTTCTGACTAAAGCTGACCCTCGGTTTTTCATGCGTAAAACACGAATAACTCATGCACCATTACGTCGACCCTACAGAAGCGAGGCTTTCCTGTCGTTTGGTACTTGCGTGTGCCGCACGAAACCCAAACGTCGAAACGATTGCTTTTCACAATTAAACAACCCATGAGAGTTGCTCATGCTCTGTATGGGTTTATACCGCGTTCTGAAATATAGAAATACCTTGTTTTTTTTTTTTTTTTTTTTCATATTTATTACAATCCACGTGGTACGTGACTCGGTACTAAAACTGTTACGTTTTAGTTGGCCAGAAGCAAACAACGACGAAACCAACCATATGCTCGCGGTTAGACCTCGACGACATTATTTTGTTTCCATATGTAACTTGCAGTTTGACTTTAACTTCGTCTCTCTCTTTACCTTTACCTTTGACTTTGAGTTTCAGTTTGAGTTTGACTTCGAGTTCATATCCAATTCGTGCATATTATATATACCTATATGTAATAATATATCCAGATAGAGCGTTAAGTTTCTACCATTCTGCGCTTCTCACTTTTCCTCCGCGATTGCATACCTTCGCCTTTATAATATATCCATGTATGCATACGACAGCGTGGAACAAGTACCTTAAGCAATTACGCGCTAAATCACCGGCTTACATTACGAACCCAGCAGAGATTACAATGCGTGCCTTAGCGCAATGCAGGCATTATAGGTACATATAGAAGCATATAATACACATTACTGGTGAATGGTCAAGCATGGAATAGCTCAACCCACTGTGTTCTTTATAGATAAAAAATCAATCCATTTGTGATTAGTAATATCGATGCAATAATTATACAATAATCGATATTTCGATTCTTTCAACAATCTGAACTGAAATTATTGAACATTAAGGATTACAGGTGATACCTATACAGAGTATAATTTCTCGACGATACTGCAGTGGTTGGCAAAGCATTATACGTCGATCCACAATCCTGAGAGACACAGCAAATTGAAACGTACCCTAAAGCTCCTCCACGCGTGGTGCAGTAAATCCGGTAAGCAATAGCAAAGCCCATTACTGTAACAAAGTATATACCTACTTGCTACGAGCGAGAGTAGTATACCGTTGATGATACGTTATAACACGTGGATAGTAAACATGACGACATAACATCAAATTAAAATTGATCAATGATGATTATATTGTGGTTCAAACTGCCGGTATACCTGGAGGTCTTAAAATAAATTTTTTATAACGGTTGCACTTTGGGTCAGAAAGTGTTTACAACGATGCTTCTATATATGCCGTACTACGTTCATCGTTTTGTTAAACACACTTCGGTTTAGTCTGTCGCCTAAGTGAGATGAGATCGTAAAAGCGTCAGTCGGTTAAAAGATTTTGGATATGGTGAGAGACGCTGGATTCCCCCCGTAGAGGAGATTAATACCAGTGAGGAAAAGAATGCGAGAATAAATTAGGCACGGGAAATATATGTAGTGGAAAAATAAAACATCGACCGTAAAAAAAAAGGAGAAAAAAAAAAGAAAAAAAAAGATCTGTTGAAAAAGAAAAAGCGAATAAGGAGCGAAGAAATCCTATCTAAGGAGTTAAAACCTGCAGGTCAGATAGAGGATCGCGGATTAGGAAACCTTCGGCGCGGACGCATTTCAGAAATACTCGAATCAGACTGAATTCCGAGAAACTATAAAGAAACGAAGAATTTGCACGGGCGAATGGAAGACCTCACAGATCACATGTGATGCTACCTATTCCATATGTCTTTCCTTTTTCTAACAAAATTCTTACAATGTTTTTTTTCTTCATCCATTTTCATTCCTTTCCTCTTTAAACCACGCAGACAGTTTTCATGTGGACGACGACCTGCCGCAGCCGTAGACGTATTTTTAGGTCGTATTTTTGGAGAACTCTGTCTCGATATACTTACTTACGTTACCGGCACGTCCACAGTCCCTCTTCCCCTCATTTTTCCCTCAACAACCCTCGGCCTGCCTGCCTGCCTGCCTGCCTGCCACCCACACCACACCATAATAAGATTCCGATAACACGTAGCCAAGGTACGAGTCTGTGCTATCGACCCGAGCACCAGAAGGCCTGCCCAAGCGATTTGCTGTCTTAATGAGTTACTGACGATGTACCCTGGGCCCCCCCTACTAGTCCCTAGTCGATACCTACAACACACTATCCTCCCTACCAAGAAGCCCCTGTTTTCACCATTGCACCACTCTCTGACCTGCCCCCGAATAACTTTAGATAAATATAGTCATTTTTCATAAATAGGTACCACTCTGTTATCTCACAATTAGAAGCCAATCGCTTATAGGTCTGAGTGGACCAGCGCGAGCTGATACACGGGAGTTGAAATTCTGATCTAGTTTAAGAGATTGAGTAAATCGGAATGCGTTGATGAGCTGGGGTGCCGGCGGATGGCACAATTCTATGGTATGGCAATTGAAACTGCAGTGAATTTTGAAATTAGTCAAATGATTGCACGCAGCAGGGACTGACGTCTCGAACTTTCGCCGATGACACCTAAGTAAAAAGGTGTGTAAGTATGTCTGAGGAGCATGTCTTTCTTTATTCTGATACCCCGTGGAGTTTGGAGCGTAAGAAAGCATGTCTGGTGACTGGTGTGACGGCGAGAAGAAACACGCTGCATATACGAGACCGTCCAGACCGTCTTTCATTCCGTGTGCGCTTCAAGCCTTTTACAAAATTATATTTAAACTCTGGTTCAAAGAACCGGGCCGCGTATGAGATTTTGTTCATTCATCCTCGCGGTGCAGAGACGTACGCTAAAGCTATAAAGAAAATGCATTTTAAAGTACGGTGGGATGGGACACACAGCTTTCATCGTAGTCAATTAATCCCTGAGTACAGTTTTTCTTCAATTTTCAAAGAATCTGACTGTTTCTGGTGATGAAAACGAAACGCAAATACGGATATCGAGTTTCAACTGTAATTTTAGAAAATCTCTGTGACATTTGGTGAATTTCAGTATATTTTCTATAGGTACGGAATAAATTGATCGTGTGGAGGTCGTTGGACCGTAAACGTAATTCAATATATAACAATATATATAGTTTGATAACTATTGGCGGGAATAACTCTTCGCGGGTTATAATAATATTATTATAACGGTTCACCATCGTGTTTTGGGGTTCCGGAAGCCGCGGGCTAGTCAAGATCCGGGAAGTCCTGAACATCAGGGGTTTTCCGGACGCGAAGGTTTGAGGGAGAATTTCCTATCCGAAGAGATTTGCGATCGCTTTATTAAAAGTTCCAGCTGCTACCTCTACCCACCCGCACGCGACTATCCACTCTCTAGGAGTTTATAATTCCAAGCGGTTGCGCATTTGAGAATAAAACAAGAAAAAAGAATAGGAAAAAATTGTGAAAAAAAAAAAAGGAAAAAGAAATACGTATGTATATATGTATGTATGTATGTATATGTGTTAGAATAGAAAAATAGATACACGAGATTTGATACCGTGCCAATTTCCTTGCCAGGCGGCAGACAATCGCAAGGTTCAAATCTGCACTTCCGCAAATATATATCTATAGGTTTTCAATGCGCTGCAGCGTTTTTCCCCGGATGAAGCAACCGGACTTATTCATCGGTATGCCATTACACGTTGTTACAAGAAGACATCTATCAGAAAATTGCGGTAAATTCAAGTGTTTAGGACTGAATAGCTGCCGAAAGCTATCGAGCCTTAAATAGCGCGGAAAATTGGACGATTGTTAGAAAGAACAAAAATTGAAAGCTACATTATATATACACGTATATATATATATATATGTGTATATGTATGCTAACACGCGCCATATTTTTCCGTATAGAGTTTGGAAAGGGTAGTGAAAAGGGTGTGCGAAGGGCTAAGAGGTCGTATCCATTCAATTGAAGTAAAATAAAAAAAAAAAAAAAAGAGATATATACAACTGTCAAAAACCGCATTGGGGCGGTAAGTCCCTGTATTTATTTTTCACCCTTCTTTTCCACCCCTAATTTTTTATTTTTATTTTATTATTATTATTATTATTTTTTTTTTTTTTAATTTCTTTTTATTGTATCGAACAAGTAGATAGTTTTCAACTAGTTCAAGCTGCTCGTGTATATATACGAGGGGGATATTGAAGGGCAGATAGTATTGCATTGTAAACTTTTCGTATGTTTTATCGTACTATATACCTATGACCGAGGGAAGTTTTGAATTGAAGACAAACCCCCAATGCGGAACACAACCGCAAACACATAGGCAGTACCTAACCGGGGTTTAAAATGAGATTTTATTGTCGTGTAATTTAATTCGTATTCATGGCCCTCGTCGAAGGCAAGTTATAAAAATAAAAAAAATGTAAAAAAAATATTAATATAAAAAAGCGACGACGCCCTCAGGAGGACGGACTGATGGACGAAGGGACGATTCGACGCCAGTCACCCGTCAAACTTTAATAAATTCCTATATACTTCCACGCTGTATAGGGTGATAAAAAAAAAAAAAAAAAAAAGAGAAATCATGCGAGTATATAATACAGATATTAAACCATTTATAATACATATGGAAAGAAAAGAACATAATACGATCCAAACTGTGTTTTTTGTTTATCTTCAATTATTCTTTTGGGAATAGAACAATTTATTACATATTTACGTTCGATATGAAATAACTTTTGCAAAAGGCGATCGATCTTGACAAAATTTGGTCAAAAAATACGTTGCGCAATTTGTAGATCGGGTATTGAATTTAATAAAAATCGGTCCATGGGCTAGGGAAAGGGAGGTAAAAATGTCAGTTTGAAAAAGTATTAATATCTCGATAAGATATTAGTTCGTGAGATTTCGATGAAATTTGTTTCGTTGATATTACTTCTTGAGGCACCGAACCTTCTGCCCAAATATTGCTCAATTTGAAATTCAAGTATCGGAGGGGTAGCAGTTTGAAATTTCATTGTGACATAGCTCGATAATAATCGTTGTAATAATTTCAACAAAATTCAATGCAGAATTACGATGGAATTAATTACTAAATTCCATGACAAAATAATCGCCGAGTAATAAAGTACACCCACATTTTTTAAACGTACGTTTCTTAACAATTCAAAAACACATTGAGAGCTATGAGATATTCTATAGACAAATTAAATAATCTGACTTTCCAGTATATTTTACCACATTTTTGCTCTCTCTCGGGGATTCCCATAGTTTGGTGTAAATATTGTTCAACGTTCTTTCCCCTGTATACATTAGGGTGCTCCTTAATTCGGTCATATTCGAATTTCAATGTTCCCATGGACCATAACGTCTCTAAATATATACAAAAAAAAATGTAGTCAAAACCCCAGGTTCCTATCTAAATTCTAAGTACTGCTCCAAGGCCTTCGAACTTTCCAATTTAAATAACACACGATTTTTAGTACTTCGGGGTTATTTTTTTACTTCCTATTGCATTATCGTTTCGAATAATCTGATACTTCGCACACTTCTTGCCTACAGTGGTAGACATCCGTGAAAAATGTACAGATTTTTAACGACAACATTTTATTCGTCAGAATTTGAAGATGAGAAATTTTTTTTGGTGCGCTGTAACTTCGAAAATTATATCGTTGAAAATCTGTCGAATTTTCATGAAATACCTACACTCAGAAAAAGGTCTTGTTGACACAACCAAAATTTGGTCATTATACGGTCAAAGAAATTTTTTTGTTCAGTCAACCAAAATTTTGTTGGGCTAACCAAAATTTTTGCTGATACTACTAAATTTCTTGTTAGCACAACAAAATTTTGGTTAACTGAATAAAAAAATTTCTTTGACCGTACAATAACCAAATTTTGGTTGTTTCAACAAGACCTTTTTCTCAGTGTACTACTACATATGTGAGGAGTGCAATGGGAAGAAAAATAATTAACCGCGAAATGTCACAAATCGTGTTTTATTCAAATGGGAAAATTCGAAGGCTTCAGAGCGGTAACTTAGAATCGAGATAGGAACCTGGGGTTTCGGCTACATTTTTTTTTTTTTTGTATATATTTGGAGACGTCCTGGCCCACGAGAGCATTGAAATTCGAAAATGATCAAATTAAGGACCACCTTAGTATGTACATATTATATGGTACTAATATGCATACATCTACCAAATATTTGAATAAACGCCTCTTGAATTGAAGGTTCGCAATTTGTCTGTAAAGAAAAGGAAGAGCGAAAAAACACGATCTCCCGTATAAAAACACGCGCCAATATCTTCCACCCTTATATTTATTTATTTATTTATTTATTTTCAACGCTTTTTAAACCGACTGAACAATACATACCAATACCAATAACAAATTATATCCCCTACACCTACTACCGTGATTTGAAAGAAATTTATTCAGAACTTTTTTTTCTTCCATACGGCGCGAGTCGTATACCATAATCCTCTTTAACTAACCTAGGCTAACGATAAGCTAAGCTGGTGGTGGTACCTTCGGATGAATCTCGCGCGCTTATTCCTCCCTGCTATGCTGCAGTAAACCCCCACAGCTGTATTTTTCTTTATCGCGCAGACCTATTCCCCCACCTTATACCTAACAAACCCTACTGGTGTATTACCTTATACCTACTTACCTACCTACCTACCTACCTACCTACCACCATCGGCACCACTGCTGTCACTACCACAACCCCCTCGTATATAAGTATAACCAATAGCACCGGTACAAGAACAACGACTACGCCGTCGCTGTGGACCTTGTCGTGGCTCGGCACCCGCACCCGCACACCCATTTCTACCGAGGGGTAGTTTTGCGCAGGCTAGCGCATTGCCTACACCGCGCTGCCGACGGAGCGGTCCACCTCGTCGCCGGGGTAGTTCAGTCGGCCGCGAATCTGCGTGGGGGAAACCCGGGCCCCCTCTCAGCTGCTGCTGCTTATAACAGCCCTCGGTCGGTTGCCTTACTTTTCCCTACCCTACCCTTACTCAATTTTGCCCTAGAATATAGCCTGACCTTAACCAGATTCTAACCAGTCATGGCGAACGCTATAGAATTTTTGCTTCAGTTTTCGGGTCACGTTTGCTAGAGAAACATCACCTCGCACCCCGTTTCGAAATTTCGCTTAAATAGTTGAGAGAGAAATCGCGATAGATGCGAGAATGCGTATTCGAATGGGTCATGATGCGGTTGTTGCGTTTTTTGATATGCAACTTTTCTTTTTGTTTTTTAAGATTTGATCAGGATTTCATTTAGTTGTTTAGCTACTTAGGTATAGAAACCAGCGATCGACACTTGACGTAAACCCTTCAAGTTTTGGGTTTACTTTGGTTAGAATACCGGAACCCGGAAGTATGTTCAATGGTACAGTTGCGGTACCACAAGAGGCGTAAATTATTTGAGAGAGTAGAGACTAACAATAAGCGTCTTGGGCTGGCGGAGTGAATCGCGTATAATTTATTCCCATTTAAATGTCGACTTAGACAATGCGAGTTTAAAACACTTTCATACGTATGTAGTATATACCTACGTATAGTAGTAGTATGTAATTTTCTGTGCCCGTTGTGAATCGTGGGCACGAAGCCAGTGCACTGCGGTCGTGGACTTGATCCATATTTAAAACGAGTTCAAACAATATATTTCACTTATATATACTTAGTTTTATGATTGATATACCTGTTCGTAAAAGTTGATCACTAATCAATAACCGAATAAACGATTCTAAAATTATTAACTGACGTGTGATTTATTGCCTTGATAATAAAGTTATGAATTAGAATATAAGAATAATAATCGACTATATTTTCTTCACTCGCAGAAACAAAATTTTGTTTGAATTTTCGCTTTGTATATCTACTAGGTATCAATTTTTCATTTCCAAACAAAGAAGAGAGAATTTACTGGCGAATTTTAAAATTGTGAAAAATTGATGAAGTGGTATTTGATAATCTGATCACGTTTTTGGTCTGTTTCATGTAAACCGAGTAGATCCAGAGTTTGAATAATCGGCTGTCCGCGAGAGGTGACGAGAATTGATAAGAGAGAGAAACAAAAAAAAAAAAAATAATAATTTAAAAAAAAAAAAAAAAATGGAAAAGAGAAAAGAGAAGAGAGAAAAAAATTTCAAAGGAATAGAGAGAGGAACGATTACCTCCTGTGAATTGCGTGTAATTTATACCGATTTAAATGTCAACCGAGACAATGCGAGTTTAATATCCATAGTAATTTCCGCTCCTCGACCCTCGTCAATTGTAGGCGCGCTAGGTCCAAGCGCGTTGCGGTTGTGAATTCGATTCATTTTGCAGTTGACGCAAAATAAAGAAAAGAAAAGAAAAGAAGAATGAAAAAAACAAAAATACGAATTTTAATCAACTAATGCGATTCGCGTATTTTATATTTGCCAGGAATAATTTGCTACGACCTAACACGACTCTCGATTATTTGCGTAATGCTATATGATACAATAGGAAATGAAAGTTGAAGATACGATAGATATGAAATAAACCCGGAAGAACGTTTACGTTCTATCTCTAGAATTATTGTACCTAATTTATTCAGATTTAAATGTCAAATGAGACAATCGACCGAGTTAAACATCCACAGTGATAATTTATGTTCGTAGTAAATCGTGGCTATAAACAGAGGGCCCAGAGAGTTCTCAGTTTTATATATACAGAATTCACAATGTAGTTGTTTATCCAATAATTTTTAACTATACATGTTATAGCTTCAACAATCTGATTATTTAAAACCCATTCAGAATTCAGAACCGACAAAAATTTCAAGCATCATCGTTATCGATTCCTAAAATCGAACGTTCATTCATTATTGCAAAGTTTTTAGCGTGGAAATAATTAGCGGTCAGTCTAGCGTTAAATAGTATAAAACGCTGATGGGATGGGATTGCGTGTAATTATTACCCTTATGCACGAGTCAACCTCACGCATCATAAACGCTTGAAAACCTATTATGCTGCACGTATCTACAAGTGCAGTCATTTAGTCCTTTGATTTTACATGTTGTTGTTTTTTTTTTATTTTTTTATTTTTTTTTTTTCCGTTATAAATCACACGGCACGTGATTTTTGCGGCGAATTCGAGGGTCCAAAGTTCGTTCAAAGAACTTTTCAGCTTTCCCATGATTGGGGCAAAAAAAGTTTATAAAATTGTTTCACAAAGTTTAGCGAATAATCGGTTATACCTGATTTTTATTCCAAATTTTATTTTTCGGTGAATTTTCTTCTTGCGAGAATGAAGTTTTTGTGAACGGCTTTTTTAATCTTCGCGGTTTTTTTTTTTTTTTTTTTTACGCGTTTCAACTCCTTCGCCACCCCAGCCTTAAAGTAAACGCAGTAGGTATACAGCGTAGTAGTACGCGGCGCGATTACTTTAGAGAAAATAATACGACTTTGAATTCAGCAATCGTGGCAAAAAATTAACTGAAAATAAATATATACATACAGCCATACCCTTAAAGGTTGAAAACATCGGGGGGTATAAAATAATCGACAACACAGCTAGCGCGATTCAGATTATTAAATGATTTGTAATTAACGTACGCCGCAGAATTTTGCACGAGTAGGTAAAACCCGTCAGTTTCAGCCCACTCGACATTTACAGCAACGATCGATCGATAGCTCTACTCCTCCGACAGAATATGTACGATTTGAAAATTGGTGTTTGAAAATTTCAAACTCGTGAAAAATCTAATGAAATATATAGAAAATTGTAAAACTCGACGTTACAGCTTTACATTATTATAAAATAATGACAAATTCTTAGACAAAACTAACTCGGTATTTTAAATAGATCAACTAAGTTGTAACTGGGTAATTAATGTTCAAGAAATGCGCCGTCAGATAATCACCGAACCATTCAACCATAATGAAATCGACTAGATCGAGAACTTAAGCTCCGCGGTCCAACGAACGAATCGATACGTCTCAATTACGGCGATGCAACATTCCGAGAGTGTTTAAAAACCATTCAATGTTTTTCACCATGCATGCAGTCATACATTTTTTTTTTCTTTTTTTTTTTTTTTATTGTAATAAAAGTTGAATCATATCAATTAGCGTTTATAATTAACTATCGCGCGACAATTTATCTCATCATATACCGCATATCGTATATAGTTTTAGATTTATATAGAACTCATTTTAGCGGATCAGATTAAATGAAACGATAATAATTGTTCGTGAATGTGCAGAACACGATATATCGACGCCCGATACGAATAACAGCACATTTCAGATTCCGGGTAAAAAAGAGCACGTTTCAAATTCCGGGTGGAAAAGAGCACATTTCAGATTCCGGGTGGAAAAGAGCATGTTTCAGATTCCGGATGGAAAAGAACACGTTTCAGATTGAGAATGAAAAATAGCACGTTTCAGATTCACTCGAAAACTAGCACAATTCAGGTTGAACCGAATATTACTTATTAGCAAGTATCAGGTAGGTTTATTATAAGATTGAATTAATCATTCAATGATAAAATTGAATCGAGTTTTTGTGCATAATTGTACATTTCCAATTTCATAATAAACCTACCTGTCGCTTACTAATGAGCAATATTCGCTTCGCCTGAATTGTGCTAGTTTTCGAGTGAATCTGAAACGTGCTATTTTTCATTCTCAATCTGAAACGTGTTCTGTTCCATCCGGAATCTGAAACATGCTATTTTTCACACGGAATCTGAAACGTGCTCTTTTCCACCCGGAATCTGAAATGTGCTCTTTTCCACCCGGAATTTGAAACGTGCTCTTTTTCACCCGGAATCTGAAATGTGCTGTTATTCGTATCGGGCGTCGATATATACCTATACGTACATATATACATGATTGTATCATATCGACTGAAAAGATACACGGTAAACAGATAAGTATCGTAACAATATTCTGTTCAACATTGTGATTGTGCCCGCAATCAGACAATTGCGAGCGATTCTATACGACGTCTGTATGTAAGGTTTGACCTCTTTATTCGTATATCATCAGCTGGGAAGTTCGATAATAGCTGAGTATCTATGCTGCACTGCAGAGCGTGAGATAGCGAAAAGAAACAACAAATAACAAAGAAACAAACAAATGACAAATGAAAATTGACAATTTAGGTTCATAGGACAAAAAGAGATTTGAACAATCGCGTTTCCTCGATTTCAATAAAAAACAATAAAATTTCAAAAAAATCGGAACTATTTTCTATATAGGTAGATGAATGATAACTGCCACAATGCCACGTGCGCCTTTATCTCCTTAACAATTGCGGTTTATACTTAGAATCTTGGCAGACGTGACCGAATGACCCATTCGAATTGATTCCTAGTTTCTTGCCTGCAACGACGTGTACATATAGTTGATATTTCTTTTTTTTTTTTTTTTTTTTTTATATACCGTTTCGATCGAGCGAATAAACAACTAACTTTTTCAGGGTTTAATTAATCGATTAGCGTTAATTTGCGCCTGAGAAGAAAAACGGATAAAAGAAAATAAAAAAAAAACTGAAAAAAAAAAAAAAAAACTTGTCGGAAAAACCACTCCGCTAATTAGTGGTGCGGAAAGAACCGCGGAGTGGTGGTTTTTCGCCAAAATAAGTAACACCGATGTCTCGTTAAAAGTTTTTCTTCATTTCAACTGGATGGCGTGAGACTTTAGAAGACCAGCGACTGTTATCAGAATGGTAATAGGCTTTACCGTGGTGAACCGTGTACATGTTCACAGAGTTTTTTTTTCGCTAAAAACTTGACCACTTTTAACCAAGATCCTACAAGCGGCAAGATTCTACTGTTTACTCTAACAACCTGGGATAAATCATCAATACTTAAATTGGGATATCGTTTTAAAGCTCAGAGGTGAATAGAGTAAACGTGTGAGACTAACCTGTGACGTGTATTTTAGGTAAATAATTGAAAAAAATAAAAAATAAAAAATAACGAAACCAACAAATACTCGCTTTAATACAAGAAAAAGTAAGAAAAAAAGAAAAGAAAAGAAAGGAAAAAGAAAAAGAAAGAAAATAACGAATAATTCCGTGAAAGTGCAGCATAAAAGGTATACAGATAATAGGCCTTCGGTAGTAAGTGATGATGTAGGATACATATATGCATGTATACCTACCTACGGGAACGAGGACGATAACACGTAGGGCAGCAATTATAATAAAAGATTTTTAATTTTAATGCACGTTCCGTGGTACAGTGTGACATTAGTAAAATTGCTGCAGCTGTAGGTAATATCTTTCTTAGAAATGAAATACCTGCATGAAAGGCGTAAAAGAAGATGCTTCGTATTATTATAATTCTAGGAAAATAATTAAACGTGGAATAGTAGTGAATAATGAGACTTAATATTAACGATAATTTATTTACACATATCGAAAAATTAAACATTTTATTTCGTAGATTTAACCGTAATTTTTCTATAAAAATAAATCAACGAACAGGTTGACGGCAACAATGAATAACTAATGCCTATAATTCGAATTCTAAGAGTAACGTGATAATAAAATACATAACTTGACAATAATAACCGAAAAGTGTTGAAAAACGAGAATAGAAAACGGTGATATTTCCTACAGTATTAAATCAGAAGAATGATCTGGACAACTACGTGGTTTCATGCGTAGGAATTAAAAACGACATTTTCAGGAATTCCATTTCCTGTACTTTGTGTACACATCTTATTCCCGTACCTACCTACCCACCTACCTACTCAAGTCATCTACGTTCCCAGGCTACTATACTGACTAATGGAAGTATGAAAGAGGGAAGAACGGATGATAAAAATGAATGAAACAGTATGAAGAAGAAAATAAACAGTAAGAAGCAGAGAGCAAATGCTGTGTGGACTCGGTAGTCGTAAGGTACCTACTTATACCTACCTACGTGTATAAGCGAATGGTGCGGCACATATTACATAGGTACGTAGAGGCATTCCTGGTACTATAGACGTAGTACTTAGGATCCTGCGAGTGTCCTTTAGAAACGACTTGTAAACATCCGAAGGTAGGAAAGAAGAGATAATAAGATTGAGAAAAGAAACATAAAAAGATAAAGATAAAAGAAAATAAAGGACGACCTCGAGGAGAAGAAGAAGAAGAAGAAGAAGAAGAAGAAGAAAGGAAAGAAAGACGAGGAAATGTCACTGCACCACCAGTATTACGTGAGTATTTTTCGTGGCCTCTGTCCCCCGAACAAATCCATTAGATCCATTAAATCCATTTACCGCGATAACTCATCGACGACTTCCCACATCCTCTCGTTTCATCGGCACTCGTTATTTCCGTTACCAATTATACGATTAATTAGGAGAAAGTAGGGGAGCGCAAAGTTGCAAGACTTATTGCTCTAGACTTAGGGCTATCGCGACGATGGGATCTTTAGAAACTCGTTAAATTGGATTTTGGCCCATGACTTGGCAACACCGAGTCATGAGCCGAACCCATCTAGCCGCTTGAAGGTGGCCAAACTTCGCTGAATCGATCCAAAATTTTACCAATGTAGAGAAATGTCCATATAGCACACTCACTCCCTCGTAGACTTAAACCACCTACACGTAACTACTATCATAAGAAATTGTACATATATAAGAAGATACAAATAGATAGAGCTTTTCAAAGAATGCTTACCTACGGTTTAACCATTTCTTCGCATGCTGCGCAAGCAAAACTTGTCTAGTATATGTAAACTTGGCCTTATGTATCCGGTAAAAGACCGTCCACTTTTACGACAAGCCAATATGTTACGGCTTCACTATTTACCTGTGTTTACAAATATTTATTTTACACACCTCCATTCAGGATTGGTCTCAACTTTCACTTTCAAACTTCGAAAATCGTTCTTTAAGATTTTTTTTTCAAATTCGTAGACTGTGTCGACTGCCAGTTAGTGATGGATTGTCAGATCTCAAATTTTACACAGAAACCTAGTCTTCGAGGGATACTTCAAATATTGGCAAACTTTTTGAAATATAGCCAAAGATCAGTGAATATCTTGATAGTCAATCAAGCCTATGCGACGACTACTTCAAAAATACTGAAAGAAGAGCGTAAAATTGAGGCAATTTTTGATTGAAGTTTCTCTTCAGTATTTGGTAAATTAGGTCTCGGTATTGCAGCGGAAAGCATGGAGCGAAACACGGAAAACCAATAGACAAGACCCCTCAAGGACTGCTCATGATTAGCCTGCAGAACGTCGCGTCGCGTTGGTACGGTTGGGATGGTGGACGCCCGCGACCCACGGCGGCGTCCTCCTCACGGTTGTACGCGAGATATCGACCGGAGGCGACCCTGGTTCCAGAGCCCGCGTGGCCTCTGGGTGCCTGTCTACCACCCTGCCTGTGCTTTCCTTCCTTCCGTCCTTCCTTCCACTGCACGCCCCGCCAAGGAGTTAAAGGGGACGTGACTGAACTTCGCCGAAAGTCATCGTTCGAGAATCGCCTCTGTCAAGGTCCCCAAGGTCCCCGGGGATTCTCTCACTCAGATACCGGCCCACCCGTCAACCTTAGATAAGAAATTGGTGAATTTCCGTAAAGCTACCCGCTCTGACCTTCATGACTCATCCCACTGCAGTCACCAATTTTTTAACCCACAACTTTCTCCCTGTACACAATATACCTCATATATGAAAAAGCCTAGATAAATCCGTCAAGGACCTGTGCTGTCGATTCTATTTCAGTAAAAGTTTAAGCAGAAATCGACTGGCCGTCGTAGCTCGTCCCACCGCTGTCACCATTATTTTTGAAAAGCCTACTCCGTACTATTTGCTTGATTTACGCGATCATTTTGGCCCTGATCGAAGAGAAAGAAAGTTTCTCCAAAGATCTTTGTGAGCCAGAGTAGCGTTCGGTAATAAATATCGTCATGAAGTATTTTCAGCAGAGATAAGTGACTGAAAATTTCTTTGTATAATACCCCCAGGTACATGTTATAATCTTCGAAATTCATAGTGATACTTTGGTGTAAATAATTCGGTGCTTGATCGCATGACCGCCGAAATCCCGATCAAAGCGTGGATTTCTCAGACGGACGTATAAACTTAGACGCTTACGTTTTAGTAACAAACGCCTCTGTTCTTCTACACGCAAATTAGATACGCTAGTGTATCAAAGAACGATCTATTATTCCATGACAAATTGTTTCCGCACGTTAAATCCCCGAAATAAATGTAGATCCACGCGTTACCAAAAGTTATATTTAACAAATTGAGAGACAGTTGTCGCAGGTCGGGGTCACCGGCAGTGACACCGATGGTGGTCACCATACCGCGCTAGATTATTTGGCAGCAGATGGTTGAAGTTGAGGCAATTCTTGGCCGCTATTTTTTTCTTGCTATATTATATAGATCCTCCATTTTTTCACGTCAACATTTGATTATTTTTCTTGATTTATTATTTTTTTCTTTTATTTCTGCTGATGATTTCCCCCACTTTTCAATTTGCAACTTCGTATAGAAAAGACGTGAACGGCTTTCATACACACATAATTTTATTTTACGGTCCTCGGGGTGATAAAATCGTCCAAAGGTTTCGCCTAGTTTCAAATTTTCCACGCGATCGAATACGGCACCGAAAGATAAAGAAAAAAAAAAAAAAAAAAATGAAGGGAAAAAAAATGGGAAAGAGAATAGAAATTCCCTTTAGCCAGCTACCACCTCGTCGTAAAATACTAAAAGCCCAAGCGACCACTAGGGCGGCAGGTAATACGTCTGTATTTCGCGGTGTAAAACCAGCGTAAAACCGACGTAAAACGAAAAGCCAGATCGTGTGAGTTTTAAATTTGTTCGGTGGACAGACGGACGGAGAGTTGTTTTTTATTTATTTATTTTTTTATTTTTTAGTTTTTTTTTTGTTTTTGAGAGGGAAAAAATAAAACATAAACCTAACTAAACCAGACTAGCCAGCGATTTTACCCCGTTGCTTTATGATAACACTGCAGCATCGTATAAACTGGCTCATTCGTTGCTCCTCGTTTGCGTGAGAGATAAAAATTCAAACAAATTGCCTTGCGGCAGGCCGGAAATGGCCAATCGTACTCGTTTACCGTATTCCCTTAATTTAGGTGTATATAGGAATTGTGACCAGCCCAGCTCACCGCTTTGCTATATATTACGACTTAATCCACGCGCCACCTGAGTCAACGAGGACCAGCTGGTCGGTAAAAAATTTAGAAAGTTGGCCCTTGCGACAAGCACGAAACGTGTCTAAGTAAAGTAAAAGGAATGAGATTAAATCTACTTTATATGGTAGAAGATCGAAGACTAACATACTGGGTGGACGGAAATGAGCCGTGAAATTAAAGACACGCTTTCAATCTGCAATAATCAGATTGAAAATGATAAAGTAAATAATTGAAACGACACAAAAAAAAAACAAAAAAAATGTGGGAAGAAAAATTCGTATAGTATACCTAGTCCGTGTTTTCTGGGATCCACAAAGCCACTTTGAACATCAAAAATAATTGAGTATGACTATTTCATTTTGTGACTTTATCTCTTTCCTTCTGAAAGGATGAATTACGGAGTTCATTTTCGTGTTCCATTTTTGACAGATAGATCGAGCAGACCTGATAGCATGCATATTCGTGCGGTAACATAAATCATTTGTTAACAGGGCTATGTATACGTTAGAAGAAATGTTAAAAGCAATGAATTTACAGTTAAGATGAAAAGATAGAGATTTAGAATAAGCTAGGCAGTGCAGGGGAAGACAAAAGGCGGTCTAAAAATTACGTTAGATAAATTTACACAAAGTTATATAGAGACGAACGGACAAAGGGAAAAACACGCGTCAACGCCTACGCCATATATATATACGCGGTGGTTGGCAGCCAGTTTCTACTAAACTATCTACGATTAATAAACGTCAGGCACAACCATCTGACGAAATCCACTGGATTATAAGAGAAACAGTTATTGCCAAGGAAACTGGCCAACGCTTACGACCACTCAGGAATACCCTGCAGACTCTGCAGCTGTGGCTTGTACAACGTCCTCTTTTATATCATTTTCCAAAAACTTATTCCTACGGCTGATCCTGCTTAACCAAATTACAAGCAGCAAAACTTTATCGTCAAATTTTAGTCGACTGAATCACGTTCTATCGGATGTGCATATTTATCCATAGCTGCCTCATGATTTACCTCAATCTCTTCTCATAACGAGAAAAATGATTAGGAATAGGAAGAGACATTTTTAAGAGGACTAAAAGGCCGAATATATAACAAAGTACGAACAGAGAGAGAAACAGAGAGAAATTGGGGTGAAGAATGAGAGGGAAAACGGAGCTGTGGGTCTACTGCCAAAACCCGCGACCCAGATACGGATCGACCCACCACGACTGCTACACTACCCCACATCGTCTGGTTCTCCGACCCAGAGGGAACTCGCAAAACGCCTCTCGCTCTCTACCCTCTGTACCTACCAGCCTTGCGCTCTATACGCTTCTCTACGCCTCGATGCTTTGCTCTCACTGAAGTGCACTTGCAATTATATATGTCAGCGTAATACGTTTAGGCTCCACCGACGTGGCAATCAGTGTAGATGGAATTTATGATGACCTCCACTTTCGTATGCTGTATTAATGCAAAATTTTCTCTCTCTAGGTCTGCGCGAGATTGGAACCAATTAGCTTCCATTGATGAAGAGTCTAAGATTCTTATCTACTTTAGAATTATGATAGACACTATGTATGTTTTAGTTTCTTGGAGAGCACAGGTGCCTGGTTTCGTAAAAGAACTTGATTTTTTAGCCTGAGGGAGTTAAGGCCGCCAGTTAGTCTGGTAGGAGTTGGCTGGAGGATTTACTCTTGGAGATTGTGGAATGTGTCGTCGGCATAACCGGACGTGAGAACTTCCGTGTAATTATTCAGCCGGTTGCGCAAGTAGCGAGTAGGTAGGATAGAATAGGTACATCAGTTTGGAATCTATCCGCGTTTGGTTAGAAATATATTCAAACGCGGTTAGAAACTAATTTAATCTAAAGTTAACGTAAATCTGATGAATATAAATGAATTTAATGGCTACCGTTGCTGACGGCAGCTGCTGCTCATGGATCGGAAGGTCAATGTTTCCGTCCTTCTTACTCATTCAATCCTTCACCCTTGAGTGCCAGCCCTAAAACATCACCTCCGCACCCTTCGGAAACAGCCGCGAACCTCACCAATCTTTCAACGGGTTCGCCCATAAATTAGACAACGCTATTTTATCACTTTTTCACCCCGAAAATCAACGAGAAATAATTAACCCCGTATTTACTTTGAGAAGGTCCTCTCTATCGAGATTTTAATCAATATTGAGAGTCGGGGGATGGTTACGTTCATAAAAATTGTTCAATTTTTCAAACTCAAGGGCCCCGGTCTTTCATTACTCATCCCACTGCAGTCACCAATTTTTTAACCCACACTTTTGTCGCTGTACACAATATACCTCATAGTCGCAAAAGCCTTGATAGATTCGTCAAAGACTTGTGCCGTCGATTTCATTTCAGTGAAAACTGAAGTAAAATTCGACTGGCCGTCATTGCTCGTCCCACCGCTGTCACCATTCTTTTTAAAGAGCCTTCTCCGCACTGGTCACTCGATTCACGCGATAATTTTCGCTCTGATCGAAGAGTAACGAGGTTTTTCCAAAAATCTTTGTGGGCCAATTTATTTGCTTTCGAGTGATCCTTTCCATCAGGATTTTAACAAATAATGAGAGTCAGGGGACGTTCACGTTCATGAAAACTGTTCAATTTTTTTAATTCACAGGCGCAAGGAAATCCGTCGAATAATAGTGTATCATATATGGTTCTAAGAAGGGCGTAAGTGAGATGGGATTATATCTTTTTGTTTTTTGTGGTGTATTTTAAGCCCGCGGTAATTAATTGCATTGTTCCCGCCGTTGGTGCAGAGCGAAACAACGCGAATCGCGAGAGGCGTAGTTTTGAGTGTTGGCAATTTTGCAGTACCTGAGTATACCTAGTGGGAAAAGTGGTTGAAACAGTCGCAGCAATGGGACCAGCTTTTGTTTTTGATACGTGGAGAAAAAAGGGTTGAAACGGAGGAAGGAAATAAGGTGGTTTTGTAAGGAGCGTAGAATTCGCAAGCCCTTGTATATTTCGCGATATTATTAAAGCGAAAGAATTCCGGAAACGAATATTAAAAAAGTTTCTTGTTCCATGCATGACAAAGGGTTTTTCAGTTCAAAAGCGGTCATGGTACAAAAAAACGTTTATGTAATCGTTAAATCAGGCAACAGTTCACTCGCGGCTTCGCAATCGCCATGCCGAAGAGATCTGAGAACGAAAACAGAAAACTGCGGAATGCTAGTTCGCATAAAGCCCAGCAGCCACGAGTGTGTTCTTAACTTTACGCTCGACAAGCGAAGCTTAAAGTGCTTACTTAACAATCTGACGTACTGCAGGGTGCGGGCAAACTTCAAAGTATTAGCCAGTCAGCGTTCAACCGCTCTCTAAGCACGGTTCCTACACCGACAACCTCGACGACCCCCTTTACCATCTAACAGTTACCCTCTCACGTTGCCTTGCCCCCCCCCCCCCCCCCCCCCCCCCCCAAACGTTCCTGGCGGTACTGTTATATCGATATGTTAAGATACCACGACCTATCGCTAGTAGGTCGACTTAGCAACAAAGTGTACAGTTTTAGTGTGCAAAAAATTTCTCAAAGATTTATTGAAGCATTTCCTTTACGCTGAGCTTTTGAAGTTTGATTTTAACGGTTTGATATTATTTTGGAATTTTTCTTTACCTGATCAATTTCCAATTGAATAAAAGATGGGAAAAGGTAGGAAATAAAATGAAATATAAAAATAGCAAAGCACATTGAATAGATGAGGAAACGATAACAAGGGCAGTCGTAAACTTAACCCTTACAAGTTAGTGGGACAATCCGTTTATGCATAATACTGTCCTGTAAAGGGGGGGTGACACGGAACGCGGGTTGTATAAGACTTCATTATCTTGAATAAAAGGTGTACAGAGGTAAGAGCGTTGGGACAAAGTTCAAGATTGCGTGTTGACCCCATCCACACAACTGGGCTCGTGCCCCTAACACCTAACTAAATGCATTAACTTCCCGGAGCATGCGGTCAGTGGAACAACGTGACGTGGAACGGACAGTGGCTGCTGGGGGGTAAATCGAGGTAAGACAACAAGAACACCTTAAGCTCCGAGGCGGGGTGAGGTGTGGTAAGATCAGGCGAGGCCAGGCCAGGAAAGAAAATTGAGCTTTAGTTCAGTCAAGTTAGGTAAGGAGTAAAATTTGCAACGCGGTTAAATATATATGAGCTACGAGGTTTTCATTATCGAACTGAACTTGTTATACCCAAGAAAAATGCTCAAAAAAATTATTGTTTCGTCAAAACTTATTCTTTATTCGCAAATTTTGAAGAAAAAAAAAAAAAAATGCCGTAATCTCCAGTCATGAAAGAGGGTTTCAATTAATTGATCGAATAATTCAGGTACAAACGAGACGTCGATGAATTTTATCGAATTTAAAACTCCACGAGTTTCCGAAAGAGAGTTGCGCCCAAAAATGTGGATCTTCATTAATTGTGGCTATAATTCTCGGGAGTGGAATTACTTCCTTTTATTTTATCGTTTTTACAGGTAGGTACCGCGCCGATACTCAAAGAACCGGTATGGGTATAAAAAAAATGTCTTAGAGATGGAGTTGTGGTTAGAAAATGCCTCGGGGCACCGATTCGAGGCTTGAAGATACACCAGCCGAGCATAGGGATTTTTGATTTATGGAACAATTTCCTGAGTCTATGGCTTATATGGGTGGGTAGAAGTTCTTATGTTAGCTTCCTGCCGCCACTGGGCACCTCGTCGAGGTGTCAGTGATTCTCAAATATAGATAATCGAAAAAATTCACCTAGTTATCTATATGGACACCACTCAACAGAAAATAAAATCCCCCCCCAAGAATGAAAAGACAAAAAAAAGTGCTTTCTCAAAACTCCGAAGAAGTTTTTCTTTGCGGAAAGATTTTTTCGCATATACTTTCAAAGGCCGCGGAAGAGGAATAAGAAATATTCAAGCGTGACGTTCGAAGGGTTGGATCCACCCTGCGTATGGATACCGAAAGATAAAGGATCTCATTTTTCACGTCTAGATACATTTGTGTTCCGAACTTTTTTTTTTTTTTTTCTTCTTCTTTTTTGTTACCGAATGCGGGAATTCCTTACCAGAGCAAATCGATCGAACAGAAGGTCGGAAGGACTAGCCGCACTACGGTCCTGCCAGTGCAGGCAGGAAGAGATAGATCCCTGTGGCTTTAGGAACAGGATAGGTAGATCGTATCCTCAGACCTAAACTTCAAGCTCATCGACTATCCGAGAACTACTTGTCCCTTTCCTCGCAGATCTCTGGCCATACATACATACATACATACATACATACACATATACATACCTCCGCACTTATATGTACTTACGGTCCAAGTATACCTTATCCTGTATCCACGTAGCGGGCGTTTAGCCCTTATAGCCCGAGTTCGCTAGGTCCCGTTTTACTCGGGTTGAACTTGCGTCAAAGAAACTTGGACTGAGGAGGATGCGGGCTTTCGTACGCTATACTTGGAAAATCCTGCGGTTAAATTCCTTACCGAATAGATTTATAGCGTATGAGATCCCGTTCCTGGTAAAGTTAGTAAATACGACTGGCTTCGTTAAGATTCATTGCTATCGGAATTCCGCGCGAAATGGATGTCATGATATTAGTGGAAATATAGAAACTCTCTCTTTTTTTTCTCTCTCTCTCTCTCTCTTCAGTGTTTGTACCTATATACGTGCAATGTATTTTCTGTTAATGACCGAATGACGAGCTCTGCGTCATTTCAGTTCAGGTGCCTCACAAATTCTCGCAACTATACGACTGAGAACGGAACATTTCTCCGATGCAGAATGGGTATTCCCAGACGAAGTTGCGAAAGCTAAAAACTGACCCAATGACTGTGCCAAATTCGGTTAATCAAAAAACAAATATCGCATATATATATATGACAGAAGATAATATATGAAACACAGGGAAGTAGGTATAGTTTTTTTTTTTTTCGCACGATAAATTGTGTCTTTTTTTTTTTTTTTTTATAATACAGACATTTTTCTCCGACTCATTGCATTAAAAATGAGTTGGTCTCAATATTCCAACATCCAAAAATGTGCGAATAAATTTCCTCCAAATGTCGACAAACGGGGGAAAAAAAAAAAAAAAAAAAAATTAATAATTTGATGAAATTCAGTTTGATCTCTACAGTTCTCGTCTAAATCTATAGAATCTCGTTGGTAAACTTGTATAGGGGAGAGCGGGGCAAAACGGGCAGCGGGGCAAAACGGGCACCTCGGCCAAATTTTCGAAATTAAATTCAGAAAAAAATCAAAATTCATTGGGAAACAATTTTTATTGAAAAAAAAAAAAAAATCTAAAATTTTCCAACATTTTTTTTTATTTTTCGGGGGAGCTGCCCGTTTTGCCCCGCTGCCCGTTTTGCCCCGCTCTCCCCTATATGTTTATTATTTGAAAAATGATAGTAAAATTGAATTTCACGATGTGATCGTATAGGATTGAAGAAAATCGTCTCGTTTATAAAAGAAGCGAAAGAAAATGTCGTTGAAAAAAATCGTAGCCCATCAAATAAAAAGTGATTAAAGGTTTAAATTTGGAATAGGGAAGGCTGTTCGGTGTTTACTTTAGCCAGGAAATGATGCAAGGGCTAGAAACGTGGAGGGACCGAAGAAGCGGAAAGTCACTGATTCGATTCGACGTAACTTCCAGGCCATCGCCACGGGGAACCGAATCGAACCAAACCCAAACCGGTAGCTAGATGGCGATAATCAAATCGATTTTTCAATACCAATTGATCTATTGATCGATATGTACCTTATAGTTGGTGTCCCGCTAGGCAGGCCGAGTAACAGCCCCTGCAGCAGTAGCAAACTCGCGTTAAACTGACCTAAATAAAACGGCGATAGAGTTTCGTTGTTATTATTTTATTTCGTCGACTAAAAGGATCCCGCGAAATTCTGCTACTGCTACTGCAGTGTGAAAATGACGCGAGATTCGCTGATTGTAATTTCCGCCCCAACGAAAATAACGAAATCAATTCAACGCGGGGAAGACTCGAGAAAAAGTGAACGACGATATTTCATACACACTTCTATATCTATATACCTACACGTCTACGAGTATATCCATATACTTTAATATACTTCGGAGGAAAGCAATTTCTTTGCATTTTTTTATATAAAAAAAAAGGCAATGGAAAAAAAAAATAAGGAAAAAAAATCGATCAATGATTGATCCCGATCTGGATCACGATGGGTAATAGGTAGGTAGCGGTTTATATATATATAGATTCATTCAATGAAATACCGTCTAGAAGCTATATAGCTCTGGGAGAAAATTAATTATAGATTTTTCTCTTCCCAATTTTCATTATATATATGTATGTTTTTTTTTTATTCGCCTTTGTATCGCTTATACTATACCAATCACAGAGTTTCGCTGAAGTTCTGTAACTCAGATTTAACCCAGAAAAAGTATTTTTACCAAATGAAATTATTGTCCTCGTTGCTGCTGCTGCTGCTGCTCTATGCGGCTCGATGAATTCAAAGTCGTATAGCTTAGCGGTTTTTATTCTACCTCGTACTTTGTCTATGATATGAATAAGGGTAGGTATATATATTATATATTATAATATATAAATTATCTGAGTAGGTAACAACACGTAATTATGCGACAAAAATTTATATACTACATCCATATATGTATAATCTTGCAGTATTTACTATTTACCCAACTTATGGGTAGAGTTTAGCTTCGTGGTTCGTTGACTTCTAATTTGCGGATACATATAAGTATATAGATATAGGTACATGTATATATTATAAGATCGCGGTAAACACCCGTGAAGATTTTATCAGCATAGCGAAAAGCGGACTTTAATGGTAGCTGAAATTCGACCGCATTTCCGTGCGGCGAGAAAGGAATTTCACTACGTTTCCGTATCAAGAGAAAGAGAGAAGGTATATAATATAAGGGTGAGAATGAGAAGCTGTAACAGCTTCTCGCATGCAAATTGTAAGCGGAATTTGTGTATCGTTCATCCACCACTTTCGCATCAGAGCAGGGTTACAACCCCAAGATTTTTCGAGGCCAAGGGAAAATTAATTCCGAGTTCTTTCGCAGGCCCTAAATTATCATCTGACTTTATGAGACGCGGGATAAATTATCTTCCGGATCTCTTAGAGCCACGTGAAAGTTCTTTCTGACAATGAGACGCACTTGAGCTGTTTTTTTTTTTTTCTTTATTTTTCTTCTTTTTCTTCTTCTCAGAGATATAAATCTTGCGTAAAAAATCAGAATCTCACCTTGTCAGGAAAAAAAAAAAAAAGAAAATATTTCGAATTCGCGAGATTGTTGTAGCTGTTCGTGAAAACGTCGATTTGTTTTTTTGTTGTTGTTTTTTTTTTTTTTTTTCCCCCTTTTTCATAGAAACGTTAGAAATTATTGTATTTTGGACACGTAGTCGACCGATAAACGAGTAAATGTCCGTGGCTTATTGCGCATCGTTACGCACACCCTGTGCGTAGTAAATTCATTTGGCAGGAAAGCTTCGGCCACAGAATCCTATTTTTTTTTTTTTTTTCCTTTTTTTTTCTGTTCGATGGTAACCCGGGTGAAAATATAAAAGAAAAGATGGATCAAAGAGAAAATGTGGGAGTATATAGGTGGGCTGGATAATAGTTTGAAATTTTTTTTTTTTTTATGATTTTTGCTTTCAACGTTATAAGGAAAAATATATTTTTCGATTTCTACCTCAGAATTGTTGACAGTTTTTTTTTTTTTTTTTTTTTTTTTTAATACCCCCGAGGTAATTACGAAGGTATAGTAACAATGAAAAAAGATAGACAAAAAAAAAAAAATAAATAAATAAAAAATAAAAGAGAAAGAAAAGAAAAACAGGAATATCTAGCGAAATGATAGAAGAAACCGCAAAAAGGTCTGAGCGGATTTATATACCTATATCTATATAAAAGTGGGGTAAATCGGCGTAAAGAGGAAAAACAAACTATATATTGCTAAAACTGGAGACAACAACGAGTGTAAACTGTTGGTAGTAGGTAGGGGGAAGACTAACGTAGGTATATTATAATTACGTGAAAATACTTTAGTCACGTTTCATCGTCTTCTATTTCTATTCACGGACTGGGACACGGAAGGTATACCTACCTACATGTGCATATAGAATCGCGTCGCGGTATCCTGACAGATCGAACTTATCCTCGCGAATATTTAAGACGATGTAGTAAACGAACATGAAACGTTTTCCACAAAACTAACATTTTTCACATCTTCACCCCGTCTCCATCACTCCCTATATTTCTTTCTGTCTTTCTTTCTTTCTTTCTTTCTTTTTTTCTTTTTTTCTTTCTCCTGTCTCTTGCCTGACTAGAGTCTTACTTCTTGAATAGCAAACGTGCAGGCATGCTTCCATCTTATCCAACCCTCCTCACTCACTCTCTCTCTATACCATATATATTGTTCGTGACTTGGTCCTTTGCCAGTTCTATAGTAATCGTATATATGAGGCCCACGCCAACCAAGAACTACCGAGCACTTTATTAATGAGCTAGCTAGCTATTTTCATAAGTGATTTACAGTTTCCTTTATAATTTTACGATTATTCTCCTCTTCCTCCTCCTCCTCTTCTTCTTCTTCTTTTTCTTCCTCTTCTTCTTCTTCTTTGTCCGACAACTGCAGCAGCATAGGTTATACAGACTCAAGTGAGCAAAAATATCGAATCTATCGTAAAACATACTTTACGACCTCACTATATATTTCTATAATACTACATACCAAAGGAGCGGAAGAAGTTGAAAAATTACATCGATTTCTATACTTCAATATCACTTTACATATAAGTAGTACCTTTATTTACTGCTACAAGAAGTTTAAAAATTCGCTGAGATATTTCACTAAATAATAATAATAATATTAATAATAATAATAATAATAATGATAATAATGATAAGGTAAAGATAATCTCTTTGTTTTATATAACAAGCGAAAAAGCGTGAGCCACATAATTTTTGTATTTTCTTGAATTTCGATTTTGAACCCGCAGCGTGCAGCAGGAAGATACGAAGCGTCGAGAACCGTAGCTCTGATCCTTTCCATTTGCGAGTGAATCCCAGCCTCTGGTATAGAGATCCTTTAAAACGTTTTGCCTCACGGCGGCGGGATAAACCTTTTACCTTGAACGACCTTCGATCCTTAATAAATTTTGCCATCAAGAGTATAGTCGACGATGTCATTTCATCCCTAAATTGTTATATAGATCAAACTTTTACGGACAAACCCCTGCAGCAGCAGCAGCAGCAGCAGCCAATGGGGATTAACGAATTTCTTATGAAATAAATGATACGAGGTATATGATTATCAAATTACTACGCGAAACTTGAGGTAATAATAATCAAATGGAATGAATAATCGTTTAATAATATGAAATTATTATTATTATTATTATTATAAGAATTATTATACTGTGTAAGAAATAATAAACGGCTAACGGTGCTGTGCAGCTAGTATTACCGAAAGCTTGAAATTGTTTTAATTAATTTCAACACAAAGACAAAATCACAACTGCGACCCACTTTTACTAACGAGTTCTTGGTCGACTGGGCTCAAAACGTCTACCGTCTTTACAAATTATATTAAATTCAATCCTGCAGGCCCGCGAAGGAACGAACGGGTCGTCTCGAGTATTTCGCGAGCCTCTCTATAAGTCTCACCCCCAATATAACCCGACTACCAATATTATATACGATCTCGCAAATTAAGCGGTAAAAAAAGAAAAAAGTTTTCATCTCCATTCATGATTAGAGAAAAATGATGGATATGGAAATTTTATTTCGAGAAAAACGATAAAACTAAAAATAAGGAATAAGGAATAACGTTTTGTTAGTTTAAGGGGACCAGTACAGTGACTTATCGAAAAATTATCATAGTCCGAAATCAATTTATTTCATAACCAAAGTTCATTTCACATGAAAATATTTTTCTTTTTCAAAATCATGTGTCGTAAGGATTTCAGAGCACAGTTGGACCGATTCAGGTCATCTTGGATTCATTTTCTTCAGAAAACAAATCCTCATCATGTGAATGTAGGAATTTTGAAAAATTTTCGTTTTGGCCAAGTTATTTAAGAAATGAGTGATAATAATTTTTGCAAATTTGGTAAATTGATCATAACTTATGACATAATTCTTCATTTTAAAATTCCTACATTCACATGATGAGGATTTGTTTTCTGAAGAAAATGAATCCAAGATGACCTGAATCGGTACAACGGTGCTCTAAAATCCTTACAACACATGATTTTGTAAAAGAAAAATATTTTGATGAGAAATGAACTTTGGTTGTGAAATAAATTGATTTCGGACTACGATAATTTCTCGAAAAGTCGCTGTACTCGTCCCCTTAACCGTTATTAAAGTATACGTAGCTAATCGCGTAAGTGATAGGTGAAAAAAATAAATAACAATCTTAAACTGATCATAAATAGTATTCTAATTCGATAATTACCACCCTGCACATAGTACTAATAAAAGGTTTCTAAGCTCGTCTGTGATTGGTCAATTTGTTTAAATAACCGATCGTATTGGTCAGCTTTAACGCTTATCTTAAACCGCGGCCTAGGGCATTGAAAATTATAGTAATTAGTAGTCAAAAGCTGTTCTGGTACAAAATCGTGGGTGTCCAGCCTCCGGCATGAGTTTAAATCAGTCTGAGATCCGTTCTGAGCTGTCCAGTGTTAAATTCGGCTTGTAACCCTCTCGCCCTATGCTAGCGAAATTGAAAAATTCTTTTGGGAATAAGCTTTGGGAGAAGAAACCAAAAAGCGTGAAAAAAAAAGATTCCGTTTAAAATTCTTGAATACGACAAGCAGGCATAATATGCGATTTATTCGTACGAGATTAGCTTCTGTTTCCAAAGCTGATCGTAAATAATGATTTTTAGGATAATCGAAATGAGGAAAGAGGCGACGGAGATGGGTAATTTAAAAAATTTAATGTATACACGGATTAACGGCACGTATATCTATCTATCTTATGATTTTAAGGCCATAACTAAGGGCGGGATGAGAAATATAGACGTTTATTTAGGCCTAATCTAAATCGTAAATGTCTTACCAGTGCCTTAATCCCTGAGCAAAGCTTCGATTTAGCGCATAACACCGATCGGCTCAGTATTTATTGCAGACTATTAAATAGGGCTGGGATGTGATAAACATTTTCATGGTCTAGGTAATAAAATTACGCATGTATGAAAATCTGAAAATATTGTGAATATGAATCGAGAGAAAAAAAAAAAAAAAAAAGGGAAAAGAGAGAGAGAGAGAGTGGGTTAAGCACGTGTTACAGCAGATGATATTTACGAGACAGTGATTATCGGGAATTTATTCCTGACCTGACCCCAGCATATAACTCGAAAAGTGTTTCCTGATGGACAGTCGGTCGCAAGAGTTGATCCCTTAATCCGCAAGTGATAAACTCTGGTATTATATCCTATAGGGGTAAAACCCTCGAGAAGATGTTTTTATAATTTATTTATAATCGCAGGTGGTTATCATGGGTGGTCTTTTATTACACGGAGAAAAGAAGAGAGCAATTTTCACTCAAATATTTCCCAAAATTAATTATGCTGTACAAAAAATGGCTCACAGAGGTTTTTCCTAAATTCTACTTACTGCAGTGATCGACTAAGTCTCACTATACTCCTAATACGTCAATGAACAAGTGGCAATTAAATTTTTCAAAAGTAAAAAATTTTATAATTCTATCATAAATTTTCCTTGTTTTAACGGTGAAAAAAAAAAAAACTGTTTGCAGTGTGTTTTCTAGTCTATCGGTTTCTCCGTGTAGAAATCAGATCTGGAAATGTCCGATCTAATAATCAAAAGACGTAGGATGAATGATGTATAAGACAGTTTTAATAATCAATAAACAACTCGTAAATCTTAACTCTCCAACCAAGGTAATTATCGTACATTCACAGATTACAACTCTACAAACGCCAACTGATAGCCGTATAGATGAGATTAATGCTCCAGGCAATAAACCACGGTCAACTTTGACTTATCAGGTCCTCTATATAGTAGGAAGCTTGGTTATACCTTATACCTACACACTTGTGTATAAAAGTTTGAATAATTTATTTTCAATGGACCAAAGGGCACAGGCCGTTTCATATCGTAATTATATTACTGTTCGAGGTAAGACTTTCGCGTTTGTATTGCTGCAGGTATATATCCATATCCATAATACAAACAGGAAATGATCATTATGCGATATAGAAAGCGGACTCGCTTCGCACGTTTTGTAGCAGATCATTTTTTCTTTTTTTTTTTTTTTTTCTTAAGAGATCGATCCTCGACCTGGCCATTGCAGGGATTAGATATAGAGGACTAACGAGAGGCTAGGGGAATATGATACATGGAATATTTATACGTTGTTTATTTTTTGTTTAATTTTTCATATCCGCACCCTTAGAGTACTGCGGGAGGGTAGAAACTGACAGAAAGTTTCTTAGTTATAAACGGGCGAAAGATATCTTTGATATTTATTTACCCTAAGGGTTGAAGGTCTAATAAATTCAACTCTAAGGACCTACTGGAATTTATTTTAACCCCTCGAGAGATAAGGGCTGGAATAATTTAAACCAGGATTGCCTTTATACTGATAGCTGTATACGGAAACGATGTACGACTACTAGTAGGTATTATGGGTAGTATATTTATATATAATATGAGGAATCCTTTCCGTTTACAGTTCTCACCACTCGATCATATACAATACATTATTATACATCATCCCTTTTTACACCCGAGATTAGAGACCCTTCGATTTATGCGCAAAGATTAAATCAGAGCTACGTACTACCTCGCTTAGTATTTCTAAATTTTCTTAGAATCGGTGCCTCATTCCCATACATATACATATTATATAGCGGAAAAAGATTTTTACGATTCCTTAAACGCTGCAGCATGTCTAGTAGGTATAGAAAAAAGACAAAAAAAAAATTAAAAAAAAAAAAAACCTCGAACCCACACTTGGTCATATATGCCTATCTATATATTCTTAGTTTTCAAATTTTAACGACTTCCAGGCATGGTCTAAATGTTTATTTAGCTCTTGACGCAAACCAGATATATACCTATTATTTTTTCGCGCTGACAAAACTAGGTATACCCTGTATAGAAACATGCAGACGACCCCAGTCGAATGCATTTTTCCCTTGACTGGTCCAAGTGCTTGCCAACTATTTATTGCTCTCAAATAAACACTCGGTGATTTAGTTTTATTTATCTCTAATTTTTTTTTTTTTTCTTTTTTTTTCCATCCCATAGTTTTCAAGTAACTAAGTGACGGTTTCCGTCGTACAGACTCCGTTCCTCGAAGAGGAAAAAAGTGTTCGACAAATTTATGTGCCTTTTCAAGGATCGAAGATAGGAAGGTGGATAATATAAACAGGAAAAATTGATAATTTAAAATTTTATTCTTGATGTTCGGTCATTCGGAGAACTGCAGGTGGTATGAAAATTACGTAATTCACTATTTCGGGGTTGGATTTAATTTGTGTAGGTATACCTACATACGTCTACACGTGAATGTCGGCTAACAAAGTTGAGTCAACTCTTGACGAAGTCTCTTCGAGACTTTAAGCGTGAGAAATACACGTTCGCTTCACGCATTCTTGTCGTGTCAATTACGAAAAGTGGTGCTCAGTTATTAAGTTTGTCTCTATGTTATATTTCGTCCTAAGAGTGATAATACACGTGTGTAGAAGCCAACTTATTTCATCATAATATTAAATAATCGATGGTAACGAGCTTCAGGAAATCCCAAAAACACATCTGCTCTATATAAACCCAAAAGAACGTAACTCACTTGGTTGAGAACCACTAACTTAATTGAAGGCATTTAGCATAATGGCTGTTGTTGGAACTCTGAATGAAACTTCTTTCCCGTTCTCGTTGTAACAAATTGCATCCAACAATAGTAGTAGCCCTACTACGATACAATACATACATCATCTATAACTTTCATTTCCTTAAATATTCTATCGACTAAAATCAACATCCGTTTAATAAAACGAAGAAAAAAAAAAAAGAAGAAAAAATAAATGTGAAATTTACCACCATGGTATAACACGCATGCATTAATGATGGATAATTAATTCACTAACACGCGTTGTCGCCGCCGCAGACTGCAGTGAGTTTTTGATTTAAAATTGAAACGTGCGGTATTTAGGTGTACGTATACATATAATTTATAATTAATTAGTTAACGCACAATTATTTATAACAATGGTAGTTAATATTATATTACGTTATTAGATAAGGTGCTAAATATATAATTATATATATACGTGTAGCACGTGTCATAAACTCTTTGGTATATAAAATTGAATAGAATAATAAAATGAAAGGTATAAAAAATGACTGTGTCATTTATTTGAACCGTTGCACTCTATTGGAGTTGGTTGGCTATTAAGACGTGTATTTCAAGAGTGACGATCAACACAGTGTGCAGCAGCAGAGTCTGAAGTCTGAACAACGTGAGTCGACGTTGTTCCATAGATAATAAGAGCAAACAAATCCAACCAGCTGTCACCGGGCACACGAATAATATAAGAGAGAACATATCTTCTATCTTCTCCGCATAGGGTCCATAGATTGAATTTAAGCTCCGAGGTCTGGGCTGGAGTTAACTTCTGTGCGTTTGTCAGCTTCCGTAACTTTACTATTATGCTATCTAAGTCGAGTGTGGACGCAGACCACTAGAAGCGCCAGGAAACTCATTTTTCAATTATTTAATTCTAGTGAGCAAAGACCACGAATTGAGAAAGGGGAGGAATAAAAAATACGAAACATTGATCATTTTCATATTTGGGTAATACATTTTATTGAATTGAAAATAAAAGTCAGATTTAGAGGGTATGCAAATTTGTCTAGATTGCCTGATATGATGATGTGAATTTTTTATCAGATAGTAGCACCAATGCTCACTGAAATCTCGCAGTTGCAGATTTTTTTTGAAAATTATTACCCTCACAATAAAATATGATGACCGAGAATATAGCCGAAACACGTGTCAGAGTTGAGACAAAAATCTGGAAAAATTAAGAAATCGTTTTTGAATTATTTGGAGCCGGCACCTGGTAAAAAATTCGTCTGAGTCCTGAATAAGGAGCACCCTAATATATGTATGGTATCGAAATGTTGATTTTCAAGCATGATATCAAGATAGAATTATATTAATCGATCAAGAATAATAATTACCGAATCTTTGACAGGTGTGTACAAACAAATTGATGATATGTTAGATTCTGCGAAATTGTACGATAATGAATGTGTCGTTTTGTCTCGAATTAAGTGATTAAATTAATTGATGGGAAATATCTAGGCTGTATTTTTTTAACTGTTTCTTTAAGAAGTAAAACAGATCTGTAGCTTTACTTAAGGAGTTTCAGAACAATGCAGAAGTTCTCAGCTTCAGTATATAATATGTACCCTGAGAGAATGTAACACGTTCAAGATTACACGTGGCTGCAAAAAGCGGGAAAGATAGCAGCCGCCTTAAGCTTAAGGCTGGACAATTTCAACCGTGCAAAACTGCGCAGGCTCGCGCCTTTAGCACAGACCTCTCAAGAATATGTAATAAAACAAACTAGTCTCGAACCTTAATTACCGATACAGTCTCGCCCTTGTATATGAAGTTTGCATATGTGCATATTGCAATCCAGTGCAGTGGAGTACTCGCGTAACACTAACGTTAATTTATATCCCTGTAATTACGATTGTGTGGAATTAAATTTAGACCGTATGCTATGGTATGGTATACCAAGGGTCTAAAGTGGATTCCATCGACGTCTATATACGTGTTAGTACCCGGCGGTGCGTATAACGTCGCTTTTAGGCGTGGCGTGAAAAAATAAAAATCTTAAAATGAATGAAGAAAGGAAAAATCAGACTATTTACAGCCTCTGCATCTCTTCTTCTCTCCCTGGTCCTGGTCCTGGTCTTCGTCTTGGTCTTCGTCTCGGTCTCAGTCTGGGTCTCGGTCTCGTGCAAGTGGCAGTTAAAATATACAGCTAGCTTTTACGAGAAAGGTTTCTAACAGAATATAGGTAGTTAACATGCTCATAGATTTTGGGTCAGCGTTCGATAGGGTCGTTTGAATTTTAAATTTCAATTCCTATATGGGTATACCTCGATCACTTTCCTCTCTTTTCCCCTTCCCTATTCCCACTTCTAATCAGACGAATTTTAGTGTTTACTGTTTAATGAATTTCCTATCAATTCGTCACGCTGCTGTAAGCTGTAAGCATAAGACTGAGCGTTAAAAAAAATATCTCTAAATTGTTTTAACGACCGAATTTATTGTCGACCCTTCGATCCAGGACCGTGGAACAGGAATCTTGATTAAAAAGTATCGTTATTAACCCGGTTTAATAAAGTCTGGATTGATTTTTATTACCGACACTAATCAAAGGGTCAGTATAATCCAACAGTTGGCAACGATAAAAACCAATCAAATATCAAACTCGACGACGACGTGGGAAAAACAGAAAATTTCGTATCAATCAATGGCAATCATATAGAGTAAGGGCTTTTATCTCCAGTTATCTGTTACTTGGAATAAGAGGGCTCGCGTTTCTCGAAGACAATTAGGAAAACGACCGCGTCAGCGGGAAACCCAAACGTCTTAATCAGAATTTCGTTTATTAGCTTTGTGTTCGAGTGCGGGTCTCAATTCTGAATAAGAATTCAGAGACCAAGTATTCGATGTATAATAAAGTGGTCGACATCGATGCGATAATACAACATAATCAACCGGAAGAGCGATTGTGAATTTCCGGTATCGACGTCCTTTGGAGCGAAAACAAAACGCGTATTTTTTTTTTTCACTATTTTTATATTCGTTTCCACCGGAGTGAAATTATTGTGCGGCTGCAGCTGATCGGGAAATTAATTGAATGGATGGAAAATGCAAATTAGTATACCGGCAGGAATTGAGATGTTAGGTGATTCGTTTATTTAATCCTTGAGGAGGATGAAACGCTTTCGTGTTTGGTGATTAAACGGTACCTGACTCTCCCAGCACTAAGGAGTAGAACAAAAATTCGAGGACTTCGAGGACTTCGAGGGAGTAAAATTCGTAACGACTCTTCTGTCGTCAAATTAATTCCGTTTCATCACACCGGCTTGATTTAATCATTACAAATTCCTCGAAGGGTGTAGAGGACGAGGATGCGATTCAAAGAGATCGTAGTTTGATTCATTTTACAACTTATAAGGATTATGCCGGCCTATTTCATTACATAATCATAAAGAGAAACGGTTTTACCCTACACCACCATATACCACCATCAAGCTGTAACCATAATAGACACTCTTAGCTAACGCTGGGAGCCATATAACTCCTGCATTTGATACGGTTGCCGTTTGAAGAGGTCTCTTTCGAGATTTTGAATCGTAAAATAATTTGTTTTAGACGTAAGCTAAGGTTGCGGACTTTAAACGCCTAAGTACTAAACGATGCCGTCGTCGTCTATCCGGCTATAACATTACCTCATACTTTATCCATGGCAATTATCTTGGGCCTGGTAATAATTTTGGTCTAAATCCGGTCCAGGACACGTTGCAAACAGCTGTTAATCTTTGCAGCTTGGGAAATAGCAGCAAATTGAATATTTCAAAGGGAAAATTCAAAGTCAAAAATTTTAAGTACGAAAATGCAGGAATTTAAAGACTTTTGACAAAATTTAAACAAGATAAATATATTATCGGAGGTTTACTGAACCCGGGATAGCTACGAACCCTGAGTGCGCGCACCCCTGCAGTCCTAGACGATAATTAATATTCAAGCGGCGTCCGAGCTGTCCTGGAGGCTAGACAATGTTTATAAATATCAGATATGGGTGCCTATATATATGCGTGTTCCATAACGTTTACTGCACTCTATCTCGGTTCAACTGTTCATATGTTTATTGTTATTCGACTGTGATAATGATAACAATGAAATAAAATGTCTAGGTCTCGCAGTAGTGAGAGAAAAATCGAGTTCAAGAATCGTAGACTGCAGGATTTAGGGAAATTTTTCAACTGTAAGAAAGTAATAAAGAGATTAAGAAGAAAAAATAGAGGTTGAAATTTTTGACTAATTTTACACTCAGAAAAAGGTCTATAACCAAAATTTGGCTATTATATGCACAATCAAATTTTTTGTTCAGTCAACCAAAAATTTCGTTGGGATAACTAAAATTTTGTTGGGAAAACCAAATTTTGTTGGGACAACCAAAATTTTGGCTATTCCAACGAAATTTTTGGTTGACTGAACAAAAAATGTGATTGTGCATATAATAACCCAAATTTTGGTTGTGTCAACAAGACCTTTTTCTGAGTGTAAAGACATGAAAATTTTCTATTGAACCTTTTGAACTTTGATAAAAAAAAGATAAAAAAAAATAAAGGGAAGAGCAAATCTTCATCTAATGGGTTACTAAAAGTGTTTCATTTTTCACGTCAACGTCGCATTGTAACTAAGCGAAAATTAATCCTCGAGATCTCCGTCGTCGCGGCTAAGGACTCTAAAACGACTTCTACGGTCCTTATAGTACACGCTGGTGGGATGTCGACCTGCTGTATTGTGTAACGTAAATTATATTTTGTATATAAGAGGCGCTTTACAACGTGGCGTCGTAAGGACCTAAAATTTTATTGGGATAAATATTATCTTTGCGGACCGCTGTTCATCTTGACTTTAAAACGAGAATTTCGAGGCGGAAGAGACTCGACTATTAATGTAAATGCATGCATACGCATACACATACACGTAATGTAAAGTTTGCAGCTCTTATATAAACCGCGGCACGAATTTCAATAATTTTTTTTACAAATCGCTTCAAAGCTGTGAAAAAATATTTTACTTAATCAGACTTTTAGACATAATTCGAAAATTATTTTAGACTTTATGAACTTCGCTTTGATTGAAGAAGCGATTTTCGTAGGGCACAGCAGCTGACACATCTTTAATCGAAATTCAATACAATTTTGAGGGAATATTTTACATCGATGTGATTTTGGAGCAAACCAATGATATCCGACGAATTTTTTTTTTTTTTTTTTTTAGATACGAAAATTAAGACTGATCTTGGACTGATCTTATCTCCATATATTATTGATTTACCCCGAAATGACATAATTTTGGAATAATTACTCCAAATTTAAAAAAAAGTTTCGATAAACGACAACCACTTTTTCTTCGGCAAACTCGATCTATTTGAGGGGAAGTTTATAGAATATTAAATAGTTTTTAATTACGTTGCAAGATTCGGGTAATCAGCTGTGACAAAAAACCTAATCGATGGAATAGTTCTGAGATAATTAGTGTTGTACCAGTGATTTGAAAAAAAAAAAAAAAGAAAAAAATCATTACCGCAAGGTGTACCTATAGCCTTTAATCAATGAGTAGATTTTTTTCCTGACGAATTTTATCCTCTTGATTTTTGGGTAATCTTATTAACGAAATGATACCTATACTAAGTTCATCTAACGATATATATATATATACGAAAATTGAGAAATTAATAATCTTATCGAACTTCGTATATAGTATACGATAAAACTCTGGGTTTATATAGAAACGCGATAAAGCGAGAGTAAATAAAAATTGATCAAATAAAACTATCGGATATTGAATGAAATTATTATGAGAATAATGTGCGTGGGTGTACTTCTACAGAGATTTCTGAATTTCTGTATCAACTCCTAAGAAATGTTTTTGGATTTAGTATAATTTCAGCCTGTATAATATACTTAGAGCTGTCGAGTAAACAGGATGACACATTTTGCTGTCCAAAGTATAATATCAAACTTTACTATACAAACAAATCCGAGTATAACTCGTCTTCAGTCGGAATGGCGAAGCGAGTGAGTAGGTATATATATATGAGTTTCGAGAGAACGAGAAATACGTATGTAGTATATTCCAGAGAGAAATTACTCGCTGTCAATTATATGCTCGGAGGAATTTTAATCATTTACTAAAATGATGAATATCTCTGTCAGCCGTTTCGCGAAGCTAAAATATCTGGATTTGTGTATGTACGTATGTATGGATGTATGTTAGGTACCATAATACCGATTCGTAAACGTGTGTACGAGACATTGTCTGGTTAGTTTCGAAGAATCGTAGGTCTCGTTTTTTTTTTTTTTTTTTTTTCCAATATGAAGAAAAAGCGTTTAACTAAACATGGAAACATTGACTAGAAGTTTGTTTCTTTCATTTTTTTTTTTTTTTTTTTTTTTTTTCTTTCTACGACCGACTAAGACCTTAATGAGAAACACGAGGTTTTGACAGATCGTGATATTACTTTTTTCACATATTTTTTCGATTGACAAATTTCGTCATAATATTAGTGAGACACAGACTTATGATCCATAAAACTTAGACAAGGTTTCCCAATCTTCTCTGATTTAAAATAAAAGAAAACCGAAAATTTTATAAATAAATTTATAAAAAACACATAAATATATCCAACTATAAATGGATTTCGAATTAGTGCCAAGTCCGTTATACCTATAGGTATTAATAAAAAGTTTTTCCTCGTTATGACGTAACGATCATCCGCAGTTAGTTTCGAAGAATCGTTAAAAGAGAGAAAAAGAAATCAAAGACACGTAAATTTTGGCTAGTTCTATACGATATTTAGGTACAAGACGATTATATGAGTATAAGAGACTCTACACGCCCCTACCCGATCCCATATATCCAATTTTACCCGCCCAAAAAGTTTGACTCGAGAACTAAATGACAGACTGCTTGGCATATGTGCGATGGTAGGTTTCTACCTGAAAGGAAATTCGAGACTTATATTTTTCCACATGTCGAATTCGAACTTTGTACCACTTCGCACATCCCGCGGTGATCCACGGATACCGTGAAAGAGAACAACAACAAGTGAAATGAAAAATAGAAAAGTCTGCACGATTCTTTTTCCCATTTTTTCTGTCAAAATCTTCGGGAAAAAATTAAATTTTTTTCTTCTTTTCTGCATCATCATTACTGCACACGCGTTTGATAAATTCGTCAAATATTCTCACGCTGGAGTCCGTCATTGAAATAAGGAACGAAAATTTGGTGAAGGAATGTACCTAATCAGTGATCTGAGGTGGAGGTCCTTTTAATAGGAAATTAGATAGCGATCGATCGACGAAGGGTTCGTACGTCCCGAGGATATATCTACGTATGTCTACCTACCTACGTTCGTAACTTATATCCTTGTATATAAAAGGAGCTTTTACTCAAGACACGCGCGTCTTTATGACGCAGACACAATTGTGGAGACGTCTGATCTCGTCCCTTCGAATAGGTATAATAACGTATTAACAGAAAATGGATGAAGATAAAGGGAATGATAATTGGCCGGTTGGTCGTTCAACTTGAAGCGGGGTCAAAGCGCCCGAAATTCGTAAAGATTATCATTTTTTTCGACTTCTTGCGATCGTGACTTTGGATTAAAATTAACTATATATGTATATGCATAGGTATATATATATGTGATGGTCCATGCAGTTAGTCAAGCTCTGTAACTGTTCATATTTTAATGATAAATTTTATTATTTATACTGTCGTCATAGCTGGCAGGGGGCCACGATAAATTTTCATATAGGTACCTACCTCGTCCTCGTCCTCGTCCTCGTCCTATACATCGTGAGTATCGATTTCAAGAGAACGACTTCAAACTTTATTCAAATTTAGAACCACTCAATATCCATAGCCTCAGAATGCATCTTAAAGATATGCAAGTCAGAACGAAAACCCATATGACATATACCTATACCTACCTTCCTTCGTACTATCTCATATGTAACGGGGTCTCTATACATTCAAATTCGAATTTACATTTATATTTAATTCATTAATTGATTCGACCTAAAGTCTGTAAGTAGAATATTAAGAAAATTGAAAAAATGTGTATTTCTTTTTTCTTTTCTTTTTATTCACTCCGTTTTTCTGAGTGGAGCTGAAATATTAATTAGCTTCCAGAAAATTCGATCCTGTTTTCAGAAGTATATGAGGGCATCCGTCACCAGTAAAACAGTAAGAAAAAAAAAAATTACATCCAATATTTTTTCGAAGAGGTATACAAAAAAATTCTTTTAATTGAGAAAAATTTGATCTTATGCGCACAGTTATATAGACGAGGATATTTTTGAATGGGATACGAGCATCCTTCACCTTGTTAAGATATTTTCCTTCTCTTTCTACGACTCCTCCATAGCCATGGGTCCACGACTCCATCCTATTTCTCCTCCGGGGTATTTTAGAATAATCTCCGTGCACGCTGCGTGCTGTATATATATATATATATATAAAGAGGTGTGCGTGCGTGTGGGTCGTATATGCGTAAGTGTTAAACGTACCGCGACCAACGAAGCCCTAGCAGAGTTCTCGGAGCTAAAACCTCCGTCAGTGCACCGATGGTCACCCAACTGCAGAGTCAGATACTTTCGACGTCCGTATAGAAGAGAATTTATACTACTAACAGGCTGCAACAGCCTGCGTGACTTTTATACCGGTGAATTGTTATAGACGGGATTATATTGCGTCTAAACGTTTCGCGCGCGTAATATACCTAATCCCCCGCATTTATAGCGCTAATAGTGTTTCGATGTAAAAAATTTATATAAATTTTTTTTTTTTTTTTTATATATATATATATATATATATAAAATACTGAAAGTGTCGGTTTAATAAAACTTGACAATTTTTTGTACATTTTGTACATTTTGTATTTTTGTTTTTTTTTTTTTGCCAATTATTTGATTTTTAATAAACGAATGATTTCGTTCGAGAGTGGAATTTTAAAACTTATCGACTGGAACCAATATTTCGCACGTCAATGCTTTCCCGATTAAAAAAAAAAACACTAATACATGGAAACAAACACTCAAAGAATATTGGTGATCGAATTCAATTGACAAAAATTCAAACCTTAAATATATTTAAAAAGCTACAAATTGACGTTTAATAGTATAGGGAAAAAAAAAAAAAAAAAAAAAAATTCAAAAAAATGGAGTAATAATTTCAACCTATAAATCTGTGATAATATATTATCTCGTCGTTGGCTGTTATAATGAAGCCATTGAATTGAAGAATCATAACGTGTCATTAGACGCTTGATTGACAGTATACATTTGCACGTGTATAGAGAGAGAGTGAGAGAGAGAGAGAGAGAGAGGAAAAAGATAGAGAGAAAAAGTGTGTGAGAGAGATAGAGAGACAATAAAATAATGCGAACACGTGAGCACGTGGAGACGATTTGACATCGACAAATGTGCTTTCATGTAAGTAGGTACCTATATAATAGAAATATACTAATATATATGTATATAACACATTAGTAGATGTAATTATTAACTCATAATAACTCAGGTTAATATATTCCTCGTAATATATCTATCTATCTATATAGTCGAAATGACAGGCCATTACGATCACTACTAAATCTATTAGCGTAAACCAGGGCAAAGTGGTAGCAGAAGTGTACCTTGGCTGAAAATTGATGGAAAAAAAAATTTTTTTTTCTATCATTTTCTTCTTCTATTAATTTTCGGCTGAAGCACCAGAGTCTTATATATATACCTATTTTATTTTTGATTTTGATTTCTGAGGAAATATAAGAATTTAAAATCTACAAAATCGTATCATTGAATGTAAAAAAAAAAAAAAAAAGAGAGAAGAAAAATTATTATTCGATGAATAATTTTCATATAAATTCATATATATCCATGTTATATATTATGTATAATTGATTCGATGAATGAAAAAGATGAATTTTAATTTACTCAATTAAAGGTAATATTTCACACGATATTCGTGTCTTCGTATATAGCGTGACAAGAAATGCATATATATATATATATATATATATATATATATATATATACGTAAATAATTATATTACGTTAATGTCGTGAATAAAAATGTTTGTCAACGACAAATCTTTACGGAGATATACATAGGCGCGAGTGCAGGTTTGGGATAGATATATATGATTAGATAAGTTTAAACACTTTTCAGTTTGACATTAGGTACACCTACCTACCTACTGTGAAAATTGTTATTATCATCGTGCAAACATCGTTTAGATTTTAGATGAAGATGAATTTTGTCTTTTTTTTTTTTTTTTTTTTGGGGGGGGGAATTTAGGGCTACTGGAATATTTGAAATGAACGTGACGAGGTTTATACTATAAAGAAGAAGGAAGAGTATAAAATTACAACTTCACAGATAATTATTGTCAACGATAACCTGCACTACCACAAACTGCGTCGCGATAAGCGCGAGTATATAACATATAACTTTATATTATATATTCTCGGAAAATTGAGAGGAGAATCTCTTTCCACAAAACGTTATAAACACTTGTGGTTTTCCCTAACATCGTAGTACCTTATCGACTATTTTTATACTATTGTATCTATCATATAAATCGCGATTCCCAAACAAGGAGTGCTAAGAAAAAATTCTTTTCTAGTTTACGTTATCGCAAGGAGAGATCGGAGCGAAGTTGACGCGATCACCTCGATGAAAAAAAAAAAAAAAAATTATAAAACTTCTTTCTCTCCTTTTTCTTTATCTGCAAAAAAATTTTCAAAGAAAAAAAAAAATATTGAGAAAAAAAAAAAAAGAAATTTTATCAATTTTATTTTCACCTCAGCTACGTGGTCCACTTTTCCTCGATATCTCTTATATACGTGTGTGTGTGTGTGTGTGTGTGTGTGTGTGTGTGTGTGTGTTTGACGTATCTATACGCGTTTTTCTTTTTTCTGTTTTTTTTTTTTGCTATTTTTACTAAATCTCGTTTTCAATGAGCGTAGACAGTGTCTCCCCGCAGAACTATATCCGGCATGGAAGTCCGAAATCCGTTTGTTTGATCCGTTGAACCGGTAAAACGACACGAATTTGGGGTAAAAAAAAAAAAAAAAGAGAAAAAAAGAAAAAAATTCGCAAGGTCGTTTCCGAGGCACAGAAATAAAGAAATAAAAGTATCCCAGTTATTTCCTGAGTTCAGAAAAGTCGGCTGACGCAATACCTGCACGGATGCGCTATACGTTACGTGACGGATAAAAAAACAGATCGTGGCGCAATGGGAAATATCCACTAAAAAATTAAGAAGAAATAAGTAGTAGGTATATACGAAACACTATCATTGCACAATTTTAATGCGTAATCGTATTTAAGCAGACTTATACTCAGCTAATAAACCATAGGGATTATCTTAGAGCCCCTAAATTGTGGATCGCAAGTTATACTAGATAAATCTGTCTAAAGAGAAAAAATATATCTCCGAATAGGCTAATACGTGGAAAGTGCGAAGTTAATGATCGCTATTATAGATTAGACTCGGAAAAACAATAATTTTCCTGCAACAATAGGTGCGAACTGCGGTCATATATACATGCGTATAGTATAATTGTGTTATCGCAGTGATACGAATCTATATGGCGTAACTTTGTGCAAAATAGAAAAAAAAAAAAAAAAAAAATGAAAATAAAGATACAGTGACCGGAGCAGCAGATCGAAATAACTAAATCTCTGTCTCTATATATCTATTAGACTTTAGAGTCACCGCGTGTTGGTATTTTATCTCGATAGTCAAAATTGTCTATGTGGGAAGCTGCAGCAGACAAATATATATTATATATACATATATATTAGGGTGTTTCATTTTTAGGCAATATTTTTTTTTTTTTTCGATGGCATACCAGAGAATCTTATACTTTATAAAAAATAAAAAATTTTGCCGCCTGGTAAAAGGTTTTAGGTCTAATAGTGGCTTAGCTCATTCAAAAATTCGATTTCCCACCTAAATAACACAGGAAAATTTTTTTTTTTTTTTTTGTTTAATTGAATTTTTCGTTGTTAAAAATTTTTTTTTCGAAAAAACCTTCGTATAGCTTTTGAAGGAAATTAAATTCTCTACAAAAATGTCTCTGTGGTCGAAAACCGTACAACCAGTAGTTTCGGAGTTATAGCGCGTCAAACATGAACAATTTTCGCTATAACTCCGAAACTACTGGTTGTACGGTCTTTAACCACAGGGACATTTTGGTAGAGAATTTAATTTCCTTCAAAAGCTATACGAAGGTTTTTTCGAAAAAAAAATTTTTAACAACGAAAAATTCAATTAAACAAAAAAAAAAAAAATTTTCCTGTGTTATTTAGGTGGGAAATCGAATTTTTGAATGAGCTAAGCCACTATTAGACCTAAAACCTTTTACCAGGCGGCAAAATTTTTTATTTTTTATAAAGTATAAGATTCTCTGGTATGCCATCGAAAAAAAAAATATTCCCTAAAAATGAAACACCCTAATATATATATATATACTTGATACTTATAGTTATAGTTATAGTTATACGCGTTTATAACCAGTCTAAATATACTCGTATAGAAACAGTCTTTATCACTATAGGAATGAACCGTCGAGTGATACTTCCGACAAGGTTAGCAACTGAAATAGATCGTCATTCTTACGCTCGTTTATTATACTCTCTTTTATACTAAACATTTTCTTATATACATAAGGGTAGACGCGTGACGTAAGTAAGTAAGTAAGTAAGTAGGTAGGTAGCTACTAGGTAGGTACATAGAACTGGCATATTTACGTACCTACATCTAACCGAAGAGATATAGATAGGCGAGATATTGCGTATATATAATATACGTTACGTATGTACATTGTACAATGTACTTTAGTACCTACCTTACGGTGTTTCTCTTTAAAAATGGGTATAAAGGATAAAAATAACTATAAATGATAAGAGATCGAGAAAACCGAAGCAAATTATGTTTCACCGCAAGAGTTAAATTGAACTTTGAACAATTATAGCATACGTGACCCGGAAAGATTTAGAGATCGATGGCCCACGGCCCATTTTTCGAAGAATCGTATCAGTATAATATGACGAATTTACTATATATCTTTAAGGCGCAAAGGCTAACGTTGTATTCGTTTTCTCTCTCTCTCTCTCTCTCTCTCTATATATATATCTACACAGAAAGAAAGGTTAACTTGATTCAAGACAATTTTGCGGTCCAAAAATGAAGACCGAAATTTTCTCGGATCAAATCAAAAATTTTCTCGAACCAAGAAAATTGTCCCAATTTTCTTGGTTCGAGAAAATTTTTGATTTGATCCGAGAAAATTTCGGTCTTCATTTTTGGACCGCAAAATTGTCTTGAATCAAGTTAACCTTTCTTTCTGTGTACATATAAGGTATATCTCTCATGGTTTTATCTCTATATTTAAAGGATGAGTCAAACCAAAGGAAGCGATGAGATTTCAAAGTGAGGTTTTATAATGAAAGAGAAAGAAATAAAAATAAAACTGATCAGCACTCACACCGTTAAAATTAGAATTTCATCAATAATATAGAATCTTCTATATATGAATAAGAAGATGTATAATATCTTCTTTTTTTTTTCTTTTTTTCTTCCTTATTTCCGTTTTACAATTTCTTGTATAGTGTGAAACCGCACAGCTATCACAAATCTGTATACGGTTATTATAATCTCATCTGAGAATCACTGGTCGCGGGACTCTATCCTCGGAGGTTGTGAAAACGGAACATGAGTTGCGAAACAATATGCGCGGAATTCCATACGGATGAAAGTGAAGAGAGAGAGAGAAAAAAAAAGGAAAAAAAGGGTGAAAAAAAAGGAAAAAAAAGAAATTCAGGCTGTACTTTGGCTCGGAAATAGAAAGAGAAAGATATACATGAAAGAGAGATATGTAAGAGTGAGTGAAAGAGAGAGAGAAAAAAAAACAGAACGACAGAGGCGAATGGGACCTTTAATCTCCTCCGAGCAAAGGGTGGAATGAATATGCAAAAATTTTTTTCAACCATTGTCGTGCGCGCAGCGCGGTGTTTGGTGTTTGGGAGGAGGCTAAAATATTCCGGAAAAAAACGAAAAAAGAAAAATGAAAAAAAAAAAAAAAAAAAAAAAACGAATAACGAAAGGAAATAAGAAAGGATAAGAAAAACTGGCACGTGCTCTATTTTCACAATTATTTGTATGCATATATTGTGTTTCATCGGAAATTTTTGTAATCTTGAAAATTCGAGTAAGAAAATGAAGTAGGTACTACATGAAAAAAAAAAAAAAAAAAAAAAAACGAAAAAAACAAATCGACGGATTTATCCCACGCGCAGAGATTATTATCCCGCAACAAAGAAAAAGACATTTTTTTTTTTTTTTTCTCCCGAATAAAATGAGGAAAAGAAAAAATAATCTATGGGAAGCCAAATCCGTGTAACGAGGATAATAACAACGATTAAAAAAAAAAAAAAGGAGACAAAAGAAATTTCAACTCAAGCGAAGAAACGTTGACTTTGTTTTTCATAACGCGGAAACAATTCGGAGTCAATCGCGAAGAAGCCAAATAAACGTATGGCACTGCCGCGGTCAATGACAGAGGTATATAGAAGCACAGGCGTCTCGCGAAGTATAGGTGGTGACATAGGTCGTCAGTCCGAATTGTATAGTATGTCGTTATACGTTGTATATCTGGGTATAGGTACTACAGTCGTAGTGACACGTGGGAAAAAAAGTCGTGTAGTATATAATATAGTACTCAAAGGAGTCGCCAATTTAAAAAAAAAAATAACAAACAGTACCTCGGTTAGGTAATTGAAAGTATGCACAGCACGTGGCAGTGCGACGTTATTGTCTTCGTGTGCTAGGCTAGACAATAGAATCAAACTTTTGTACGTATGTACGAAATTGGGGGAGTTTCAGAACGTCGCGTGGCAAACGCGCTAATGAAAGGATAGCTCGGAAGGGTTACTCTCGGTGTAGGTACCTCTCGATATTAAATCGTTCCCAATATGTACGTGCGTCGTGTCAGGTCTGCAAGAGCAAAAAAGCAAAAAATCAGAAGCCCAAATCCCCCGCACTACATGCTTTCCCTCAATGTACATACGCCGCATGTGTGTACCTAACTAGGTGTGAGACATGTCGAGTGATGCATTGAGTGTTCTCGTCTTTTTTTCTTCTTTTTTTTTTTTTTATTTATTTTTTTTTCTTTTCTTTCCTTTCGTTTGTCAAGGGGATTACTTCAGGCTCACTAAACAATATCTTGTCGATTTTATATCGTTTCGATAAACCAATCTGAAGTTATATTGCTACTGTTCGATGTTATGAAATAAAGTACGAGAAGAATCACTTCAAGCAAATTGAATCAATGAACAAATCAAGTTATGATAAATGAATTTCTTATGGTAAGAAGTTATAACTGTGCGCAGGTGATTGAAAAAAAAAAAAAAAGGAGATGATTTATTTTTTTATTAATATTCTTTATTCAAATTGCGAGACTTGATTAGCTCATGTAAGTTTAGTATATAGATTAAGAAACCCTGAACTAGATTTATAGGTCTGATATGTATATATATATACGCAACTTCTGGCATCTTGACGTAAGCCAAACTAATGCGATTACATAGAAACAGGCGGTTGGAGAAGTAGCCTATACGATATTGAATCTCAAAGAAAGAAATTTGGTATTTGTAATGGAATTAACTTACATGGACCAAAAAGACGAACTTAAAAAAAAAAAAAAAAACATTAATTAATTAATTAATTAATTTATTTGTTTGTTTGTTTGTTTGTTTTAAGTAGCTTAATTTTCTCTCTCTAAAGGAAGTAGTCAAATTATAATAAGCCGCGAAGTATCTAGAGCTACTTAAGTCGCTCGTTTGGCGTACGACGTCAACCAACGACGACGACGACGACGACAACGACGACGAGTGTCTACAAGGAAAAGGGGTGTCAAACGTCAACGCGTTTTCTACCCTATCCCTACCCCTACCCTGCAGGGTGGAAAGTGCTCAGCAAAGAAGCCGATGTTTGCCCAAAGGATTTCCATCCCATACATATATATATATTATATAAGCCGATCGAGAATATAAGTCAGATAAATATTTACTCGAAAAAGTGTTTAACCGCAACTAGATTGCAAATAGTTTTTTTCAATTCTTGATTGTGTATATAGGTAACTAGAAAAGGAACATTTTCAAAGATCATATATCAAATGTAAGAAATTCTGCACTGCAGCTTTATTAATCGTACAACTTTCACCATATACATAAATTAAAATCAACTTCATTTATAATTCACTTATTAAATGATTTATAATTTTGATAATATAATGTGATTCACGAGGTCATCGTACCTAGTGATTAAAAAATTCCTTTTATATCGCCTAGGGTGAAGTATAATAGGTACGATAATATATAAAGGGACAGTTCGAAAGTCACAAATCTTAAAACTACCCGAAGGAGATATAATAAATCAGAAGGGAATAAAATATCGTGTACCATATAATATATCACTCGATCCTTTTTAACCGATTGATAAGATTTACTCCGTTTTTTTTTTTTTTTTTTTTTACTAGTTTTTTCAAGATCAAAGTTTTACATTTCTTTATATTATATAGGAATCGAAAAAAAAAAAAAAAAAAGATAGAAAAAAAATTTGAACAAGTCATCAAATAAATAACACCATCGGGAAGTAAAAAATTATTTAATACTCACTGCAGTTATATAGCCATAGAAAAATTTTATCTCTGCTCGACAGACGGTGAAAAAAAAAACAAAAAAACAAAAAAAAAAAAAACGAAATAATCCCATAACCGCTTTGTTAGATATATATTAGACCGGTTCAAAAAAATCGACTATTCTTTTTCTTTCAATTTTCGCATTGAAATACTTTCGGGGGGCTGAGAAAAGATGCCTGTTAAAAGCGGAGCTCTTAATATTAAGATTTAGAGGTCGCTCATCGCGGATTTCTATTTTCCATTTAAATAGCATAGGAATTTTATTTTTTTTTCTTGAGAATTTCGTAGCTCACAAACCAATGAACGAATCCAAATGACTCTTACATATTTTGATAGGGGATTGAACACTCTAAAAAATGTATCTATCATTGTGGAAAAAAAATCACAAAAAAAAATAATTATCTCAACTATAAATCGAAATTTGACCTTGAATAACTTTGGAAGGAGTCAATTTATCAAAAAATGATAAGAGAAGCTTTTTGTAGAGTGTTCGATTTCCTATGAAAATATGTTTGAGTCATTTGGATTTGTTCATTGGTTTGTGAGCTACAAAATTATTAAAAAAAAAAAAAAAATTTCCTATGCTATTCAAATGGAAAATAGAAATCCGCGATGAGCGACCTCTAAATCTTAATATTAAGAGCTCCGCTTTTAACAGGCATCTTTTTTCAGCCCCCCGAAAGTATTTCAATGCGAAAATTGTAAGAAAAAGAATAGTCGATTTTTTTGAACCGGTCTAATATATATATAATAATTTAATTAATGAATTATATGGACACAAAGATTTGTTATATTCGGTTATCATTTTCTATCCAAATTGAAACATAAGGTCAAAAATCATAAACGTCGTGATGATATGTAATTTGATATTTTTAAATTACCTATGTGATTTACACGTTATAGATATCGTTATTATATGATGAAATGTACTCGTGTGCGGTTTTCCATTGAATTGGAAAATCACACCCAGGGTGATAATATTTTAAAGAACAAATTTTCGATACCGGGTTAAAGTATTCCGAATTTTGTAAATTTTCAAAGGGTCACGAAATTCCGAATTCGTTTGAGACAATTTCGAATTTTCAAAAACGTTGAAGTTTAGATTATCAAAATGTCGATAGGTCGCGGAGTGCAAATAGCTGAAAACTCCCAAGTCCAGATTATAACGAAAGCCCAAAGAATCCAAAAATTTCTATTTATTCCTCAGGATGCGTGAAGACAACAATTTTTTTCATTCTAATCCAGACCCAGCTGTTCACGGATAACCCATTTTATCAACTTTAATCGATAACTTCATGATGTCATAAATAATTGATAGAACTTTGAAACTTTTTTTTTTCTCTCTCCAAAAAGTAAATCTCAAGACGGTTAATTCGACCGCATACTTATATTTGGTTACGAAACGATCAATACAGCCCGAGATATTAAAAACTGAATAAATACACGCGTGAATTTCAAAGTTTCGGAATGTTGATCCTTCGGTATTTTTCGTTTCAAAGTTTTAGGTATGTAAATCGGCTGTGTAGACTTTTGGATAAATACTCTGTCTCAAAACTGTGAATCGGTAATATTGAAATTGGGAACTTTCACTAATCATCCCCGAAGAAAAATACGTCCTTAAAAATATTCTTACATGACGCACGGCATAATTTTTCACTTCGATAGAAAAGCGCCACTATGGGAATCAACGGCATCACCTTAAATATCCACGTAACTCGTGCTAAACTATAATAGTAAACTAATTTCATAACTGCACAATAAGATTAATTCCGCAGTATTGTAGGTATACAACATATAGAAGATAAATAGTATACGAAACCAAAGCTTAGCTATGTAACTAATGATAAATACCCGTGGTCCGCACGTTTAGTATTATATATATATATATATATATATCTGCAAAGTCCGTTATCCACGTGAATATATTACGACAAGCTCGCGTAGTACTACTCGCGATGTAGTATAACTACAGACCAGATTCATAGCAAACATTAAAAGAATAACGATGTAGGTATGCATATGTACATGCAAACATACATACATACATACGGTAACATTGAACGTATATTAATACGCAAAAGGAACTGCAACAGGAATAATTCCCTAAAATTTACAACGGTCGTAAATTAGTCGACAAGTTTCAGAAAAGGGAAGAAAACTAAAGTCTAAGACTTCACTGACTGAGATAGTTATAAATTTACGTTGTATTGTATGCCTCTCAAAGTAGAGGCTTCCTTACACAGATATACGAACAACTATATCACTGTATATGTTAAATTCATTGATTGGAAATAATTACAACTGCAGCGTATATACTGATAAGAAAAGTTGATAAAAAAAAAAAAAAAAAAAAAAAGACCTGTATTGATTTTCCCTAATCACTACAAAAATGTTTTTTTTTTTTTTTTTTTTTGTATAATGTATATTCAATTGAACTTCCGCGTGTCATATACATATATATATATATATATATATATATGTATATATACTCAGCTAATATAATTAACTCTGAAGATATATATGCGGAGGCGTGACTCTGGGCCGTGTAATTAGTTTCGCAATAAAAATACTGTGACATGCTCGCGGCACCCAGCGATAAGTGGATTCCGATATAGTCGTGTATATGTGATATATACGTACGAATCTATACATATATGTATGCATTAGACGGTATTTTAACTTATGTATTCATATCTAGATCTGTTTATATGTATATTATATGCATATACAACTCTGTGGGTGCAATGTGTGAAATTGTGTGACAGATAGAGAAAAGCCCCCTTCTATACATATAACGTGGAGTAAAATACCTAAAAGAAGACCGTTTAATTGGCCACTGAACTCGGGATTTAGATATATACATGTATATATATTCTATATGCATATATATGTATGAAAATGAGTCATATATGCGGTACTTCTGATTTGCCGCGACATCGTGACTCCCTACAGCAACCACTTATGCTAAAAGTCAGACATCTCTTTACTGATATTTACGAGCGCACTTCAAATTTATGTATGAGTGTAAAAGTACACTTTTATAAACAGTTAAATTCTCTTATTTATTGTCTATTAACAATATCCGAATTCAGATCCTCGTGGGAAATAAAGCGAACGTTTCTTTTCACTGAAATCGCATTTTCTAAGATTTGCACTGCGTGGCTGATTCTGGAATTGAAAAAAAATTAACAAAGAAAAAATTGGATCTTTGAAGCGTCCCAGAAACTTAATTCCCTTTATACTATCTAGATGTATAACTCAAAGTACAAAGTCTTAGCGATATTCGATCGGTTCGAAAATGTACGTCTCGTATATCGTTCCTCGAATCTCTCACGTCCGCGAGGGTCTCGACTGCTGCAGCAGACGCGGCTAATCGCTGAATCGCTAATTACACTGGTAACTCGCGGCTGTCACGATTGTGCGGCAATCGGTTTACTTTGTCGCTGCACGAACTAGCTGAGATAGGATTTGAACTGATGAAGGAATAGAGGGGATGAGAGAATGGAATTAGTTCGCGAGAAAAATTTGATAAGCCTCTTATGTTCGAAGTTCTGAATATTAAAATCGCGGCTTTTAACTAAAGTAAGCGGCTTCGATTTTTTGTTTCAAAAAATGTACAATTTTCGGGAAACGGATCACCTACACTCAGAAAAATAACAACCAAAATTTGGTTATTATATGCACAATCACATTTTTTGTTCAGTCAATCAAATTTTTTGTTCAGGCAACCAAAAATTTCGTTGGGATAACCAAAATGTTGTTGAGAAAACAAAATTTTGTTGGGACAACCAAAATTTTGGCTATTTCAACAAAATTTTTGGTTGACTGAACAAAAAATGTGATTGTGCACATAATAACCAAAATTTTGGTTGTGTCAACAAGACTTTTTTCCGAGTGTACAGTCATTGACACCTTCTTGAGGCGTAAAGAAGAGTAAAAAGCACCGAAATAAACGAGACGGTATATGGAAAGAGAAAGAAAAAAAAGAAAGAGGGAATGAAAAAGAAGAAAAAATGATAATAAAATAAAAAATAAAACGTAGGTATAACGAAAGTAATAAAAGTGATAAAAGTAAACGAGGACCTCTCAGAGGTCTGATCGTGAGCTATACGACGCCGACCGAGGAGACGTCTGACTCCTTCTTCTCGTGTGCCGCGGAGTCAAATGAAATGCAGCCTCCGTGACTCGCGCCATGTCGAGATCATTACCTTTTCTCTTTTCTTTCTTTCTTTCTTTATTATAATTTTTTTTCCTTCTCTCTCTCTCTCTCTCTCTCTCTCTCTCTCTCTCTCTTAATTTCGTTCTCCCTTTCTCGACCGCCTTAGTTATACACGGCCTAAAATCCCTCGGGGATTACCAGACGTAGATCAATTTTACTAAAAGAAAATTTCTGATCCTTTTCTGATTGCGGAATTAAACAATTCATTAAGAAGATCATTTCCTCTTTTTTTTTTTTCATTCTTTTTCTTCTTCTTTATATTTCTTTTATTTCGCTAATTTATTTACGATTCATATATTCGACGGAAAGGCGAATATTAATTGAATATTATGTATCCCAGAGTGAAATCGCAAAATTCACTTCGCGAAAACTCGAGATATGAAACAAACAGTTGGTAGACTCATAAAATAAAACTCAAAGAGATTAATAATGTGCGGGGGCCCGTTGCATTAGACACCCGTCACCGTTACACGGACGGATATTCATAGGCACTTGACCCAAATGTTTGCGAAAAGTAAAATTTTGCACATCGAGGTACTATAGGTTAGCCAAAGTCTGACAGAAAATTCAACCATTCCATTTCAAATCGCCCAAATTTGATCGATGTGTCTTTTTCATATCATCATTGATTTAAACTTTAAGAGACACCTACGTTATTTTTTCACAGATTTTTTACACGAACTATTATATTTATCCACGATTTTTTTTTAGACTGATACAAATATGAGAATTTGAATGAGTCCAAAAGTGGAACCTAATTCTTTTTGTTCCATTTATTTGATCGATTTAAAAAGTTTTATCATGATGATAATCAGTTACACTGATTTTAATTGATGTAACGAATGACACTTGTTTTAGCCGGTTCACTGGTATAAGGGCACATATATGTGCAAAAAGAAAAAGTGCCACAACTGGTAATGGCACATATACATATGCAACGTGGATATCTCTGTCAGTTTTGAACGGATTTGCACCAAACTTGATGTTCCTAAGTTTTTTGGGCTTCATGTTGAATACGAAATTATTTCCTTTCACCAGTTTTGGCACAAAACGTTGATTTCGGGTCCACCAGTGAACCGGTTAAGAATATCCTCAATTCGTTCTTATATACAAAAAATTAATACCTACTTAACCACGTTCAGACACGGCGAACAATTATCATCATCAAACACAGAATTTTTGCGAAAAAATCGAAACAAGAGTTTTTCCATTAGTCTAAAAATATTCGTAAATTAATAACGATTCTTCGGAAGAATCTGAAAGAGAATAGTATAAGTTTCGCTCGGAGTTGTAAAAATGTTTCAAAAAAATCTGAACAAATTTGAGATGGTCGGGGGTCAGACGTTGATATATCACGCAAAAAACAGTGCTGTCGAATTTACTCTATGAGCGGTGAATATATGGACAGCACTTTTTTGCAGTAGAAATTATCACAATTCTAGTATTGGGTACATTGGAGCAAATGACATTCAATGTCTATGCGAGTGAATGTTACCACAATTGTGATAATTTCTACTGCAAAAAAGTGCCGTCCATATATTTACTGCTCACAGAGTAAATTCAAAAACCCGATTTTTTGCGTGTAGATTTGGCATAGAATCCCTTCCACATACATTCGCTAATTAATTGACCTATTAATTCTCTCTCCCATTATTCGAAAATTGACAAAATCAGTCGTGCAGACTATATTATGTATATCAGTTTTCTGAAGAAAGCCTTCCTGCGCAGCATTAAAAAATCGATTCCCCGAACCTTTATTCCGTTCTTTCGCTTCTCTGCGGGATGAATTCTCTCTTTCCTACGTAAAAATATGCGCCGCAAACACAAACAAAGCCGCCGTATATCCGAAGGTTACTGGGAGCTTTTTCCTCCGTGGTTGAGGTGAAAAATCGATAATTAGATCCGTTTTACCGTTAGGTACGTAGGTAATACGCAAAATATTTGCCGATGGATATATATATATATATATGTACACAGAGAAAAAAAATTCCTCGTTTCAAGAAAAAGATTCCTTGTTTCAAGAAAAAGGTTTCTTGAAACAAGAAAACTGTAATTTCTTGAATGAATCTTGAACGTTTTGATTGAATCAAGGAAATATGTTCTTAATTTAAAATATTATATTCTTAGTTTGAATTAAGAACATATTTCCTTGATTCAATCAAAACATTCAAGATTCATTCAAGAAACTATACAGTTTCTTGAAACAAGAAATCTTCTGCTTGAAACGAGGAATTTTTTTTTTTCTGTGTACCTGTACCTATACCTATATAAAGAAAGGCGAACGGGCCTGGGGGTACCTGTCTAAAGTATTTTGCAAAGGCTAGAGACTTGGCGAAGATCAATTTGATAAAGGGCGAGTAAAATAGGGGTGAAAAGGTCGTTTCTGTTCGCTATTTTCTCGACAAACTGTAGTCGGTTATATCTACCTACTCGAAACGGTATACGACGTCGCAGGTTTACGTTCGCAAAAGCAATTTGTGAGGAAAACAACGAGCGCTATCGAGCCAGATAGGTTGTAACTCCTTTAAAGTAGCTACTGCTGTTGCTGCTGCTGCTGCATCAACCAGCGCAAAAGCACCGCCTTACCTGAACTCCAATTAATTTCACCCCATAATGTTTTTACCGATAAATTAATTCAGCCAAGGATCATCTCGACGAACAATATATTATACCTACTACATACCTAGTATATTATTCGTCAGAGATCCAATCCGATGGAGAGAACAAAGAATTTAATAAAGGTAAAAAACAAAATTGAAAAAAAGCTCATACGTACAGAAATCCGCGCAAAATATCGTCTGGACCGTGATTGGAGTTTTTTTGTTGTTTTTTTTTTTGTTTTTTTGTTCTCTATTTTCGATTTCATAAATTGAGGTATATTTGAATATTTCTTTAGAATATACGCGCTACGAAGCGTAGATATATGAAATTCACTACGATTTGTATTCCCGAGGATTTGTTTGCTTTTTGTCGCGGGGGGTCAGAAGCGAAAACAAGCCTAGGGATGGATTTCATTTTCATTCAACATATAAGAAAAATAGAAGTTTATCTCATATCGTTTGTATGATAAAATCGTCGGATGAACGATTTAACAGATATTATCATCATGAAATAACGATAAACAGAAAACGGAAAAATTTATAGAACGTCCCATGGCCATACAGCAACGTGGTGATAAACTAAGCTGAGAATTAATGTAACAGCTCCCTTCCAATTCTAATTATTGTTCTTTAAGAGCATTCCAAACAAACTTTGGCTCCTCGCTAATCGCGTAAACATTTTAAGGAATTTGAATTATGCCACAGGAATAACGCGTTGAACTTTAAGACAGGCATAAAACTGCTTTAAGACTCAAGCATATTGCTTTAGTTTCGATATTTTTTCATACGCAGTTTTATCCTTTATATATATATACGGATGATACGGAGGAGCGATTAATTTATTGGATACTATATAAAAAGCGATTGATATTCAAGCTTAAAAAATTATTATACATAATTTTTAATCTCTATATTATTATATATACGCGTATATCCACCGCTATATTCGAGCAATTTAATTATTCAAATTAAAGCTCAGCTTATCCTCGCGGCTTCGGTAATGTTCTCTATAAGCGAGTATAAAAATTCATTTTCTAGGGAAATTGGATTGAATTTCTAAAGGAAGTCTTTGCCCTTTGATGGATATGCTCAAGCATCGCGACACGTTACTCGGTTACGTCGCCGGGTGTGACTTATCGCACCAAGGGAAGGTACGCAACCCCACCTTTAAACTCAACTTCCCTGTCTCAGGAATGTTGAATAACATTTTAGGGCGAGTGAGAAACACCTTGTACAAGGTGGTCCATACATATATAGTAGACCGGTTCAAAAAAATCGACTATTCTTTTTTTTTTCAATTTTCGCATTGAAATACTTTCGGGGGGGTGAAAAAAGATGCTTGTTAAAAGCGGAGCTCTTAATATTAAGATTTAGAGATCGCTCATCGCGGATTTCTATTTTCCATTTGAATAACATATAGGAAATTTTTTTTTTTTTTTTTATAATAATTTTGTAGCTCACAAACCAATGAACAAATCCAAATGACTCATACATATTTTCATAGGAAATTGAACACTCTACAAAAAGCTTCTCTTATCATTTTTTGATAAATTGACTCCTTCCAAAGTTATTCAAGCTCAAAGTTCAATTTATAGTTGAGTTAACTATTTTTTTTTTTTTTTGTGATTTTTTTTTTTCCACAATGATAGATACATTTTTTAGAGTGTTCAATCCCATATCAAAATATGTAAGAGTCATTTGGATTTGTTCATTGGTTTGTGAGCTGCGAAATTCTGAAGAAAAAAAAATTAAATTCCTATGCTATTTAAATGGAAAATAGAAATCCGCGATGAGCGACCTCTAAATCTTAATATTAAGAGCTCCGCTTTTAACAGGCATCTTTTTTCACCCCTCCGAAAGTATTTCAATGCGAAAATTGAAAAAAAAAAGTATAGTCGATTTTTTTGAACCGGTCTAATACATAGTAATATATATATATTATATATTCAGACTTCAGAGAGTGCCTCGAATAACTCTTTCTTTCATTTTTATTGGACTCGAAATACGAAAAAGGAGACTTTGAAACCCGAAATTAGTATTTTTAGGTATCTGCGTAAAAACGTAACTCTGAAATGAAACGCGAGCCGCGTTGATCGACGAAATAATCGTAAAATTATATCGGCGTAAAATATTAGCGTATCAGTTATCGGTATACAGATAACTATATAGGTATATACTTTGGGTGTAAATATATACATATATATCTGTGGGAGTTTCAAAGTCGAGAATTTCAGTTGAAATTCAATATGCGTATAACATTGAATGTTAAACCGGTGCCTAACCATCCTGAAGGAGCATAAGCATGAGGATAGATACGAGGAAATGTCTCCGTCGAATATATCAAGAATTTCACCGATTTGTTTTTCTACCCCAAAAAAAGAAAATAACGAGATAAGAATTCGTATGATATGATATGTGTGTCGGTGGTTTTGGACCACGAAAAAAAATTAACGAACTAACGTCCATCGCGGTAACATTAAAAGGTATCCTCTCTTATATTCCTTATAGTCCACCTTCTGAATTATACGTCAAACTAATTTTTCTAAGGATCAAAAAATGACCACTTAGGTAAGGAGATATTCGCCTTTTAAAGAAAGTTAACGAGGTCTGTGTTCAAAGATAACAAAATCCACCCGTGTATTAGGATGGGGTAACGAATGTCGTCCTCTGATCTTTCAACGTCTGAGAAAGATAGGAACGAGATGACGGATGATCCACTCTAGTCAAGGGATAAAAATGGGTATGGATATAATAATATTCTACCGCGTGGTCAGCAGATTGGAAATGTACTATTTCTGTGACAAACGGGGATCTCTAAGCTAAGAATTGGTCGAGAGAATTGAAAAGAGGGTAAGTTAGGTGGATAGGTTGGTATATGGAGGTATAGGTAGTGGGTTGAACGATAGAGAGCCAATTAAGGAAGAAAGCTTTTTTCGAATCCTTGGTATCAAGTCTTTTGTCCTTTGTCTTTTGTATTTTGACCAGAACCGCGTCAAGCCCCGCGATCGCGAGGCAGCGAGTTTCGCGCAAAGTCCGATAAAGAAAATTTTCGAGGAAACTAAACAAAATGAAACGAGTAGTATATAAGGAATTAGAGATTTGAAGAAGAGAATCAACCGAAATCCTTGACTCTAACACAGCTGCTGTGCCAAGGGTCACGAGTAAAGGGAACCCCGTGTTACAAGAATTCTTCAAACTCTCGTTCGCTACTCTAAAAGGAAACCTTTTAACCTTATCGATTCCTACCCCCAACCTCGATTGATTTCTTCGATATATATATAATATGCTATATCTATACCGTGAAAAATTTTTCATCTTTTCTTTAATCTCATTTCATTTTTTTTTTTTTTTTTTTTTTTTTTTTACTTATTATTTTTCAGGTCACAACTTTACCAAACCAATCTGGAAACGGTTACAAAATGCCGCGGTCTTCCGTTGTCCACGTTACCTCATCAGCAACGAGACCGCATCACATGGCACAGGTAAATTGAAAAAAAAAATAAAATAAAAAAATAAAAATGAAATAAAACAAAAAAAACAAAAAAAAAAAAAAAAGTGGTTTTTACATCAAAGACCATTTTTCTCCGAATTGATAAAACATTTGTGGACAAATTTATCTCTGTCAAAATGAATATCGCTTGTTTGTTTCAACAAATCATTTCTCTCTGTGTGTCAAATCGTATACATCGGGTCATTCTGATTTCAATTTTTGACAAAAGAATTAATTTCGTATCATTCGTTTGACAATTTGATCCTAGAGGTCTTAAATAATTGGATGTAAAAATAAAATAAAATTAAAAAAAAAAAAAAAATTTAATTTAATTTAATCTAAAAAAAAAAACGAAAAATAGTGAAATAAAATTCGTTGGGAATTCAATCTGGGTTCTGTGGTGGTTTGGGTCTATTATATGTATATATCTATAGAGCAGGGAACGTAACTTTATCTATAGATGCTATAGATATAAGCTAGGCAAACCGCCCGGAACTTTCATTGAATTTTCTACCGAGGAGGCTTTGGCTCGCGGCCATATTGAAATGCAAATACCAAAGATACCAGGTTAATTGAGTGGCCCATGCTTAAACTACGAAGCCTGGACCTCCCTGCCAGTTTCCCGCCACTCATCGGACGTCTACACTCCGTCTACCTCAACCTTATGAGACTCTCGACACATTTCCATAATCCGATGGATTTTTTCATCTCTTCTTTTTTTCTTTTTTTTTTTTTTTTTTTACATATAAACTTATTTTAAAAACTAATAGTTTTGAGCTAATGGATCCAGAGTCCAGAGTATATTATGCAGCCGCTAGTTCTACTCCTATACTGATAGAAAGTTGCAGCGATTTCATGTATAGTTTTAGCAGATTTTTACTTTATTCAGAAAAAAGATTAGCTCTTTTTTTTTCGACTTTTTTAATACACAAAACCCAGGTGAATAATTATACTCGATTCATATATTCCGGATTATATACAGCTACTATATGCGATCGATATTATACGCTGCTCGCGTAATATTCCTTTGAAGTTTTCGCTCTCATCTTATATATATACCAACGGAAACAAGCATATGTAAGACAGGGAAAAAAAAAAAAAAATTCATGATCCTTTTCCCTTTTTTCACTTTTTTTTTACTGGATAAGGAACGAGGGTACACCTTACCCACATTCGGAAGTAAAAAATCATATTCACAAAACGATGTGCGCTCTTTTTTTTTTTTTTCATAAAAATTCATTTTATTATTATTACGTATTCGGAAATATATCTGTATTTTCGGAGAATCGCGACGTTCGAAAGGCACATAGTAGGTATGACCGGAAATTGAAAACTCTATCGTGGGGAAAAAAAAAAGTTCTCGACATATAGTAGTGAAAAAGTTATAGAAAGAGTATAACAGGGTTTGAAATAAGAGGTGAAATCGTGCGTCTAGACGCTATCCGATGAAAAGAAGCTGTTTACCAAGTAAACTGTAATCGGTGGTGGTGCAGCGCGAGCTTCGTCAAACCTCAATATCATATTTTCCATTGTATCCAGCGCAGCGGGACTCTTGGCGAAGATAGGTTGAACAATAGATTCCTGTCGGAGTGGATTGGTCCAGAGAACCCGATTCTCCGTAAAGCTGCACACCCACACTTCCTCCCTTTCCTCTAGTCTTCGCGTTCTCTTTTCTCGTATATATATATCCTCGTATAGCAAGAAATTCGCGCGATCGACGATCCTCGAGGAATTCGAATAGATTAAAGAGCTGAGGGATTAAACGGATCGTCAACAAATTTTCAAAATCCAATATAACCGATTGACGAATATCTACCCTGGTGAAAAAGTCGAATCCAATTTCCCGGCTCGTCTCATTTCGAAAATTTTATTATTTCACGATTCGATTGAAATGTACGGAATGGAAAATTGACAAACGTCAATCCGAGCCAATACAGTGCCCCGCTTCGATACTCGTTATACTATTCAACGACCTATAATACCTGTGTATATATAGATTGAATGTTGGTTTATTTTCACACGCATCTATATGGCTAATTGCACAGTGAATATTTTTGGAAAAATAAACGATCGTTTTCCCCAATTATAAATCGTGCGCTACACTAGGTTTATGAATATTCAAAAACTAATGTGAATTTCTGTGAAAATCGCGGTGTTTCAAACTGCTGGAAATAATCGAGTATATGTCGAGATACCGAAAATGTGATGGAAGTATGTATAGCATGGAGAAAGGATTTTAACGTGACGATCCAGTCGTCGAGGTTGTCGGTCGTAAAATATGTTTTAGCATCGTGGTTATCGATCGGATTCAATGCCCAAGGGTCGGGGGTTGAGGGTATTTTATTATTCTAGAGTTTATATTTCATTCTTATCGCAGTTTTTGTAGGCGTATTATCAAGCATAGAATATAACTTCTAATACATACACTGATGTGAGTTTATCGCTCTCTCAAGTATATCACAATAGGGTGGTCCTCAATTCGATCATTTTCGAATTTCAATGCTCCCATATGGGCCAGGACGTTTACCAATATATACAGAAAAATTTAGTCAAAACCCCAGGTTCCTATCTCAATTCTAAGTACCGCCCCAAAGCTTTCGAATTCTTCCATTTGAATGAAAGACGATTTGTGAAATCGCGGTTAATTATTATTTTTTATTTTTTTTTCCTATTGCAGTACGTACAGCTCTGAAAAATCTGAAACTTGGTACACTCTTTACCTGTAGTAGTAGATATTACATGAAAATTCGACAGATTTTCAACGATATAATTTGCGAAGCTACAGCACACCAAAAAAAAAAAAAAATTCTCATCTCTAAATTGTGATGAATAAAATTTTGTCGTTAAAAATCTGTAAATTTTATTATAAAAAAGATTATTCGAAGCGATATTGCGATCGGAAGTAAAAGATAACTCCGAAGTACTAAAAATCGTGTGCTTGGGCCAGTACTTAGAATTTAGATATGAACCTGGGGTTTTGACTACATTTTTTGTGTACCAAATCAAGGGCCACCCTTATATCACAATGCTTTGATATTGCTTCTTTACTCCGCGGATGATAAAAGTTTCAAATTATACCGCCATATTTTCTATCCGTGAAATATTGTCGTTTAATAGATATGAGAAACTATAAATATTTGTGCTCGAAATCTATTTAACGACGTTTATTTGCGCTCGCTTATATAATCGATTTTCATCTCCTGCTGCACCATGCGCTCTCTCCGCTGCACGATCATATCATACCTATATACGATGCAGGCGATCGCTTCAAGCCTTTTCTAAATATATTATACACACACAAACACAGATGCACATAAACCAGAGTTTTCTGCTTTTTTTTTTTTTGCTTCTTCTTTTTTTTTTTTTTTTTTTTTTGTTGTTTTTTATCAGTGTTATTCCATCTGAAAATAACACCTTTGAGAATTGGGAATGAATTATACCCGTCGACGGCGGCGACCCATTCCGATCCAAAGCCAAACGTAAATCACAATTCACCCATCCGCACACGAGCAGTCCTGGACCTCGAAGAGATCCCATTGAGCCCCAAAAATTCGGGGCCTAAAAAATGAAAATAAATATTTTTTCTTCTTCAAGGCACCAAACGAATTCTTAAGTCTTTTATAGACTTGAATTTTAATTTTCAGATCAAATGTTTAATACTGATGTGAGTCATTTTGCATTAATTTTGTATCTGCTTTCCATTTCGCGAATGATGTGAACTGCAATTACTCCAAATTAATTTGTTATTTTTTATTATTATTATTTTTTTTTTCTTGCACGTTGTTTTAGCAGAGGAATTTTGATGAACATGAAAAGACCATTTTTGTGAGGAATCGTTTTGGGATTTATTGCCCTTGGTCCGGGGCTGTCAGGGAGTGAGTAAAGGTCAATGGACAGAGAAAAGCACCACGTTTTATGTGGCCATTTTGTAATTATGTCCCTTCACCTCCGAGCACGTGCTGTGCGAAAAATAACTGTGGTTTAGTTCGCGAGGTATATACCTATGTATACTATATATATATATATATATATACGAGAAGACTGCGAATGCAAATGATTCAACTTTACAATCGTATGTATAATACAAATACATAACATTATGGGATTGCCATGGGATAATAATGAAAGGAATACTCGGAATTCTTCAGAGGACAGATGCAAAAGTATTTTATACGATATATCATATATATATATAGGTATATATGTATTTGCATTACATATACATGGGTTATATTCTATACGGTTACGTAAAAGGCACGCGTGCGCGTGAACGAGTATAGTACATATATACATATATATATCTCGTTCTTTCGAGATTTATCACGAAATATTGACAGAATTTTATAGCAGGTGGAATTGACAACACTTTATAGATTGGTTCTCACATATTTCCATAAAAGACTACCTACTATAAGTTGTCGTACGTCGCGTCGTTGCCTAGCCTAGTCTTTTCATCTAGTTCGTTTATTCAATATTACGTATGCTCCAACCATCTGCTTTACAGATGTCATCGTCGAGATATCCTCGCAAGACTTTATTCCAACATCTCTTCGAATAAATAAACCTATTTACTCAAGAACTATAAACGCACAGCTCTTTTTCATTTTCTTTTTTCTTTTTCCTCCTCTCTCTCTCTCTCTCTCTATTTTCTTTCTATCTTAATTTCTCTAATATTTTCACAAATCGCGTAAATTAACTCTCTCGGAAGATTATCACTGAAGATACGAAGTGCATTCTCATGTCTTCCGAAAAGTTTATCCCAATATCTTGGAAGTGTGATTAATTCCCCTGACATTAGGTATTATTATTATCAGAAAATTAACCGAGAATCACCCGAGATCAATCTTGACCCACTTTGGTCGTGGCATCATTTCGGTGAATGAAACTGACTCAAGGAATCTGCGCTCGAGAGGATCCTCATAGGGTAGCTTTTCAATTTTAGTAAACTCCTCAACAAAATGGGACCAGCAAAACAACAAAAGAGCTGATGTCGTGTCTCAATAGAAAATTTCGGGTGTTACTCGAGCCATGAAATCGGGCCAAACACTGTTATAGGCACCGCTTGTGTCAGCGTTGTCAATTTCACGTGCGCGTACTATTTTCATAATCTTTTCATATAGTTGGGTAAAACATGTTAAAAAAAAATTAAGAAAAAAAAAAAAGCTTGATAAATTGTCTTCCGAGATTTTCATTATCGGCAAAAAAACAACAAAAACCATAATTACTTGCAATTATGGGATATAACTTTTTTTTACAATTTTTTTTTTTTTTTTTTTTTTGAAATTACATGAATGTAGAATGCTCCTTCGAAATTTGAAGAAGTTTCGATGAACGATACGACCTGTAGTAGGTACCTTACGAAAAATTAAAAAAAAAAAAAGATTTCCAAAGACGTTGTAATGGTTTTTGGTACCATAGATTCTGAAATATTTAGAAATAATTTCAGTTTTGAATAAACCGTGAAAATGATCGCCTACTACCACTATACATGTATAGAAAAACGACCATAGCTATAAGCAATAGGAGTTGAGGAATGTTTATTTAGTATTCCGTAGGGTCTGCGAGCACCACCAGGTATATAGGCTTTCAATTTGTGAAATGCAATTTGTCGACGGACGCGAAAGCCCGATACAATTTCACGAGACACAACCGAGCGAGACGAGTATAGAGAGGTGGAGAAGGTCGCACGCCAACAATTCTACTCTATACACAACGTTTCTGCCAGAACTTCTATTCAATTTTAGTTCAAAATTGAATAGGTAGTGTCTACTTTCCATCGTCCAGTTAATTGAAACAGGTATAAAAAAAAAAAACGGAACAGAAAATAAAAAGAAAGTACAATAAAAAAAAAAAACCTGCACTTCCCATCAAACTACACGTTTTTTGTTAACCGATTACTCAACAACACCAGGAATCAAAACTAATTTCTGAACCCACGTATGGGTATAAAATTAGTCAAACAAAGAAAAAACGTGTAGAAGTAAGCATTTTTTGTTCACAGTCTAAAATACAAAATTATTGTGTGATTTGTTTCAGGTATGGGCAACCCTAGCTGTTTCTATGGGATCATTTGCTGCCGGTTTAGCAAAAGGCTACACATCACCAGCGATAGCTTCTCTCCGAGAAGAGCACGAGCACAATGTGCATATAGGAAATCCAACGTGAGTTTAGGCGAGCGTTTTCAAGGCGTGAGAACTACAATTAGGGTACAAAATTCCCATTAAAAAAGTATAGAAAAAAGAAAAATAGGGTTTTTCGGGTCTTATTTTAGGTCCGGTTTCGCCGTAACAGAACAACAAGCTTCATGGGTGGCCTCATTGTCGATGCTAGGCGCTCTTTGCGGCGCCATAATCGGTGGCTGGGTTCTTCGTCGTGGACGACGTCTCGCTTTGCTAGCAACGTCTTTGCCTCTTACGGCGAATTGGCTCTTAACTGTCGTAGCACCGACGGTTGAATTGATATACACGACCAGTTTAATTGGGGGCTTATGCTGCTCCATCATTATGATGGTGACACAGGTGAGTGTGAAAAATATATGTATAATATAAGGAAATAGAAAATTGCAAAGCAATTCGCTTTGAAAGACGTTTCATTGTTTCACATTTATCTCCGATCTTTTCATCCCTTATTTTCTCCTCGTTATTTTCAATCCCTTATTTGTTCAACTGGGTAAAAGAGGATTGATTCAAGCTACACTTCATCCTGTAATTGGATATCTTCAAGACTCAATATCTCGGAATTTAACGTGCCTATATACCTAAAGGAAAAGAATGGCGATTCATGGTCTGCTCGTTTCACATAGCACAACGCACCTACATGAGATCTTCCCATTCTTCCAGGTCTACATATCCGAAATATCTACACCGGCTATCAGAGGCTGCCTTTCAGCCGTCGTTAAGGTTGTTGGCCACGTCGGTATGCTGCTGACTTATATCGCCGGAGCATACTTGAACTGGAGGCAAAGTGCAATGCTAGTTGCAGTCGCACCTCTGATGCTATTCATCTCGGCTCTTTTCATACCGGAAACACCTTCGTACCTAGTTTTAAACGGGAGAGATGAAGAGGCGGCTAGAAGCCTGCAATGGCTACGTGGACCCCACGTTGATATAAGTTACGAATTACAGGTAAAAATCGTTCACGTATCTATATACTCAAATTTACCTAATCAAATTGTTCTTATTTTTTTAATCCCGAAATCTCTTCTTCATTCCAGATCATAAAGACCAACGTCTCGGCAGCAAGGGCAACACAATATGGGCTAACCCTCCGCAACAGTATACTAACACCTCGTCTTTACAAACCGATAGCTATAACATGCGGTCTGATGTTCTTTCAAAGATTTTCTGGCGCTAATGCTTTCAACTTTTACGCGGTTACAATTTTTCGTCAAACACTGAAAGGGATGGATCCTCACTGGGCAGCCATAGCAATTGGGTTTGTTCAGCTATTGGCCTCTTTACTATCAGGTAAGAAATGCCATTCATTAATCTTATGCTCTCACCTTTATGTTTCCATCGTTTTTCACATGAAAATTCATCGATTTCAGGCTTTCTGATTGACATAGTAGGCAGGTTGCCACTACTGATAGCAAGTACGGTTTTCATGTCGTTAGCACTTGCCGGTTTCGGCAGCTACGCGTACTACGACGAAATGCTGAAGAGTCAGAACCTTTCATTGATAGAACCACCAGTAGTAGGACAATACGACTGGATACCATTGCTCTGTGTTCTCGTCTTCACCACGGCCCTGGCGTTGGGCATCTCGCCAATCTCTTGGCTATTGATTGGCGAGCTTTTCCCCCTCGAGTATCGAGGCCTGGGCTCTAGCCTCAGTACCAGTTTCAGCTACGCCTGTGCTTTCCTCGGGGTTAAACTATTCGTCGACTTTCAGCAGGTCAGTTGCACCTCATGTACCACGCTTCCGAATTGATTCTCTATCTGACCTATATAGTCTCTCAACACTTTTTACGAACAAGTCATCCAATTTTTACCAAATTCCGTACCGCAGTACTTCAAATGATTTTTAGATCTGATATTTAATTTGGGATTCGGGAAAATCGGTTGAACGGCCGTTTGAAAAGGGCGAAACAAAAACGTGTTCTTCGTGAATCATTAATATCTCTGCAACCATTCGTATAGGATTTCGATGAAATGTTTTCTGATCGATACTTCTCAAGCTTTTAGCCCATATGTAATACATTTTCCTAATTGTGTCTCGTTTCCCAATTTCAGATCTTAGGACTTCATGGAGCGTTTTGGTTTTACGCAGCAATGGCAGTGTGCGGTTTATGCTTCGTAGTTTGTTGCGTACCTGAGACAAAAGGCAAACAATTGGACGAGATGAATCCTGACTACGCGGAAGCCCGGTAGTATAAGGCCTCGCTGACGGGGGGTCTTTCCAACCTGGAAAAAACCGGTAAGCCATTACCCGGTGGTGCTTATCCAAACGTGCACCAACCCCAGGTTTTTTACGACTCAAATCGCCCGTCCGGCGTCCAGGCAGCTTTAAGTTATTCTACTATATTCCCGGAAAGAAATCGCCGGTTTTCTGACTACTGCGGTTTTATTGCTCAAAAAACTGGCAAGTTTACTAAAAACGTTGGCAACTACGTGCAGGCTAAAGGGCGGCTATTTTATCACCAAAACGAGAACTTACAGCCCGAAACTTTGGCGCCTATGCAAAAATACCCAAACTTATCCTTCAACGAATATCAAAACACAAATTTTCAAAGAAATTCTGATACAATTGTTGAAAATAATCGAGTAGATAAAAAATTATCGAGGAATTCATATCCACCGAAGATAATCAGTTCATGCAGTTCATCTCGACCCATCATCCAAGCAACAAGAAGCTGTAACCAAGTCGCTGTGACATCGAAGATTCCGCAACGATGTGAAAATCCTGGCGAATTTTTGTTCACAAATTTACACGGTCAAAGATCGGGTAGATATTCGAACGACGAGAGGGAAATGTCAGCCACAATACCGAGGAGAAGTAGAACGATTAATTTCGAGGAATACGTATCGCCGAGTGACTTCAACTGTCGAAGATTGCAGGAAAAAAGTGTTCAGAATTTAACAGCCGTTGAAATCGACAGGATATTAACTCAGGGTACTTATCCTCCTTGTATGATGACTAGGAGAAATTCTCACAGACGAAATGGCAACAGTAGACAAGTCGGTGAAAGCGATATTGATAACGGGGAAAGAATATCCCGCACTTTGGCGAGACTTAACAAGAGTTTGTCAAGAGAAATCGGGAATTATGCACCAGGAAGAGTTCATTACGAAAGGGAATATCGCATTTATGGCAAAGACACGGTGGCACTGATATATTACAAGACGTGTTACTTGTGATGCTGTTCATTTTAGAATTAGCTTTTTTTCTATACACAGAAAAAATATCAGCCTAAAAAAAAAAAAAAAAAAAAATTAAGAAAAATAAGAAAAGGGAGACGCTCACTTATCGAATAATCTTCTAACGATTTTTCATTAGCTATATCTGACGAAACACTTGGATGGACAATAAATATATATATATAGATACGTAGTTATAAAATGATGCAGGATAAGAATTTATAAATTCGAAAAAAAAAAAAAAAAAAAAAAAAAAAGAAAATTGTTTATATATAATATATTTTTTTTTTTTTCTATTTTTTTTTTCCATTTTTTTTTTTTCTTCGATTGCAAATCTCGTACGCGACTATATAGGCAGAACTTCCATACATCGTGCCTTCCTATGAAAAAAAAAAAAAAAAAAAAAAAATATTGAAAAAAAAAATAAATAAAATAAACCACGACAATATTACGTATCATCATAATATTTGATATTATAATATACGAGGAGAGAAACGATTTAGCTAAATATTTCGGTATATTCTTAGATTACGTTATTAGAGTTTGCCTATAAATATTTATTGGTAGATATTATAATATATAATATTACATAAATATAAATAATTAGTTTAAATATATTTGTATGTATGTGTGGATGTATGCGTGCGTGCAGTATGTAAATGCGTTTGTTTATACAAACGAAATGACTTCGAAAACTCGACAATATCGTACGATGTATTTGATATATTAATATATTATATATGATATATATTATATTTAATTAGATTTAACAATAAATATAAAGTATATATATATAGTATATATATATATATACCTATAAATTATAGTTTATTATTTTTTAAGGAAATAACAGACGACAATACCGACTCTATTGCCAAACTTGTAAATAAGTATAAAAAATATAGAGTAAAATAAAAAAATATATATATATATATATATAATTATAAATTTCATTTGATTAATACGTGTTGCGTAAGAAGGTACTACATACATATATACTATGTATATATACCTATATATATATATATATATATATATATAAATGGAGAAAGAGAAAATAAGTGTGTACGTACTACCCTATATATAAATATATATCAATGATCTTGTGCAATTGAAAAATTCTAAGCCTTTGTTCGTAGGGAAAATCAAAACAAAAAACAAAAAACAAAAAACAAAAAAAAAACAAAAAAAAAATATCTTGATGAGATTTGCATTTAAATTTTGTATTTTTATATAGTTATTAGCAAGCAGCAATCACGGGCTAACTATAATTAATATCTTGTATTATAGAGTAATAGCCACGATAATTTTGTAACTTGCGATGCAAAGTTATTATATATATATAGGTATCTATACCTAATTTATATTATTATGTACTTGCGAGTTTGAGTTATCGTGATTTAACTATATTATTATATAATATACATTTATATTCAAAAATCCGTGAGTCATATCCCTGCCATATCTGATATCTTTTATCACAATTTATTATAGTCTTTCAAATCCGTGTAGACAATAAAGAAAAAATCGTAATTATTGAAATTAAAAAAAAAAATGTACTTAAGGCGTTTAGCGTATAGCGTTACGTATACCTATATTTATATTTAGATAATTATTATTATTATCGACGAGTAGAAATTTTTTGAAAAACTTTAAATAAACAGCGTTTAATAAACGCTTTTATCATCTTTTTTGCCAAGGGTTTTGGACCCCTCGTAATCGTCACTTTAAATGCTTGAGTAAAAATAAAATCAAAAGAAAAAAGAATAGAAAAAAAAAAAGGATAAGAAGACGAATCATAAATGAGAAAGAAAACGACAATATATCACCTGTAATCTAATGAACAAATTTTGTTGTCCCCTCCCCCCCCCCCCCCCCCCCCCCCCCAAGTAGAATATAAACATACATATATCTATATATATAAATTATACATACATTTATATAAAAAGAAATCTGCATTGTGCACTTCTGTGAATTGAAGGTCTATATTATTATATTAACTGTGAGCGAGAGAGAGAAAGAGAGCGATTAGTTGATGAAAAAAAAAATTAAATAATATTGGAAAATGATATACATTACATAAATATCCGATGAAAACAACGAGCTGTTTTAATCGTTGATTAATTGACAAATTAATTAGCCAACGATTGAAGTGCGAATGAGATAGTTTACGTCTAATAATAAAACTACGAATTGCTTATAGAATTTTAATGAATTTCTCACAATCTTCCTATGAATATTATTATAATATATAATATAATGTACAATAATATAATATAATTATATAAAAAATAAATATTTCGCGACAATAATAAATAATGATAATAATAAAAATAATGATAATAATAATAGAAAAGAAACTTTATTCGAAGCTAAGTAATAAATCAATGCTGGCCATGTGAGTAGATTAAAAAAAAGAAAAGAATTGTTGATTCCAAAAAAAAAATTTATATATATAATTATATAAACGAATGTGTATTACATAATATATCGCAGAATATTGAAGAAGAAAAAAAAAAAAATGAAAAAATATATCTACAAAATGTATTTTCCAAAAAAACGCAACGATTTGAAGAAAAAAAAAAAAAAGAAAAAAAAAAAAACTAACGTCACCTCTAGCTTCGCTTGCTAGATTTAATATTTTTGTAAAAACGCCTAGGTGTAGCCAATTTCTATTCGCCTAATCTATTTAATAAATCTACTTAGAAAGAGAAAAAAAAAAAAAAAAACGATTGTTAACATTAAGAAATTGATATGAAAAAAGTTGTACCTAAGCATAATAATGTAAGAAAAGCAGTGAAAAAGAAGAAAAACAAAAAAAAATTACTTATCAGAAACAGCTATACCCATAAATCTAAATATAGATAAACTACCAAATGTATATCTCAGCTCTGTATACTGTAAATATTTTTCTTTGCGGTATGCTCTATTACAGAACAGAAAAAATTTGAAAAGAAAATAATGTTTTAAGGTAATAATTGTAATTTCAAAGATTGGCTAAAAAATACATGTGCACTTCTCGCTGCGCAACGCTGTGGGCATTCGCTTGTTAAACGTATAACGTAGACCAGGTGAATTGTATACATGTACGATAGATCGATATGAAGTTAAATAATAATTAGCACAAAGTGGAGCAGCAGCAGTAGCAGTACCTACTATACTGCCGATGATGTGAAGTTTGATTTTCATTTATGATTTGTTATTCTGATTGAGAAATGTCGATAAGTTTCTTTGTTGTTTTCTTATTTTGCATAGCGTCATATCGTCTAGCTAATGACTAATAAATGAAAATTGTATTTATGTGTATAACGTACTTAAGCCCGATAATGAAAAAAAAAAAAAAAAAAACATACTCAAGTAAAATGTAAAGCGTATGATTTTACGTTTGTACCTATAACTATAGAAGAACTAAACTAAACGAAACTTGGCTTATGTACGAAAATAAAAAACGGAGAAATTAAATAGAGTATATTATATATATAAATGATATCAGAAAAGAAAGAAATTGTGTGTGTCTGTATAGAGAGAGATATGTATATCGCAGCCAAATAGCAAAAAAAAAAAAGAAAAAAAAAAAAAAAAACAGTAATATTCAATAGAAAAATACGACTAAAATCTTAACTCCTCAATAATTTTCACCTTTCTCAATTCCTTTACGTTTAATAATAAGATGACAAATGAAATAAAAATTCTCTAGAAATATTATCTTAAACAACAATATTATTGACTCCAAATTTTCTCGTACAACATTCAAACAGTGAAAATCTTCACCGTGGCTCCATCTTTACAAAATTTTACCAACTACGCAGGAGTAAATTGAAAAAGAGTTTCCTCTTTATCAAGCAATACATCTTCCTCATACATAGCTAACAAATATTCAAATAATTTAATTGGCGGACTGAAAAGACTTGGAAAAAAAAAAAAAAGAAAAGAAAACCATAATAATCACTCACCGAGTTGAGACACTGACTGATACGTTTCGCAGTCGACTAAAAACTGCCCGGTCTGAATAGCTCCTAGGGCGACGACTCTTTTTGTAAGAAATTCTATCGTCTGAGGACCGGTCCGATTCTCTGTCATAGGAAACTGCTGCAATCTAAGATACACAGGATATTTTAAAAAAATTTAAAAGAAGAATAGAAATTTGATGATATAGTCATTTTTTAATGAATTTACGACTCTTGCTTGTTACCTCCTGGCTTATTATAAACGAAATTTGTTTCTATCGTAAACGTTGGTTATCGAAGCAATAAATAGCCGATTTTAAATGGTTTGAAAAAAAAAAAAAAAATCGCGATGTAAATTTTGAAATTCCTTTTTTCGTCATATCCGACGTTTTTGTCTCTAAGAAACGACGATATTGGATAAATATTGATGAGGAATAATGAGAACGAAGTTATTTCATGACAATAAACAACGTGATCTATAATCTAGCGGAAATAATGTGAAATCAAAAAAGCCGCATAACCTCTCAAAGCGAGTTTAATCACGTCTTAAAATAGAGTATCATGTGATTGTATGAGACGATTAAACCTATGCTATTGTAGAATAGTTAATTCTGCGTGATACTTACACTGTAACACCCATTGTTTCTGTTTTAAAACAACAATATCACCAATAATGACACTCGCAATATTAATATTACACAAAACTGACAGAAGCTAAAACACTTGTTTACAAGCATAAAGCCTGCTGTAAAGAAGGCAGATAATCAAACGTATAATGTAAATAAGTAATAAAGCTTCTAAATCTTTATTCTAGATGTCGCTACGTAAGTATTGTTTTTTTTTTTTAAATTCGGGGATTCCCCGATCTAATACTGATACGTGGCGCTACCTGTGTTCCAAAAACTCATATAGTAGTTAGTTACCTGAAAAAGACACCGTGTGGTGCGCGTTTACTAAAATCGAACTAGTATACGAATAGTAAGACGAGTTGACCAATCTGGTCTGAACTCATCTCTGAATTCTGATAATGTTATATGTAGGTATATACACATTTTAAGATCTGGTAAAGTAAGGTTGAGTTTTAGTGACTAGTAGGGCCTAGGCGTGGGTAGAGGCCGTGTACGAAGTCGGCCTAATTTAAATAAATTAGTGCGGACGTTGACAGAGCATAATAAACGATATACGAGAGAGGAGAGAGAGAGATATACACTGAATCAAGGTGAGTACCGATTTACTCAATAATCAAGATCACATTAATCACACTATGTGTTACGGCACTCGATTCTCAGACACCTTTGTCCATATTAGGTGATCAAGGCTACCGCCTTGTATGCATGTATACATACATTATTACATATATCTTTCCTTTGCATATCGAGTGCCTATCTATCATCACTTTCTTTAATTCATTATTTTCTACACAATTTCTGAATACTTTAAATTTCACATTATTATAATATGACTAAATTGTTGATTGAACATTCGTACTATAATAATTCTGTTGTGCATAATATAACAATGCGAGATATATATGTAACGGATTATTCAGCCGGTTAAAAAAAAAAAAAAAAACGATGCAAAAACATTGTCGGTGTTAAATTATTATTCAACCTCGTGGCTAATGGATTTGTGGATTATTAGCCAATTGGTGTATAGAGATCATGCATTGATACAGTTTTATATTTTAATTACTAAAGCTCTTTGAGTTCGGTCCCCGCGGCGTTTCGACATGGGTTTCATGTATGAACATGGTTTAGCTTTAGGTTTATAGGCTTAAATAATATATACGGACTCTCGTGTATTAGAACGTGACGTTTACGATTGAAAGTAAAAACTCATAACTGTTACAACTCTCGCGTTTTTCGGAGTTCGAAACACGGAACGTAATATGGATATATATATATGTACAACCAACTGCTGATGCATACCGTGCAGTATAACACGTATGTACTGTACTGTACCTACGTACTTTGTACATAAACATATCTATATATCCACATATTATATTGTGCAAAGCCGCGCCTTATAAGTCCAGTCAACCGAAAACGCGATAGTTATACCTACCAAAGGAACGGAGAAAATTTCCGAACCCAATTTGCAGACTACGTATACAACCGTTATACTGCAGACAATGCGAATATAACCACATATATATATATAGGTATAGGTATTCGACTGTGTGTATAAAATAAAATTGCATGCACGTGTCATATAGCGCGCGCTCGATTTACCACAATACGAATACGTTTCTTTCTCTATACCTACATAAATATATAGATACGTTATTTTTCGCCATGTTTTTTTTTTTTTTTTTTTTTTTTAATTCTTAGCGATAATGCAGCTTTTATTTATTATAGGTACACGTATAGCTGTGTGCATTATTAGGGTGATCCTCAATTTGATCATTTTCGAATTTCAATGCTACAAAAAAAAAATATATATACACAGAAAGAAAGGTTAACTTGATTCAAGACAATTTTGCGGTCCAAAAATGAAGACCGAAATTTTTGATTTGATCCGAGAAAATTTCGGTCTTCATTTTTGGACTGCAAATTCCAAATTTTCCAAATTTTCGTAGCTCCAAAAATGAAGATCGAAATTTTCTCGGATCCGAGATCCGAGAAAATTTCGGTCTTCATTTTTGGACCGCAAATTCCAAATTTTCCAAATTTTCGTAGCTCCAAAAATGAAGACCGAAATTTTCTCGGATCAAATCAAAAATTTTCTCGAACCAAGAAAATTGTTCCAATTTTCTTGGTTCGAGAAAATTTCGGTCTTTATTTTTGGACCGCAAAATTGTCTTGAATCAAGTTAACCTTTCTTTCTGTGTATATATATATAAAAACCCCGCAGGTTCATATCTCAACCAATTGCTGATTTAAATAATGAATTCAACCTAACTGCATGCACTCGAGAGCCGCGGAATTCTAATCTGTCGGTAAACATAATATGGTATATTGATTATAAAACAGAAGATGATACATCATTACGCGCACGGTGACCGGAAGATCGGACCGGACGTGTGCAAGAACGTGATAAAAATTTTTAAGTTAATAATTAACGCTGACATGACTATTGAAAGAAAAGTATACATATAGCTATAAATTAAAATGCTGTATCCGAACGCTAATAGATGCTGCTTAGAATTTTCACTCTCGCTAAAACAATTCCTATATATATATATAATATGTATTATAATTACTTCATAATATAATAATTATTTACATTATCTCTCCGTATATTTGTCTACTCCTCGAATTATAAATTCATGTGTTATAATATACTCGTTGAAATATAATTATTATCAAATACGACGACGAAGACGAAGACGAAGAGTACGACAATAACGAAAAGGAGAAAAAAAAATAAAAAATACTCGGGTTATATTATATGCTTTGCTGCAGATAATTGTACGCGCGGTTTATAATGTACAAATATTCAGGTAGATAATGCGTATAACGTTGTGATATCGCTAGAGTTTGAACCCAATACATGTTCAGAAATGTACATAACTATATAAACATATAATTATCAACGGACACTTGACAACGAGGATTTAATTTCAACGTTTATTTCCTCGCGCGATAAACGATGCATGTATCTATGTATTATATATATACGTCGCAGGTTTTCCGTAACGATTGCAGGACTTCTCCTCTTTCTCAAAAAAAAAAAAAAACACACACGAATACAGTTTTGTTCTCTTTCAATTCTCGAGAGTTGAATGTTTTTTTGTTCTTTTTTTTTTTTTTTTATTATTTTTTTTTTTTGCATACATGCGTATATATACAAAAAAAGAAATCAAATTGCGGTGAATTTATATTGTCAAAAAAATTTTACGCGAATGACAAAAAAAAAAAAGAATATATTTGAATATTGTTACAGCTAGTATCGTCTCTACCTCCTATATATATACGCAGCTGTGTTATCGATTTCAGGGATTTCGGCAGCCCTGCAATATCCTTATTACCATAAATTGACAAGCAAACCGTCAAAAGTTTTCGGTACATATTTATATATATATATCCACAATTTTCTGCTATAAATACGCATGTGTTTTGTATTTTTATACATACCTATATATACATTCATAGTATATACCATATGTACAGCTGGTTATTATAGAGCAGCTGGATAGTCGGTGGTTATCGAACAACTAGCTGGCATTCGTCTAAAATCTACAGATTCGTATATGGGGAATTTTTCATTATTTCTGACCCATTTACATCTTTTTTTTTTTTTTTTTTTTTCGAACTTTGTATAGCTTCAAAAAATAACGATAAAAAAATCATAAGTCTTTTTATTTCGCTGTTTAAAAAATTGAGTTTTTCTTTTTCTTTTTTATCGCCACATTTTTTTCTTCAGACGCGTATTCAAGATTCAGGTAATATAAGATAAGCGAATATTGAAAAATGGTATGGAATTTGAAATGTGAGGTCGGGGAAATGAACCGTTCGATTTGACGCGGAATGTCCTCTATATACACATATGTGCAGTACCTACCTACTATATCGTCAGGGTTTGTAGATTTATGCCTGGAAAGTAGGTATATGAACATCGGTATAGATATATCATATACATACATGGTATATATGGTATATGGTATGTATAGGTATATACATATATACCAGATATAGTACCTAGATAGAAATTTCTTTTATTTTATATGCCTAGCCGAGTATAAGTCTCCGTAAGTGGCTGTAGGAGGCGAAACGCGTCTCTTGACACAAATTCTTCTGCTTCTTCTCCGGGTTACACACGTATACGTAGGTACATATGGAAATTCTGATTCTTTAGTCCAGTGCAGTAGTCGTTAGCGTGAGGGCGTACCGTCATCGTTACGTAGCTACCTTTACGGGCGTTGCTTGCGAAATTAGAAATATAGCTATATACCATATATGTAATAGTATGTACATACTCGGGAGCGAAATCGGGATGAAAATTATTTTTACATCTTATTTCACATAAGAAATGAGAAAATCACTCGGCGTGTTTTTTTTTTTCCCCCACTTATACGTATAATTGCGCATATTATATTATTAACAAATTATTACGATAAGGGAAAGAATATAACGCTAACAATTTTCTTTTTGTTTTTTCATCATTAATCACCTTTTTTTCTTCTTGCTTTCTTTATTCTTTCGTTTCTTATAGGTATTAAACACATATAGCTTAATAGATTCATCATCTTTATTTTTGTCTCTAGGTATACGTTTCTATACGCAGGTATACGCTTTATACTTTGCAAAATGTCCTAAAGGACAACGAAAACCTTTTCTCTCCGCTTTGAAAGGGTAAAAAAAAAAAAAGAAAAAAAAATTGCCATGTCTATAATATAATTCGCAAGGGAGTAGGTATACATATACGTGCTATAGGTAAAAATAAATTTCGGGAACAAAATAAAAAAGAAAAAACTCCGACTCACTAGCTAGACTATAAAATACATCGCGGAATTTTTTTAGATATCTCATAGTATAAGGTAGTAGGTATATATTCGTCAAAGAGCGTGAAAGAACTATCTGATGATTATCCGATGTATACGCGTGTTCGGGTATTTTAATTTTTTCCATTACCTTATTTCTCAGTTTACTCCATTTTTTTTTTTTTTTATTTCCCTTTTTTCTTTTCCTTTTTTTTTTTCTGAAACCCTTGACGAAGGGCTGAGCAAGTGGTCTGAATTATTTTCTCACCATCGTCTGTTTTGGCTTAGACACGTTTAAATTCTTCTCTTGTTTTTTTTTTTTTTTTTTTTTTTTTTCTTTTGTTTGTTTGGTTTTTGGTACCCCTTTCTTTCCCTCTTTTGGTCTTTTTTCTCTTCTTCTCATCGACAGGTATTAAGGTGTATTTTCAAGCTCTGTATCAAAGTCTCCAGAGACTATCGGCTTCTTGTGATTCAATTTTTTCGCTCAGGGGTGCAAGCTACTTTATTAAAATAAGTACCTGCGAGAAAAAGCTCGAATCCTACCGTAAGTGCCTGCCTGCGCCATGTGACAAAGTGAAATATGGCTTTCCACGGATATTTATCTCACTATGTACTTATCGACATATATATACAATATTGAGAGACAGAAATAACTTTTAAAATAGGAAACCCGTATATTACATTTTCTTTCATTTTTTCATAAACATTAGTAAAAATTCTACAGATCTAAAATTTACGGATGATAACACTGTAAAAAAATATTATTTTCAAAGATTCATTAAAAAAAAAAAAAAAAAAATTAGTTCCCAAAAATATTTCTTCTTTCGGACATTTTTTTTCCAACAAAAAAAAAAGGCCCCATAAATTTCTACGTAGAATTTATAATGAAATAGTATAAGTTTATATCATCGACGTGTATAAAACAGAAATATTGTAAATGAAAATGCAATTTTCAAATCAATGTAAGTAAATTGGCAATAAAAAGCTTTAATCTACTATTCTAATAACTTAAAAGTTTCCAAAAATCTCTCGTTAGTATTAAATAAATTTTGAGCAATTTTCTTCATCTCTATAGTCGGTTCTGGTTCAGGAATCAGCTGCTATACCTTCAGAATGTCAGATAACAAGTGTACAAGGTATAATAGTAATGGTACAGGTGGTTAAATGTGCCACATAACGCGAAGCAAACCTACCTAAAGTTTTATGACACCTGATGTGAAAAAGGCGCATATGCGTCCTTTTTTGTTTAAAAGGTGTGAATTCATGTGTGCATGATATGTATGTAGGTAGGTATGTATGTGCATCACGTTGGAGATATTATGCGCTGGGTGGGCTGCGTATCTGTTGTTCCATTATGTTTGGAATTTCGTTGTGCTTGCAGCACCCAAGGCTTGCAATAACATTCCCGTGGTCTTCTAACCGTATGTCTTCTCATATACTATATACCTTGATACTCGTGATAACATAACAACTTGCAACGAAATGTCTCAGTTTCTCTAATATATTGCCCTGCGGAAAGCTTTATGCAAAAATAAAAACAGATCTCTATAGAATTTCTTTAAGAATTTTCTCATATTCAATGTGATGTATTAGTTTTGGCTATATTCTCAGTAGTACCTATATATTTTATTGTTAGAGTAATAATTTTCCGAAAAATCTATAACTGCGAGATTTTAGTGGGCGTTGTTGCTACTATATGATAAATAAATCATATCGTCATACCAGCATGGCAATCTAGACGAATTGCATACCCTCTAAAAATGGAACGATCAATGCTTCGTATCTTCTTTTCCTCTTAGTAGCACCAATGCCCGCAATTATAAATATAGAATAGTTTTCATCATTTTAAAATGGATTATTGTTATAAGTGCTATATGTTTGAGATAATAAAGTTGAAGCTGTGCGAAATTATGACAAGGGTGTTACTCCTTATTTAATTTGTCAAAGTTTCTCTATACTCTATAACCGTAATATCTATATGGAATTTCATCACTTTTTGATTATTCAAACTCTCGGCATAGTTTCGAACTAACAATTAACTTCTTCGCGACACATATAAGTATTAGGGTGCTTTTTTTGAAACGACTATTTTTTTTTTTTTTTTTTTTTTTTTTTTTTTTGCAACACCCCATTGAAAATCTTGTTGTAGACGTCGAAAAGGGAATCCTGTCCAATTTTTAGCTCTTCATTCCAATTCCAGCACTCGCGCTTTTCTTTTTAAGTTTTCCCATGGTAAAAGCATGTAAACATTACGACTTTTTCTTTCGCCGCGCAAAACTCAGCCGCATTTCAATGGATTGTTCTCATCCAAGATTCATTTTACAGAGAATTTAGTGTTTTTCAAAAGTGCCATTGGTAGTTTGGCTGTGGTTTCAACCACCGCACTTGTGTGAGCCTCCAAAGTCGATTTTATGCATAATTCTTCTTTCTCGCTGTGAGCGAATAAACAGTTGGACTTGGAGAAAAAAACTTCGGAACAATTTTGTAGGAAATTTATTTCTCTACGAAAAAAGTCCAGTACATAAAGTCTCTCAAACCAGTATTTCAAAAGATATAAGGACTTTGATTTTTTTAAATATAAAATTCCAACAAAATGTCAAGTTCAATATTTTCAAGTCAGTCAAACTAATATCTTGGGCACTTTTGAAGAACACTAAATTCTCTGTCAAATGAGTCTTGGATGAGCACAATCCATTGAAATGCGGTTGAGTTGTGCGCGACTAAAGAAAAAGTCGTAATGTTCACATTATGCTTTTAGCATGGAAAAACTTAAAAAGAAGAGCGTGAGTACTAGAATCGAAATTAAGAGCTAAAAATTGGACAGGATTCCCCTTTCGACGTCTACAACAAGATTTTCAATGGGGAGTTGCAAAAAAAAAAAAAAAATAGACCACCGTTTCTGATTATACGTTTAAACAAACGTGATCCTAATTTCAATTGGAAAAATAAATTTGCACAAAAAAAAAAAAAGGATAGCATTAAAAATTTGCCGCTCTCAGACCGCAACACAAATATATATATAAGGGTTATATACGAAAACCGGATAACCTCCGGGTCCTAGACCAATAAAACTAATCCATTCCAAGGACATGCTTTGTAGAGTATTTCATGAGAAGACGTCTACGATTGGATTATGCCTTTAGCCTTTCTCTGTTCCCTATAAGAAAGGGCCGTTAGGATCCTCCGGTATTATATACCAGATTATAATTCCATTCATAGCTATTCCCCCATACTAATCCCAAGGTCGAATTCATCGGCCATATTTTGATCGAAAGATTTGAGATAAATTTGAATTCACAGTTTCGCACATCTTATTCTTCTTTTCTCTAATTTCTCACGTTCCGCAACGCAAAAGAAAGAAGAATAAAAAAAAAATTGTCAATTTTTATTTCGTATAGTAGACGTAGTTAAGTTTTTTTCTTAGGCGAAAAGCATTATTCAAGACACACACATCCCGCGCTGTATATAGGAGGAGACGCCGTAGAGATGAGGGAATAAATAGTTCCAGGAGGATCGTAGGGACGCGGACGCCATATTTACACATCCTGAAGAGAACTAGATTGAGAAACTGGTCCCGTCCCTTCGTGGCCATAATAATCGATTTAACAATGAGCATCACACGGTGATGCCTAGCTCGCCCTGCGTCGTTATTTCTATATACGCAATCTTGACTATATAGCTGGCGGCTGTAAGTATCGCGAATTTATAAACGAGTATTTTTTTTTTTTAGTATAAATAATGGATTTATCTGTATCTACATTTATATTACGTAAGTATATATAGGTATGTATCATCACACCTATAAGAAACGTAGTACATCTAGATAGATATAGGCATTAAATGGGCAGAAAGTTAAGTAAGTGAAATTGGTAGCAGCTGCTGTGATACGTTCGATGTGTAAATCAGTTTTTATTAGTATGACAGGGACTGGTCCATGCAAAGATGAATATATGTATACACATATGTATAATATCCTCTGAAAAAGAAACATTCATTATCGTAAGGTCAGAGACTACAGTGCAGACATTCATGTTCCACTTGTAATGATATGGCAAAGTGGGCACCTTGGTTGAAAATTGCTAAAAAAAAAAAAAGTAAAAAAAAAAAAAAATCTTTCTTTTTTCGACATGTTTCAACGGTTCTTCAAAGTATTCTTTTCGTGCCTCGTGATTTTCCAATTCGATGGAAACGCTCTTGTATATACCTACTACGGCATCATCTTATAAGTATATACTTATACCTACTGAAAATTGAATTGAAATGAAAACGCCTGTTTGAATATTTCAGTCTCTGGGTAACTCATGCGAGGTTCTTTTGTCTCGATGTATACATATTATTATACTATTTTTATGTATCATAGGCCGTATCACATGGACACATAAAATTCTGTATGCCATACGGCCCAAAAAGTATTTTCCGACGAATTTCATCATAATCCTCGCCTTCGGCTCGGATTATAAACTCAAATTCGTCGGAAAATACTTAATCGGCCTAGTGACATAATGTACTATTAGTATTGACCTTATAAGTCCGAGGATTCCCTCATTATACATATATGGACGTGAATGTATATTTGTTTACAGAATAAAAACCGCATTAAACAAAAGCTGATGATGGCATCTATTATAGTTACTCATTATTTGTTATAAAAATAATATATTATAATAGAGTAATAATCTCCTGGTTAGATAAAAGCGACAGATTCAACCACATAGAGTTATAATTATTAAAAAAAAAAAAAAAAAAAAACTATTATTTCAAAAAGAAAAACATATTTTTTTGAAAAAAACATGTTTACGCGATACGTTATCCCGCATTGTAGTTTCTTTAATACCAGCTACACTGATAGAAAACATGTATCACATTTTACCACATATCGCCGACAAATTACTACTTTTCATGGCAAATTGACGGGTGGTCGAAAAACCAGGAAAGGTAGCTATTTTTCATTCAATAGTTCGTAGCAGGACTGGGATACATTACATGCTACTCGGACTAAAATTACAACTCGGCATTGTAATTTTCGCTAATGGCAATTTTTACAACTTGAGATAGTAAAAATACGTATCGCGTATAGGAATATGGCGGACATCCTAGTTCTGCGTTATGCCGCAATGTATACCTCCATATATTCCCCATTAGTGAGTTTAATATTTATTTTAAAGTAATCGTGATTTAGAACTAAACGAAACAAATCTTGAATCTTTTGTTTTATTTTTATTTTGAATCTGTTATTTTGAATCGGTTGGAATCAACAGGAAATACGCCTCGAACTACACGGCTGAGTTTCTCGCAAGTGGTATCTTTCGCCCAATGTAGTATATAAGCACGAAAATTTTCTCCTCTATATCTTCGATTTCGAGGCGTCCGCTAGAGCGTTAGGGTACTATGCGTTCTTACCGACTGCGTTAATTATACGAAACCAGTTGTAACAGCGATGCACTGAAGTCAACTACATGTAATCTACGTTACCATCCAGCCGTCCAGTACCTCACCCTACTTCACCGATTCACAAAACTCCTAACTCAACCGAAAGGTGAAAATAATAACATGCGAGTCCACTCTGCGATTGGCAGCCGAGGGCGCTGCAGACCAACTTTTTTTTTGTTGCCAGACTTCATTTTACTATCTGAGATAGTAAAAATTTAGACCCCGCATGGGAATCTTTACCATTAGTAGAATTTACAAGGTGGATTTGTAATTCTTTCTACTGTGTGACCACCCGTCATTTTAGCACCAAAAAATAGCAATTTGTCGGCGATATGTGGTAAAATGTGTTACATGTTTTCTATCAGTGTACAGTCTTAAAGGGGGGACGGTACTGAAAATTTGTCAAAAACCGTTTTTTATTATTTTAAATGACCAAAAAGGGTCCGATCAAAAATCGCTTTCGACAATTTTTAGATATTGGTAACATGTGTATTGGAAAAAAAATATCAACCTTGTGCGATGAAAGTGTATGCGCATGAGATCTTTTGCAGAATATTTCCTTCGAACCATTGCGAAAGGTCTCCTGCGCATACACTTTCATCGCAGAAGGTTAATAATTTTTTCCAATACACATGTTACCAATATCTAAAAATTGTCGGAAGCGATTTTTGATCGGACCCTTTTTGGTCATTTAAAATAGTAAAAAACTGTTTTTGTCAAATTTTCAGTACCGTCCCCCCTTAATTACAATTCCAACTATGAAGCTACCGGCTGTGCTTTCTACTTAAGGGGACCAGTACAGCGACTTTTCGAGAAATTATCAAAGTCCGAAATCAATTTATTTCATAACCAAAGTTCATTTCACATGAAAATATTTTTCTTTTTCAAAATCATGTGTCGTAAGGATTTCAGAGCAGCGTTGGACCGATTCAGGTCATCTTGGATTCATTTTCTTCAGAAAACAAATTCTCATCATGTGAATGTAGGAGTTTTGAAAATTTTTCGTTTTGGCCAAGTTATTTAAGAAATGAGTGATAATAATTTTTGCAAATTTGGTAAATTGTTCATAACTTATGACATAATTTTTTATTTTAAAATTTCTACATTCACATGATGAAGATTTGTTTTCTGAAGAAAATGAATCCAAGATGACCTGAATCGGTCCAACGGTGCTCTAAAATCCTTACGACACATGATTTTGAAAAATAAAAATATTTTTATGTGAAATGAACTTTAGTTATGAAATAAATTGATTTCGGACTATGATAATATCTCGCAAAGTCGCTGTACTGATCCCCTTAACTCCGATAAAGTAAAATATACAAATATGAGTTAAGCTGCAGTATTACACTGACACATATAATTACGTGCTTTCTCAAAAAGGAAATAGCTGTCATACCCACATATCCGCTTGATGGAATTAAATCACTTGCACATATTATATTTGTATATATAATAATAACATAGCGATGTAATTTACTCTGAGAAATCAAAACAATTCACTATACCCTTTATTACCACCATATGTATACAATAAAGCCACAATTTCTTACTAGAGAGGAAATTAGAGCACAAAAGGTCTGCCTAAAAATAGTGTAAATTTGAAGAAAAAAAAACCATTAATCAGTGAAACTATAATATCTAAACTCTGTGTTCTTTCAAGTATTGTAAACGAAAATCCTTCAATTTTTTACAATTATTTGCAAAAATCAATTGCTTCGTATTAGCCAGTAACGTCACACATGTATATCAATGGCGTAAACTTGTTTCCTGAGTAATAATAATCGATCGAAATATACTTTTGGAACCGTTCTCACTGTTTTCTTCTTTTCTCTATTGGAGGCTCGTCGTGTTCCACTCTCGCCTATATAAAGATGAGAAAATTTTCACTAATAGTATGTACCTACACTAATGAAAAATATAATATAATATTCGCCGATGAATGCGAAAATATTCGTTAAGATGATTCATTGCATTATGGATAAAAAAAAAGGCTTATTTGTACGATCACTAAAAAAAAAAAAAAAAAAAAAATTACTGCGAGAAGAGCATCTGGCAGGGTAATAAACATTCTTCGAGGGTCAGACGTCGTATCGCATCCCATCTTATATAGGTCTGACACTTGACGGAGTTTGTGGACGTAAGGAGTAAACGAAGCTGTAGAGAGCATATAGCATAGCATATTATATGCATGTGTAGGTATGTATGCTACATATATAAAAGTAATACCTATGTAGTAGGTATAAGGCAGAATATCATTTCACCAATCCAACGAAGAATTTTCAACCAACTCACTTGAAGTACTAGTGCTCGTCCCTATATATACTGCATAACCCTATAGCTTCGGCGACAAAGTCTTTGCAGCTATATGGACCAATTCTCGCTCGATGACGTAATCGGTCTCGCTCTCGCTTTTGCTCTCGCTCTCGTGAACTCTGAACCTACTAATGAATCGGCCATCATTTGTACAAATACCCGTAAACTTTCTGCTCTGTGTTTGCTCTACTTTAGCTACTGGTGAACTTCTGCTATTATATGCACCAAGTGTTTCTGCAAATGAGAAAAAAAAAAAAAAAAAACGGGCGTTTTTAAATTATAGGACTATATAGTACACTAGACTCTATATACCTATAGATATTTAGTGCAGGGGGATCTTCTTCATTCAACCTTTGAAAAAGAAGTTTTTGCATTAGTTTTTACCTTTTACCTCTTTCCTCTTTTTTGTTTTTTTGTTTTTATACCAGAACTGAGTACAGTTATGTGTAATGGACTGCGTCAAAAGAACAATTATTCGTCTGCTGCACACGCGGGTGCCTATAAAGAGACGCGCTTTTTCAAACCTGTGTAGGGTTGAGAAAAGGGTTGGATTAATATAGCCGTACATCTATATCTACGGTGTAAACTATGTAAACCGTCAGGCATGTAGAAGAAGACCGGAAATCGCTTTGTTGGAGGATCACCTAGAACCGGAAGGGGGAAACGTTGGTTACTCTGTTTTCGTATAAATATAGAGACGGAAAAAGCTAATCAAATTGTAATACTTTTGGAGATATATATATATATATATATATTTAAAGAGAAACGTTCAGCGTTTGCCTAAAAATGAAGTGAGAGAGAGCGAAAGAAAGAGTAAAAAAGAAATGGGTTCTTAAACTGTCGGCACGTTTTTTAGGGTAGGTGTAATAAATTTTTAAATTTTAGTCGTCGACGCACGGTGCGCACCGCGGTGTCTTGACTAACAATTTTAAGAAAAGGATATAAAAAGGATATATATATACGTAAAACCGTATAGCCGTGTATATATATATATGACTATATTTAATTCATCATCGAGAGTCAAAGCTGCTTAAAAATCGTCGAGACTTTATTTGGATTCGTCTTACGATGGATATATTATGTACATGATTTTTAATTTTTCTGTTAAATTTGAGTATTTTTAAACATGACTCAACAACCGCTGTTTCAAATTCACCGCAGCTTTCTTTGACGGTGATCATGAACGCATACAACTTATAGCAATACCTATATATCCATCTCCTTATGTACAACGACCGAAAAACACCTTTCGTACGAATTTTCCTCTCATTTTAATGCGTAATAACTTTTACATATTATATCTTATATACACGTGATTTGAAATTCAATTTTGTAAAGATATGCGTAATATATTGAAGCGTGGGGAATAATTTCGTATATATTTTGTAAGAAGTTATTTTTTTTTTTTTTTTTTTTTTTTTCACGTGTCGTTATTTCACTGTGAAAATCTGCGTATACATGTATAAGACGTATAAATATATGCAATTCAACCGAATCTCATCTTTGGTCAATTTTTTTTTGTTTTTTTAAATTTCAATCAATATCCGTAACATAATTGCCCATATCTGAATTTTTGGTAAAATCTGGTTACCGTAATGAAAAAATTGTAACATTTATCATATACCGCGCGCATTCATATCAGTTTTCGTGTTGTTAAAACTTAATCGCATGATTAATATTTATATCGTTCTGCGAACTTTGTTGACACTAAATTAGTTCGTTTTTGTATTATTATATCGTTTTATCAGACGCAGACGTTAAATGATATGCCCGGAACTGTGTTCCAAATTAATCTCCTCTTTCGTACCGAATCTTGGAAAGTATACGATTGCATTATCAATCTCAATTCTCGTGTACGGTTCTATCAACTTCACCTTCCGCCTCTATATCGCGAATTTATATATGCTATTCTTCCGCGATATTGTAAAAAAAATACTTGCTTTAATATTCGCGGAGTAAAACCCAGATAAGATATGAAACTCTCTTTTCTCTCAATTCAAACTCGAATTTTTGCAGCTGTATAATATAGGTAGGCAGCTTGAATATACAATTGATTTTATCTAATAAATGATCGTTGCTGCAGGATATCGCGATGTTCGAAAAACAAATGACTCTGGGTATTACCGAGATTTTTAATTACTCGGCTGTAGTTATACGAGTTATACTCACAGTAGTACAGTACAAGTACTACGACGTTCTATATACTTCAACGAGAGCTTTTGTTCAACTGTATCACTCATACTCAGGTGTAACATCGAAATGAAAGGCACACCTCGACAGTTTGTTAAATATTTACGAGTCGTTGCTCTTTGCAGTATAATTCCATGCGATGAATGAAAAATTGCAATAAAACTTCTGCCAATCCATATATGTATTTACATATTATATAGGTATAGGTATATACCGCGAGGACCAGGTGAAAGAGAATGGTCCATCCGCCCAGGCAACTAATATTTCGTATTTTTAGGGGGATAGCCACTCGTTGCGCTGAAAAAATCCCTAGGGTGATTTTGGCGCGCGGTCGATGCAACTCGGCAGCCATTGTTGATACAAGCCGGCTGACTGTCAATACATCGCGGAAGGTAGACAAGTGTGGTTATGTTCGTTTATTTGAAGCAAATGATAAATAAAGTGCATAAAACCTACGTGAATAAGCTAGGAATATTTATCAAAAATCGATCAATCAGTTTTAAATGATATCTTAATGCAATCAACGAATTAACCTAAGCTAAAACTGGAAATTTATCAGAATCAAAGAGTTCATCGAGAACAACCAATTCGAACAAAATTATTGATTGTATCTTGAGGTTGAGGCATCAATAAATATCCATAGTTTATTCACGTAGGTTTTATTCACTTTATTCATCATTTCCTTCAAATAACCGAACATAACCACACTTGTCTACCTTCCGCGATGTATTGACAGTCAGCCGGCTTGTATCAACAATGGCTGCCGAGTTGCATCGACCGCGCGCCAAAATCACCCTAGGGATTTTCAGTGCAACGAGTGGCTATCCCCCTAAAAATACGAAATATTAGCTGCCTGGGCGGATGGACCATTCTCTTTCACCTGTTCCTCGCGGTATACTATATAATATACACCTATTTCAAATCAACCGACTTTTGTTCTTCAATACATCGATATCACATGATAGAAACTTTCGACCTTATTAAATAATTCTGTAGATTAATGAGTTCTGTTCGAAAAAGAAAAAAAAAAAGAAAAAAAAAAAAAAACACTGAATAGATTATTACTTCGACAATTTTTTTCTTTTTATTAAATTTTAATACGTGTTATCGAAAAAACGATTAAAAAAATTTGTAAAGATTATCATAAAAGCGATAGTGAAAGGAAGAAAAAAAAAAAAAAAAAAACGCGCTAGAGCTTTGAATAATGAAAATAATCGCGAGAAAGTATATAGTAATAATTCAAGTCGAAAAGTTGACGAAAAAAAAAATAAGAAAGCTATATTATATACCGCAGTGTGAAATAAATTACGTTATACGCGTTGATACGCACATAGGAGTTAAACGAACGAGCGAACGAGCGAACGAACGAAGGAAGGAAGGAACGAGGGAAGTAACGAAGTAACGTTTCACGGAACTGCATGTAGCTGCAGCAATGCGCAGCAAGTCAAAGTGCGACGGATGCAAAGAGCTCCTGCATGGCTAACCGTAAAACTTCTTTGCGCCTGCACAGTATAGGTATAAGAGACTTTACTTCTCTTTTGAGTCAAGCAACCGAGAATCGAGGCTTACAAACCCGACGCCATTAATATTCTCCACAAGACTTTACTCGACACAACACACACACACACGTACAAATACATGCATACATAGATATCTATATAGCCAGAATCCACGATGATATTTTACAGACAGTATAGGGCAGATAGTCTGCGTAACAAAGACGACGATGAAGACATATACGCTCCGAGCTTCTCGACGATCAAAGAAAAAAGAAAAATCATACTCTATAACAAGAATTAGGTTTATCAAATCATTTCATGACTTCGATATACCTAAGTACATATGTATTATAATTTCGCGTGTCTATAATATAATGGCATAAAGTTGTAAACGGCATAATACTACGACTGTTTGGCATTTTTTTTTTTTTTTTTTTTAATCAAGAGATCGTATGAATTTTTTTCACGTAGGTATATATATTTCGAAGAAAAACTGTGCAAAATGTTTAAAAAAAAAAAACGTCGAAATTGAAAGTTGGCCGAGTATAAAGCATAACGTCGTAAATCCTGGGACATATAGTATACAACCTTTTGGACCTAACTAAACGGAAAATAATCACGTCAACTGATTCCAGAAAATCGTATATGCGACATTTACACGACTTCTGTCATCATTTGTAAAAGTACAAAGATAACAATTTTGTAAAAAAAAAACTTGAGGAATTACATTTCCGCCTTAAAATATTTGGAATTAAATGTTATAATTAAAAAAACGCCTTTTTTTTTTTTTTTTTGTTGACGTGGTCAGTTTCGCGTCAGTCTCCTTTATCAATTAGAAATATTAGACATATTCTTATGCTCAGCTGATAAAAATATGTACATTTTTTTTTTTGTTTTTTTTTTTGTTTTTCTGAAAATTTCGTAATAAAAATATGAAGATAAATTTAGCATCCAATGCATCGAGTCATGCGTATATATGATTCTGATAATAAAAGTTATAGGTCAATTACAACATTGTGAAGAGAATCTCTGACCGCATTGTTACTTCCGTTGATAAACAATGCAACGGCGTTGATTATTACAGTGTGGTATATATACACCTATATAGCTTAGATAAGACCGGATCTATGTGCGGTTAACATTTGCGCTCTGTTCAACTCATCGGCTTATCCGTCAGTTCATCACTTCAAGAGTAGAATAATTGAACGAACGGGTTGGCTCATCGTCAGCATAGCTCGCGGTCCGTTTGTTAGAATCGGGTATATGCCACGCGTTGCAATTACGCAATTATGTAAACTCCGCTTCCTCCTCTTCTCTATGACTTATACTGCTGGTGTTGCTGAGCTGAGCTGACATCATATTATGTATAATATGTACGTTGAATTTCAAATTAACATATACCAAGTATTAACCCGTGTGGTGCACCAAAAACCAGGTCACGCGTTCCTTTTCATTCATTCTATATGCATTTCTGTAGGTACTATAGACAGAAATATATTATATTTACACATTCCTATTTTACTATAACTTACGATATCTTATCCAATAAACTTTCCTCAAATATATTCTGTACTATATATATGAAGAGATCTTATATATGATGGATTCCACGCGGAGCGGACCACAAAAAGACCTCAATGTCCCATTCCAAAACAAACGTGATTCGATAGGAAATTTTCCGAGCTTTTCGAAAAAAAATACGAGAAAGATCTTAAAAATGACATAAGTGGATAAAAATAGAGTTTTGTGTTGGAAAACGTTTTTTCGACATTTCGAAAAATCAACGCAGCATCAATGCAGCCGTGTCCCATTCCGAAACAAACGTGATTCGATGGGAAATTTTCCGAGCTTTTCGAAAAAAAATACGAGAAAAATCCTAAAAATGACATAAGTGGATAAAAATGGAATTTTGGATTGGAAAATGATTTTTCGACATGTTTTCCGATAGTCACGGGCAAGATCATGGGCTGAGGTGAAAAAGAGTGAAGAATACTACAAATCACCACCCCATTACTTTTTTCATATGACATACCGTTTCTAAGATATTTGCCTCCAAAGACATCAAGAGCTTAAAAAATGAAAAACTGAAACAGCTCGTACACCATAGGTAACAAAAGCTACATATGTCGTACATACATAAAAAATGCTAATTCTGAGGGTACTAAAGGTCATCCAAAAATGAGAAAAATCCGTGACATCTAGGTCTTTTTTGGTCCGCTCCGCGTGGAATTCATCATATATATATATATCTACACTCAGAAAAAGGTCTTGTTGACACAACCAAAATTTGGTTATTATATGCACAATCAAATTTTTTGTTCGTATAACCAAAATTTTGTTGGGAAAACCAAATTTTGTTGGGACAACCAAAATTTTGGCTATTCCCACAAAAATTTTGGTTGTGTCAACAAGACCTTTTTCTGAGTGTACGTACGTATCAGTATATTAATAATTTTACAAATAAACTTGTGTAACTGGATTATTTGGAAAGATTTTTAAAACTTACAAAAAAAAATGTGAAAAATTTAATTTGAATTACTGGAAAATGATCGTTTTCTTTTTTTCTTCAATGAGATCTTTGATGAGTTCGAAACGCTAGGTTTCATTTAATAAATTTTTAAATTTAAATAAAAGGTAATATTTGTGAGAAAAAAATGAATAAAATTAATGAAATTAATTCAAATTTCCTCATTTCCCTATGGTATATACGACGTTATCGTTATAATAGCTGTGGCGATGTTTAACTTAGGAATAAAGCACGACTGCAGCATGCCCTCACCGAGGGCAAATAGGCAAATAGGTACAACGCAGTTATTCTGAGACTACGGCCGGGGTGAACGGCCAGTTCTCTCGTGACTGACGAGGGACTGACTTTTCCGTGATACAAGACATCGAGGTAACTCTAACTCTACAGTCTAGGAAGAGGATGGACGTGTGTACATGCGAAACGTCAGAGTAAAACAATCAGGAACGCGATCGACGCGATTGATATTATTCGAACTAACCCTTGCAGTAGATAGCATACATATACGTCAGGATTTCAGATCTGGAAACCTTATATCTATGGCGTAAAGTATATACGATGCAGAGCTGAAAAATAGATGGGAAATTTTTAGCAAAAATTTGGGATTATTTATTTGAAAAATATTCGGCGAAAAAGTTCCAGGCTTATCTTCTCGATATAGGTAGTAGAGATTCGTCGAAATTTTTCGAAAGCAATAAATACGTTTAAAAAAAAGGAAGTACTGTGTGAACAATGATTTCAATTTTTGATTTATTTAAACACTATTTATTTTGATGAAATAATTACTGTAATGTTTTTTTTTTTTTTTTTTTTTTTTTTTAAATACAGAGATTTTCAAATCTTGAAGAGATGTGGAAGATGTGGCACATGAATATTCCGAAAAATACTTTTCATTGAATTAAAATGAATAAGCTAGATTTTATTTCACAAACTGTTCCAAGAATCTTTGCGAAGATGAAGAAGGAGAAAAAAAAAAAAAAAAAGAAAAAAATGGTTGGATAAAAGAAATTCCAGTATATTTACATAGTTGAGGTTTTTTCGCTTAACTTGATGTGCTCATATAGGTCGTACGATGATAGTTTGAGAAGTAGCTTATTAGTCACATCTCTAAAGCATGCATGCGTCGATATATAAATTCGCGGAAATAACGGTACATATAAACTTCGTTAAGCTTGTTCATAATATCATGTGTGGATTTTCTGTCCATCCCGCACCTCACGTTGGTGATTAATTCCTGCAAGACTAATGATAAGCTAAACCACTTCTGATTTATATACGAAACGGTTTTCTGCGCTTCTCAGCATTCTATACGTACTACGCATACGCGGTTGCTGCAGCCTTTAAACATAAACGGAAAACGCCTCCCGTTTGTGATTTTACAAATAAACTAAAAATTCCACGCAATTTCTTATAGTCGTCATTAATTCATGTACTACATCAATCGCCGTTATTTCGTTTTTTCGGGGGTTTCTTTCTCCCTCTTTACGACGAATTGCAGATGGTTTAAAAACTAGGATTTAGGCATTTTTTGATTTGTCACACCGCGCTTCAAAGTGATATGTGCCGCCGTTATGACTAGCTACTAGCGCCTTTCCATTGAATTGCAAAATCATACCACGGGAAGAATATTTTAAAGAACGAATTTTCGGAGTCGGATTGAAATTCGGAATTTTTAGATTCCCGAATTCGTTTGAGACAATTTAGAATTTTCAGAAACAATGAAGTTTAAAACATAAAAATTCCGAAAGTCCAAGCCCCCGAAAATCAGAAAATTTCGGTCCATTTCTAGGGATGTGAAGCCGAAAAATATTTCAATCTAATGAGACCCTCTTTACGGAAACTCATTTGATCAACTCCGATGTCATGAATACTTAATAAGGATTTTGAGACTTTTTTCACTCAAGAAAAAAAAAACATCTGAAGACGATTAATTCCACCACAATTATTGGTTCCGATAATTTCAAGTTTCGGAATTTTGAACCTTTGGTGTTCTTTGCTTCAAAGTTTCCGAAATTGGCTTTGTAGACTTTCGTGAAGATATATACCCTTCCTCGAGAAGCTGTGAGTCGGTAATATTCAAATTGGCAATCTTTACACGCAAAAAACAGTGCTGTCGAATTTACTCTATGAGCAGTGAATATATGGACAGCATTTTTTTGCAGTAGAAATGATCACAATTCTAGTATTGGGTACATTGGAGCAAGTGGCATTCAATGTCTATACGAGTGAATGTTACCACAATTGTGATAATTTCTACTGCGTAAAAGTGCTGTCCATATATTTACTGCTCACAGAGTAAATTCGACAGCACTGTTTTTTTGCGTGTACCGTTCGGGATTTAAAAAAATTCGCAACTATGACCCGGCCCCGAATTTGACTTCCGCCTGGTGGAAAATTTGTTCTTCAAAATATTCTTTCCGTGCGGCATGATTTTTTGATTATATGGAAAAGCACTATATAGTCATCACCTACTACGTCATCACCTTGATGAAAGAAATAAGATGAGGAGGACGAGGAGGATTTAAGTTTCCCTTTCGTTACGTATATGTGTAGGTATACGTATAATGGTATATTCCCATATGTGTCTTCAAATGCATATACCTATATGTAGACATATGCGAAGCGTCGCGCGTCGCAAAGCAGTCGAAAGTCCCGCGGGACCCGTTATGAATTTATGGGTTTGTTAACCTGCTGCATCCGCCACGAAACCTCACCTCGCACAGCTTATACTACATGGTATTTAGTACCTAATATAACAACCATTGTATCTCTACGACGCATACATACCTACCTACATACCAAACTATCATTAATCCATGCATCCAACTATTCACGTATTATAGGTATCTATCTAGATGTACATACGCGAGAGCTGATATACCTGATGTCCTTTGAATAATGTATGGAGATTCGAGTTACGTAATACCAAAATTCAATATGCATGATCAAAGCTTGCAAAATGATATACTATGCCCTATCTTGCCACCTCGCAATAAATTACAACGCATAAAGTCACTCAGTGAATGAAACCCCCATAGTTTTTAATGATTTTCTCAAATATCGCAAATTAATAAAGTGGGTACTGCAGTTTGTCACATATTAGAGTGGTCCTTTTTTAGGGGCTCGAACGATCTCTTTAACAGGCGCCCCCCAAATCGGCTCCAAATCATTAAAGAAACAGAGTAATATTTTTCAAAAAAATCTGTAGCTGCGAGATTTTAGTGGGCATTGGTGGAGAAAAAAATACGAAACATTGATGATTTTCGTATTTGGATACTACACGGAGAGACTTTTCATTACAATATTTGCTTCATTGCGTACCCATAATTACAATAAAGTCTAAGAATTTAGGGACAATCGAGGTACTGTCATAATCAGTCCTACCATAATAGGAGATCATGATATTTCGATATGTTCAATTATAATCTTTAAGACCAAGAATTAGTATTGAACTTTTAGAAACGGTATATTATTTACTGTTGGAGAATGATAAATGTTAAAAAGTGATAGTGAGAATTATTAAGTTCTGCCAGAATAACTCTGAAAGTAAGTATTCTAAATGACATAAATTGTAAGAAATTTATACGAAACTTTAACATTCTAATATGAACGCGCATTAAAATGAAAAACACTTATACCTTCTGAAACGGAAACATGAGAGAAATTCTAAAAGACTATACGAAAAATTGTCGAATGTTTGCGAATTATTCCGATTTCGGCCGACGACCAGACCGGATATTCCGCGGAATATTTAAAAATTTCGCTTTACAAGGAAATCGCCCATATATTTCGCACAGTCTAGCAGTTATAGAAGATAAATGATTACAAATGAATGATGCTAAATAATTGAAAGGAGGGCAATGCGTTTGTGATATAAAACAACAAGACTGCAGAAGAGGTGAGATTTGACAAATTATGATTAACTTTGGATATTGATTAATAGTTATGAGTTGCAAGATCTTGAATAAACATTCAATAATTGCATTACTATTATAATGTCTGTTAATTTCATCTCTACACACGTGCATTCATACATACTATGTATGTGTTGCAGGATTTAGCAGCTTATCTGAAAGATGACGGTGACGGTAAATTGATTCTGCAACATTTTCACGATCACAAAAGCTTCAATCCCGAAACAAGATCATTATTAAGGCCCATCCCTAGTCGCCCACCTCCTTCAAATTCGAATTCAATTACGAACACATACGTTTAAAAAATGTTCGTTTTGTGCGAAAATAGAGTCTACAGATGGTTACTACTCTCCTTACAAATCGGAAAATGACATTGCAGTTCAAATAAGTGGCTCTATGGGCTCTTTTTAATCTGATCAATCCAAGTTTTACTGATCTAATACTAGTAATGTAGTAGTTTAGTATTTGAGTGTATACAATAAATAAGGTCATGATGATATTTGTAATGTTAAATTTTTTTGCACATTTGATGAATATTTTTCAGGACCTAAGTAAAGATAAATAAAGAAAAGATAAAAAATAAAAAATAAAAAAACAATTAAATAAATAAATAAATAAATACAAAAAAAATAAAATAAAAAAATAGGTACAGTAAAGATTGCAACGCGTTCATACCAAAATGCGAAAGAGTTTATTCCGCTCTTTCTAAAGCACTATATATACGACGAAGTCGCGATTCTGTGGCTTTCCTGATGAAAAAATATAATCGTTACTTGTACGTAAAGACTTTTTGACGAAACGAGTTACAGCACTCGCCTTCGGCTCGTGCCGTAAACCTCTCGTTTTGTCAAAAAAGCCTTTCCATACTCATACTGAAATGTACTATACTTCTGCATTTTCATAGTCACTATTCGACTTTTTGTAACACTACCTCGATTATCCCTAAATTCTTAGACTTTATTGCAATTATAGGTACGCAATGAAGCAAATATTGTAATGAAAAGTCTCTCCGTGTATATTTTGTTGAATTGAAAAAAAAAGTCAGATTTAGAGGGTACGCTGTTAAAAATTTCTATTGTGGACTTCCAATATTGTTTCGGAAGCATTATTCGTGAACACGAATAATAAATTTACAAGACATTTCCTTGAAATTAATTTACAAATACTTCAAATTTACTAAACAATTTAGCGAATTCAAATACAATTTTGTGTTTTTCCTATGAAAATTCAGTAAAAACAAGAATTTATTTGTCAATTTATAGAACAAGCTTAGTAGTTTACTTTGCTACGCCACATTTGTAATTTTGCAAAACCTTTGTGTTGTAAATGTGTTGTAAATTCACAATCATTTTTAACAGTGTATATATGCAACTCGTCTAGATTGCCTGGTATGATGATGTGAACTTTTTATCAGATAGTAGCACCAATGCCCACTAAAATCTCGCACTTGAAGATTTTTTTGAAAATTATTACCCCTAAGATAAAATGCATACCGAGAATATAGTATGAATTTCAAATGGGGAAATTCACCCTACTGTTAGGAAGAGTTAGAGTTGAGATAAATATCTGAAAAAAATTAAGGAAATTGTTTTTGAATTATTTGTAGCCGATTTGGAGGGCGCCTGCTAAAAAAACTCGCCCGTGCTCTGAATAAGAACTACCCTATTGTCACATATGCTGAAATTTTATTATGTCAAAATCCAATTCTACAATAAATTTCGCTTAAATCTGTCCGTATATAAATTATCGAGTTATGCTGAAATTAAATGTTCAACAGTTCCCAATTTGTTTTATATTTGGAACCATTATTATTGCGGTATGAATGGTTGTATTCAAAAAGATATCTTATATCTTACCTTGCAAAACCCCTAGACCGATTTTCATCAATTTCAGTACTGAATTATTCGAGGTACCTATCTGGAGCAAATTTCTTAAAAATTGATCGACTAATGAAGTCTTTATATATGAGTGTTTCATCAATATCTTGGGAGACTAAAACACGATTTAAATTACAAATGGTTTAATTTTCGGGCTAATCGTGGACAGGTGGGTGTATACCTATCTACTTACTACTTATGTTATTTAAGAGCTAGAGGATTTCCTTATCCGGCTAAATCCCAAAGTTCAAGTAGGTACGTACCTATAGCCTAGATACATCTAAGTTGCAAAAGTATTCGGTGAGATGCCAGAGCCTTCTAGACGCATTTATCTCGCGTCCTTAGACCGTTAAATCCCTAAAGGTTCTCGAGTCTTATTTATTCCCGTAGGAGTTGGAGGAATCGCAAGCGCGTTGCTTTCGCTAAAAAGATATACGTATATGATGAATTCCACGCGGAGCGGACCAAAAAAGACCTAAATGTCACGGATTTTTCTCATTTTTGGATGACCTTTAGTACACTCAGAATTAGCATTTTTTATGTATGTACGACATATGTAGCTTTTGTTACCTATGGTGTACGAGCTGTTTCAGTTTTTCATTTCTTACGCTCTTGATGTCTTTGGAGGCAAATATCTTAGAAACGGTATGTCATATGAAAAAAGTAATGGGGTGGTGATTTGTAGTATTCCTCACTCTCTTTCACCTCAGCCCATGATCTTGCCCGTGACTTTCGAAGAACTTGTCGAAAAATCATTTTCCAATCCAAAACTCCATTTTTATCCACTTATGTCATTTTTAGGATTTTTCTTGTATTTTTTTTCGAAAAGCTCGGAAAATTTCCCATCGAATCACGTTTGTTTCGGAATGGGACACGGCTGCATTGATGCTCCGTTGATTTTTCGACATGTCGAAAAATCGTTTTCCAATACAAAACTCTATTTTTATCCACTTATGTCATTTTTGAGATCTTTCTCGTAGTTTTTTTCGAAAAGCTCGGAAAATTTCCTATCGAATCATGTTTGTTTTGGAATGGGACATTGAGGTCTCTTTGTGGTCCGTTCCGCGTGGAATCCATCATATGTATATTCTCCTCTTTCCTTTATCTCTCTTTCTTTCTCTCTCTCTATCTCTCTTATTAATGCAGCCTCCGTTTTTTTATCCCTGTTTTTTCTTTCTTTAAAGCCTATGGATGAATTTTTTTAATTCTATAATGTATACAAACTTATATAGTTTATTTGATATGACAAGGAAGTTTTTATATAGGCGTATATATGATATATACTATATGATTAAAGATATATATATATAATATATACTATATAATTAAAACATTAAAACAAAAGTTTTCATAAACCACGAATATAAGAGCGAAATTTGTCAGATAAAAAGTTTCCCTATGCGAGTTTTAAACGCGCGGCGTCAACCGCCCTAAACTTGGTACTTTGAATTTTTAACGTTTAGCTTCATAAAGTTTTAACGGCAACGAGTAAAGCCAACTTTTAGTAGAATCGACCCGCGAACACCTGGGCTGCGGAATATAGAAGGAGAGAGAAAGATAAAGGAAAGAAGAAATTTTTTTCGGCAGGAAAAATACACCCTTATACCTACCTCTCTGCACACTCTACACCAGCTCGACATCAGGGTATTTGAAAGTTACGTCGATTTCGTCACTCGAAGATGCAAACGCCCGCCTTTTCGAAGTACATTTAGCAGTTAAGTCCTTCCTAGGCTATAAACCGCTCGATTTAGTTTACCTCTTTTCATGCATCCCAGATGTTACGTCTATACTTCGATGTAATAAAATATACCCTAGCTGTTTATATTCCGCTATACTGCATTATATAGAGACGTGGTGCCCGACTTTTCGTGGTTTATTCCTGCTCATGAAGATATTCTTGATTAATATGCTAAAGCGTGTTTACACGTTACGTGATTCTTGAATATATATATATTAGGGTGGGCCAAAAAAAACTTTTAATTTTTTTTTCTTTAGTTACCATGAAAATATTGCTCAAGATGATGAAAAAAAAGTCCTCTGAAAATTTGAGCTCTTAATATCAATATTAAGAGGTGCCGAATCGCGATTTTTGATTTCCCATTTAAATAACACAGGAAATTTTTTTTTTTTTATTTGGAATTTTATTCCGTTCCAACGAATCATCGTGTTATAAAAATCAATACATATTCTTGTAGGAAATTAAACGATCTCCAAAAAAGGTCTGATGTGATTTTTCGCTAAGTCGAAAAAAAAGTCGTCATATACCGTTTGAGGTTGAACTTTAACCTTGAATAACTTTGAAACGAGTGAACTTAGCGAAAAATTACATCAGACCTTTTTTGGAGATCGTTTAATTTCCTACAAGAATATGTATTGATTTTTATAACACGATGATTCGTTGGAACGGAATAAAATTCCAAATAAAAAAAAAAAAATTTCCTGTGTTATTTAAATGGGAAATCAAAAATCGCGATTCGGCACCTCTTAATATTGATATTAAGAGCTCAAATTTTCAGAGGACTTTTTTTTCATCATCTTGAGCAATATTTTCATGGTAACTAAAGAAAAAAAAATTAAAAGTTTTTTTTGGCCCACCCTAATATATATATTATATACAATAAACAACTCGAGAATTTGATAATAAATTTACTACTCTCTTTTATATTGTTGTCTGATTTTTGAAATATATATGGATCGGTAATAAAACGACGGTAACGTCGCGTCGTTAAGTGGGTTTAAATCGTTATTATTTATCTCTTGCAGTTTATCATATTGTGGTCATTTTTTTCCGAAGGGGATATAAACTCAGTGTGTCTACGTATAATATAATAGCATAGAAATTCTGTAATTTTTTTGTGAAACCTCAGAAATCCTCGAAATATCCTCTAATTTTATTATTTTTGAAATGATTTTATGTCGAAATATAAATTTTCTTAAAATTTATGTTGAAAATCTTTATCGAACTTTTACTAAAAATTTTCGCCTTTTTCATCCATCTCTTTCAAAATGTACATAAGATTGTAAATACTAAAGTGAAGCGCCCGAAGTCTCGATCTCGTTAATTCGAGTCCTACAGCAAGAGATTGACTCATTTCGTTCCCGAGAGATAATTATAGAGTAAATAAGTCCTTCAGTGGTCAAAGTCCCGAGGTTATATACTACATATACGCAAGGGGACGCGAAGCTGCAGTGATCTCTCGCTTTTTCCCTGCCCATGATCTCGACGCTTTTTATTTCGTCTAATTAGTCGTATTGCCACTTGGGCTTGAGGATTTTTTTTTTATCTTTTTTTGCTTCCCCCTATATTTGAATAGTTTTTCCGTATCTTCTGCAGCGACATAGGTATACCTATATTATATATATATATGTAGGTATAGTATATGCATATACCATGTACCGGGTTCTATCGATCGATGCCCTAAAACAAAACCAATTTTAACGTATTGGTCATGGTTGATGGAATTTTCGGTAGCCGGATTTAATATAAGGCAAACATAATATATATATATATGTATGTTACGTGCGTGCGGGTATATATATATAAAAGTTACGTCGTATAGTAAAAGAAAGACCGGAAATCGCCACACACAATTGATTTCGTAAACTGCGCGCGCATATAAAACAAAAGAAAATAAAATTGAACTAAACTGAAGTGAAGTGAAGTGAAATGAAATGAAATGAAATGAAATGAAATGAACTAAACTAAACGAAAGGCTGATGATATTGTGAGTCACGCGGGAGGCGCTGACCGCCATGCTGCAAGGAATCAGCTAAAAGTGGATCGCTGACGTATTCTTCTCGCTCGATGCGGTATTGCCGGCGCGGTACAGATGCGTTATAATTGTGGCTTTCGTCACTCGGCCGAGATACGGAGATTGGGAGCTGCGAACTGCTGTGAACTCATCTCGATCTCGATTTTCAGACGTTATGTTATAACTGCACCGCACGATTACTTGGAAATCATAATCCACCGCGTATATATGAATCGAGCTGCAATACTTTGAAGGCGAATTTGAAAAATCCATACAATATCCATAGAATTATATTATCAAGCGTAGAATTCAGGAAGGAATCGAAAAATTCGAACGAATTCGGAATTTTTAAAATTTGGAACTTTGACCAGGCCTCGAAAATTCGTTTTTCAAAATATTAATTTCCGTAGCATGATTTTGCAATCCAAGTGCAATCCAAAACTTTACATGATCGTGTTGCGAGTGTTCACTTAACTTGATCAGATGAAGAAGTACGAAGGTCTTTTTTTGTGCTCGAAGGTTTTTTGGGCTTTTCGTCCTAATTTCGGATCTTATCTAATACTTGAATTATTTTAATATCCACGATATTAGTTGGTGGTGTAAATGTTTGAAATTTAGAATTTTAAACAGTACACTCAGAAAAATAATATGCACAATCACATTTTTTTGTTTAGTCAATCAAATTTTTTGTTCAGTCAACCAAAAATTTCGTTGGGATAACCAAAATTTTGTTGGGACAACCAAAATTTCGGCTATTCCAACAAAATTTTTGATTGACTGAACAAAAAATGTGATTGTGCATATAATAACCCAAATTTTGGTTGTGTCAACAAGACTTTTTTCTGAGTGTAGATTCGGAATCAGCGATCCGAAAGACCCTCGAGCTCGAAGAAAGACTTTCGTACTACTTGATCCGATCAAATTATACGAACATTAGTACCACGATGTCAAGTTCCAAGTGTTAATCGAATGGAAAACCTCATTGTCAATTGAGACACCACTCAGACTTCAATGACACCACTGCCTTTTTGGGACGTTCATTATTCGACGATATTCTAAAGCTATAGGTATAGGTATATGCGGTGGGATATCGAAGAAAAAGATTCGATCCATTCAGACGTACCCTAATATACATATTAGGGTGTCCCTTAAAAGGGGTGTTCTCGAATTTCATTTCTCCGTGTGGCTCAATTGGTTCCCAATAATTTAAATAAAATAAAAAAAGTTCTGATAAAGGATTTTTCTTCATTTTGATTCTGAGTTGTGCCACTGAGCTCATTTTTTTTTTCCCATTTGAATAAAATTTAGTGTAAGTTTATGGTTATCATTTTTTTCTGAGCCTGTTGAGTGTTCGAAAAACCTGATAAGCACGGTAAGAAATCTTTTGGGGTAGCTGAATCGAAATTTGATAACAGAATTGCAAATTTCAAAATTGAGGAATAAAATTCGAAAACACCCCTTTTAAGGCACACCCTAATACATACATATGAGTCGGCATACAAAAAAATTGGTTAGTAGGGGAGAGTTGCCACTGTTGGACCGCCACTTAAATTGGACCGTTTCAATTTAGTAATTTTTTGCAACAGTATCTCTTCGATTTTGAGAATTGTAAAAATAGGAATGTTTAGAGAATTTCTAGTACTGATGGTACCCATTTTTACAATTCTCAAAATTGAGAAGATACAGTTGCAAAAAAATTACCAAATTGAAACGGTCCAATTTAGGTGGCGGTCCAATAGTGGCAACTCTCCCCTATATCATTTTAAATAGAAATGATCGTAGATCAAACAAAATTTTGAATAAAAGATTAAATAAAACATCGTATATGAATTTCCGCGTCCTTTTTATTCTCTCTTTCGATTAGATCTGACCCATTTTTTTCATCCTTTCTTATTGTTGCATATAATTAACGTGTATCTACATACGCATGTCGCATCGTAGAATATATTATGGTATTTAATTGTGTTTGCGCGTCAATCGCAGTGGCTTCGGCAATCGAATCTGTGTTTTTCTGTAGCTATATATATATATAACACTATTTAATATACATACGTGCAGTTCAACACATAACACATAGTCAACCATAGTATTTCAATCCAAACAATTGAAATAGGCGCAGCACCGCTTAATTGCAACGGTTTGCGAGGTGTGCCTTTTGCGCCCTGATAGCTCGAATAATTTCATTGCCCTATACGTCTGGGAACAACAGTAGTAGGTAGTCGTGTTCTCTTCCGTACTATTATACCTTATGCAGTATGTAACGTACCCATATAAAATATAACCTATATACATATATCTAAAAGAAGATTGATGAAAGTGATTACAGAAAAATGAAATACGAAACCCAAAGTCTTTATCGTTTTTTTATTTTTTGTTTTTTTCAATGGAGACTAAAAGATGATCGATTTTGTATCACAAGTTTTGAACAATTTTTTTCGGGATCAATTCAAAACTATATAGTAACTTCTGTTTTTTTTTTTTTTTTTTTTTTTTTTTTTTTTTTTTTTAATTTTTACGTTTTTTCTGTTTACATTATATATTTCTCCGAATTTATTTTATTCACTTTTTTCGATCATCAAGTCGCTATATACATAGTATAGGGGCGAGCGGGGAAAAGAGGGCAGCAGGGCAAAAGGGGCACTGAAAAATTTGGCCGAGGTGCCCTCTTTGCCCTGCTCTCCCCTATCAGTTATATTTGAGATGAAAAATTTCAGGCGATATATATGTATATTATACTCGTTAAGGTGCTTTCCTAGGCAATTCCACCAGTCCTGAAAACATCGTGAAAAAATGTGATATTAAACGGAATATCTCTGCCTGGGCACCGAAATCAATGAAACAAAATACGTCGCGCAATTCTATGTGCGACTCCGAACATGTACAGCCCAAAAAATGTTCGTTTTGCGCGAAAATAGAGAAGATATCCATGAAAAACGGTTTTAGAAACGTTTTTCATGGATATCTTCTCTATTTTCGCGCAAAACGAACATTTTTTGGGCTGTACATGTTCGGAGTCGCACATAGAATTGCGCGACGTATTTTGTTTCATTGATTTCGGTGCCCAGGCAGAGATATTCCGTTTAATATCACATTTTTTCACGATGTTTTCAGGACTGGTGGAATTGCCTAGGAAAGCACCTTAACAATTTCATTATATTTGTATATCTATATATACATATATAGGTATATAGAATACAATGTGTAAATATCTGTGTACACGTACCTGTTCAAACAAACAATTTATTTCACATCCATTCAGGAATACGAATACATGTATATACATACATACATACGGAGACTCCGAGTAAATAATAGTTTAGTGACCCGGGTAGTGTTTATAGCCAACTTCCGGTTTCCTATAATAAAACTAACGCCCTTATACAGCTTGATGGCGTGGGTGAATTATATCTTTATTTTTATTTATTTTTTTTTCTTATATTATTATTTTTTTTTTTTTTTATTCACTCGAGATCATTAATTGGCCAATTCACATAAATTCCCTACATTCAATTCGATTCGATTCGATTATAGCTAATTATTATTATTATGATTACTGATTATTATTATTATTATTATCATTATTTATTTATTTTCATCTTCTTCTCTCCCATTAACGTTATACCTATAACTATATATATGTACGTATAATCACCCCAAGAATTCACCACGCTTTTATTTATAGTACCAGGTACTTCATTCAATTGTGCTTTAACGAGTAATATTCCTTAATTATACTACATTACTATACGGAAGAAAAGAGACCGACGTTTTATAGCCCTACTACAGAAAAAAAAGAAGAAAAAAAAAAAAAAACGAATTAAACAAGTTATTAAAACAATGATAATGACAATATTGCTACTGTTATTGTTATTGTTATTGTTATTATATGGTAGTGGTGTCAATGACCCATGCATATACGCTCATATACCTGCGAGGGTATATTTTGGTACACATCGGATTGTAGCGTATGGTTATACTATAGAGTATAGCGGATAGAGCAACAGCTGCAACAAAATTTATTTGTCTCATTATTTTCCGCCGCACTGGTTTATATAATAATTAATTAGACCACGCGATGCGATAATTTGTTTGCAAAATTGGCTTTTTATTTTTTGATCAAATTCTAGTAGGTATAGAAGCGATAATATTTCTTTCACACATCTAGGTAGGTATATTATGGCTAAAGCGCTTATCCGCATGTTTACGGACTAATTTATACCTTATCGCTGGTACACGCATATCCTTAATTTCGTCACGCACGCGTACGTTCCGGAGGACCACGCACGAATTATTAAACAAAACGTATCTATGTACCTACCTATGTAGTACGTATTTATTACATACATGCATGTCGTAAAACAAACGTTGCCTAATATCGTAGGCAGTTCTGTCTCTTCCATAAGAGCACGGGGGACACGGGCCCAGGGGCCCCGGCTTGATGGGGGCCCCGAAATGCGTCTTCATCGTCGATTAACTTGCACGTAAAATTTTTGTAGTCACCTTCTGTTTTCCCTCACGTTCGTTTGAATTCCTAAAAGGGCCCCCAAACTCTGTATGCCCAAGGGCCCCCGAGTGGCCAAAGACGGCCCTGATCGTAGGGCAGCAATGGCAGCATGTTTATTACAATATTAGGATGGTCCAATTAATTCGATCATATTCGAATTTCAGTGTTCCCATATGGGCTAGAACGTCTCGAAATATATTTACAAAAAAATGTAGTCAAAAGTCAAAACCCCAGCTTCCAATTTCAGTACTAAGTACTGACCCAAAGCCTTAGAACTTTCCCATTTGAATAACCCACGATTTGTAGTACTTCGGGGTTATTTTTTACTTCCTATCGCATTATCGTTTCGAATAATCTGAAACTCTGCACACTTCTTACCTACAGTAGTAGGTATCCGTGAAAAATTTACAGATTTTTAACGACAAAATTTTATTTATCACAATTTGGAGATGAGACATTTTTTTTTTTTTTTTTTTTTTTTGTGCGCTGTAGCTTCGAAAATTATATCGTTGATAATCTGTCGAATTTTCATGAAATACCTATACTATACAGGTGATAGGAATTATGTACCAATTTTGAAATCTTTCGGAGCTACACTGCAATAGGAAGAAAAAGAATTAACCGCGATATGTCGCACAAATCGTGTTTTATTCAAATGGGGAAATTCGAAGGCTTTGAGGCGGTACTTAGAACCGAAATAGGAACCTGGGGTTTAGGCTACATTTTTTTGAGCATTGAAATTCGAAAATGATCAAATTAAAGACTACGCTAGTATATATATGGGGAATTCCACCCCAACCCGACCTACGTCTGACCCTCACCCCTTCCGATTCGAGTCATAATTATTTATGTTGTTTCACCTTTTCGCAAAAACACTCTAAATTTTTTTCTGATTTTTTGGAAACCGTCCGATTTACCTATGATTTTTGAAAATCAACACATCGATAGCCCGGCTTGAAAAATCTGAAGAAATTTTAAAAAATCCTGCTTTAGTTATCAAAATTTTGAGGCTCTTAGCCAAAGTGGGCAGACGTTTGCTTCTCATATTATTCAACGTTGTTCTCGGAAAAAAACCTTAAACATCATAGAAGCGAGCGTCTGCTCACTCTGGGTCAAGGCTTGAAAATTTTGATAAACGAAGCAAGATTTTTCAGTATTTTTTCAGATTTTTCGATTGGGGTCAAGATTTCCAAAATTTTCCAAAATTCAAATCTTGACCTCAATCGAAAAATCTGAAAAAATTCTGAAAAGTCCTGCTTCGTTTATCAAAATTTTCAAGTCATGACCCAAAATAATAACCTTTAAAAACTTAATTTATAAATCCTACGATCAATGATGGTAATCATTACCATCATAGCTAATCTTAGTATTCTTTTAGTGTGGTGTTCATGAATTTTGCTGATGAATTTTTTTTTTTTTTATTCAATTTTGTTTTATTTCTCACTCATGAATATTTATTGAAAAAAAAAAAACAGTGATTTTATACACGATTGAATATTCGCTGCCCTCCTCAAGATGGAATTTAACGTCCACCCCATAGTATCTACACGGAGAAAAATGTATAGTAAATTTTCTCATACTCATATAGTAGTTGTGTCATATACTTTCAATATGACGATTGTTCCTATACTTTATACCTAATGTCACCATGAATATAGGAATGTCTTTCTCACATTCATGGAACATTGAGTATAACGTATCGGAACGATCGTCATATTGGAAGTATATGACACAACTACTATATGAGTATGAGAAAATTTACTATACATTTTTCTCCGTGTATGTATGTATTACGTATACAGATATATCTTCGGATTGCATCCTGCATATTTATGTGGTTAAATATTTACACTATATACCTACCTAAACCGTTTGTTTGTTTATTATTTGATTATCTTTATCAAGAATACAGTATGAGTAAATATATCTTATTATCGCTATCGCGGTAATGAACCGATGATTATAATTAACACGAAAGTAGTACATATTATAATATGACTATTAAATACTGAGCTACGTAATTATTCACAATTGAAAATTATTTTTTTTTTTTTTTCAATTAAATTTTACGATCTTTATAGTTAAGCAATTTAATCCTGATTATAAATGAAGATAAAAAAAAAGAAATAACAAATACTAATTATCGGGTCTTTGAAAATCGTCGACGATTAAGAGCGATGAACATATTATGTATATAGATGTAACATTATATACGTAAATGGGACAGATAAAAATAAAACGCCTACATTATGCAGAGCGAATATAATATGAATCAAATTCTATAATTACCGCATCATCAAACCTCTCCAGGAAATCTAAATTCGAAAACTCATCACATTATGGTTTAAAAAAACTATTTCAGAAGAAGAAGAAGAGAAAAATGAAAAAAATTAGTAAAAATTTTTACTGACTTGTTGCTTCTATATTATGTATATATATATATACACAGAAAGAAAGGTTAACTTGATTCAAGACAATTTTGCGGTCCAAAAATGAAGACCGAAATTTTTGATTTGATCCGAGAAAATTTCGGTCTTCATTTTTGGACCGCAAATTCCAAATTTTCCAAATTTTCGTAGCTCCAAAAATGAAGATCGAAATTTTCTCGGATCCGAGATCCGAGAAAATTTCGGTCTTCATTTTTGGACCGCAAATTCCAAATTTTCCAAATTTTCGTAGCTCCAAAAATGAAGACCGAAATTTTCTCGGATCAAATCAAAAATTTCGGTCTTCATTTTTGGACCGCAAAATTCTCTTGAATCAAGTTAACCTTTCTTTCTGTGTATATACATATCTTGCCTATGATCGGTCCAGTGTCTAAATTCCTTTCGTAGCATAGGCTGAACTTTCTTTCGATAGAACGACACGAGTCTAGTAAAGTCTGTCCATTTCTCGTAAGGAATCCTCTGGCTTGGAGCCAGTACCTCGCCAAAGCCTCGAAGCTATTTATACCAGAATCCACCGTCAGCCTATACGCACAGACGCGACCTATTGCGCAGCGTTGCATTCTGGATGTGCACCCACTATGCACTTACGAATTATTATTCCGGTCGGGAGATTAAAAGAATATATATATATATATATATATAAAGAGTAAGACTTGTATATAAGACTAATAAGAGAGAACTGCATCAAACAGATGCTGGATTGATTAATTATATTTAAGATTTGTTTAATTGCCGACGTTCAAAGGACTTGTTATCGAAATTTATATTTATTAGCGATTCATTATTATCATTGCTGCAGTGGTATAGTTCCACTCATTTGAATATTAATCTCATTAGAGTTATACAGTGCAATCGATTTTACGTAACATATATATTATATATATTATAAATATATATGTAGTCTTGTTTATGCTATCGCGGGTTATTGCCCGTTATAAATAATTCAATATAATTGAAACTCTGCAGCGTTGTTTTTAAATGACTCAATTTTAAACGTATGTATACATGAATTTTCTTGGACAAAGAAAACATAAGATCAGACTTCAGTCTTCGTTCCGTGTTTATACTACATCTAGTTGGTACATGCATATACGTACGTATATGTACGTAAATGTATACAATACTTAGTTATAAACCGTGACGCTAGGTCATGCCTTATGAGTATTATAATGCTTTAAAAAGACTTGGTTGCTGACCACGGTCAGCTGATGCTTTACTTATCATGAATCATCTCGTTTTTAAAGCTATTAGTATAACATTTCCCCTATCGAAAATCGAAAATAAATAAGTATAACAAAATGATAACAGTCATTGGATTAACGAGGTAATCTATATTCTATGAACTGCAGTATAAGTTTCTTGGAAAAAATTAAGAAAAAAAAAAAACCATCGGAATAGAATTTAAAAATTATTTTGTAATTTTGGAGCAAACGCATGATATTCGACGAATATGATTTTTAAATACGATTTTTTTTTTTTTTTTTTTTCTTTTTTTTTCAATCTTAAGCTATTTTGAAACCGAAGATATTATAGAAACGTATTTCAGGAATAAAACGTTAGATCGCATATATATTAGGGTGCTTTTTTGAAACGACTATTTTTTTTTTTTTTTTTTGCAACTCCCCATTGAAAATGTTGTTGTAGACGTCGAAAAGGGAATCCTGTCCAATTTTTAGCTCTTCATTCCAATTCCAGCACTCGCGCTTTTCTTTTTAAGTTGTCTCATGCTAAAAGCATGTAAACATTACGATTTTTTCTTTCGCCGCGCAAAACTCAGCCGCATTTCAATTGATTGTTCTCATCCAAGATTCATTTTACAGAGAATTTAGTGTTCTTCAAAAATGCCATTGGTAGTTTGGCTGTGGTTTCAACCGCCGCACTTGTGTGAGCCTCCAAAGTCGATTTTATGCATAATTCTTCTTTCTCGCTGTGGGTGAATAAACAGTCGAACTTGGAGAAAAAAACTTCTGAACAATTTTGTAGGAAATTTATTTCTCTACAAAAAAAAGTCTAGTGCATAAAGTCTCTCAAACCAGTATTTCAAAAGATATAAGGACTTTGATTTTTTTAAATATAAAATTCCAACAAAATGTCAAGTTCAATATTTTCAAATCAGTCAAACTATCTTGGGCACTTTCGAAGAACACTAAATTCTCTGTCAAATGAGTCTTGGATGAGAACAATCCATTGAAATGCGGCTGAGTTGTGCGCGACTAAAGAAAAAGTCGTAATGTTCACATGCTTTTAGCATGGAAAAACTTAAAACGAAAAGCGCGAGTACCAGAATCGGAATTAAGAGCTGAAAATTGGACAGGATTCCCCTTTTAACGTCTACAACAAGATTTTCAATGGGGAGTTGCAAAAAAAAATAGTCGTTTCAAAAAAAGCACCCTAATATATATGTATGTGGTTTTGATACTATATTCTTTTTTTCGCTTATGAATATTTTCGATTTCGTGATTCCTTATAACCTCGGGTGCCTAAACCGTTTAGATCTCAACATTTCGGACAAATTGCGCTGTTTAACGTATCTACTCAAGCGACTTCGGTAAAGATAACGCCCTACGGGTGACATCAACATCCTGTTTACTTCGGGTGGTATAACGAAAAGCTCAAAAGGGGTTCGCTGAGGTTAAGAGGCTGTAAGGGTAGGAACTAGCCTGTAATACAGATTGCAGATAACTCGAATCAGCTCAGAAGGTTACAGGGTATAATACTATACCCTTGCCCTCGAAATTCGCCCATAAAATATACCATTTACTACATATACCTATATAAATATAAATATAACCCAAACCGAATATAGATTGAACCCCGCAGATGTGTTTCTGTGGTAGAAGAAAATTTTCTCACAATTATTTTTATATCGAACGTATTTTTAATAAAAAAAAAAATAATAATAATAATAATAAAAAAATCGCATTTACAGAACCGCTCGATCAGCAATCATATGATTTTTAAATTCAATTTCGAGACGAGAGATTGAGGATTACGTGCACAACGCCGTAGGGTGTTAAAAATACAGATATCAAGGGGAGACGTGGGAAGACTCAGCTGAAAATTGATAAAAAAAATTTCTTTTTTTTTTTTTTGTTTCTTGATCTTCAGTTGAGTTTCCCACTTTGCCTTCGTCTTCTCTTTATGTGTATATAGGCAGCGGTATTAGGTATACGGGTATATAAGTACGTGGATCAGTTATAGATCGCGTACATAAATTTGGATTTCTATAATATGGTTTTATATGGATAAACGCTTGTCGTCGACGTTACGCGGGGGGGTTTACTTGCGACAAGATTTAACCCTCCGGGTTGGTACTTCCGGTACTCTTATATGGATAGAAACTCGAGTCAACCCCACCATTGCACTTGAAGAAATCCAAGGCAAGGGCCCCTGAGAACAGCTTGTCCGCAAAAGTCAGACGACGTAACGAGATGACAAAATCCTCGAGAGAGAGATATATACTATATATAATATATATATAGAGAGAGAGCGAGAGAGAAGGACTAGTTATTTTATATTTCCCGCTGATAGTACGAAGATAGTATTTTTTTCAAGTCTTTTTTTTTTTTTTTTTTTTTTTTTTTTATTCAATGTTTTTCTTTTGTTTTTTCAAGGATAATAGAATATGGATGAAAAATTGAATTTTTTTTAAACCAATTCGGTTACGAATTGGAAGAAAGACTGACTGAATGAGAAAAAGAAATGGTTAAGTTCTTTTGTTTTTGACCACCCTGCGGGTTCGGTTTCCTGGAAAGGGTGTTTCGTAGTATATAGGTATATATAATATATATCTATATACTCACCGTAAACATGTTTCTCGAGTAATAGTAGGTGGGATATATACGTATGTTGGTATACGCATGAGTAGATTCATATACGTGCGTGGAAACTCGTGTAAGTCTGCCTGCACACATGGCCAGGCAATAAAGTTAAGAGATTCCACGCGCTCTTTCGAACTACATATTATAACGCAGCTAGAGTAATTAGAAATGATAAAATATGTCTCAATAAAAATCGTAGATAACACTGCAGTCCGCCGTTTATATAGCATAATATAATTATGTTACATGTATTATACATATATATATATATATTGAATAACCTTATCAAACAAACTCTCTCTCTCTCTTTCTCTCTTTCTCTTTCTACCTCGAATTCACAATTACACGAATTGCGCGACGTGCTAACAATCCCTATAATTAAAATTAACGACGTGATCGAGCGAACTGATTTTATCATTTAAAATACCTTGGATATAACGTGATATTTCACAATTTCATTGATTTATTTATTTTCCATCGTTATATTCTTCGACAAACGTTTCGTCATTCTCGATTCATGATTATATTATCGTATTTCTATAGAAAACTGTGTTTGATCTTGTTTCTGTACCTTTTTTTTTTTTTTTTTTTTTTCCCCCGATTAAATCTCGCTTTCTATAGTCTTCAATTCGGAGTAATCTGTATTACTATATACATATATGTAGATTATTTTTTATCGCCCTTGAATCGGTCATATAAAAATTTTTAACGAATAAATAAATAAATAAATAAATAAAGGAAATATCTTCGTTATTTATTCATGTAGGTATTAAAAAAATTTTTTTCCTACTCATTTTTTTTTTGTCGCTAGATTAATTCCCCCCCCCCCCCCCCCCCCCCCCCCAAGTTATACATATATAAATATAAGAAATAAGACGAGTGAGATAAAACTTAAACCCATCATTTATTGCATCCTGAGTTTATTTATTTATTTTTTCATTCTATATTGAACGAACTGAGTATACGCGTATGGGAAAGTATAGGTATACCTATATATACCACCATATCGTTTTATAGTTAGATATATATTTTAATGAGAAAAAGGTACCTACACTGGAGATTTGTCGAGCGATAAAGGTAACCAAAATTTCAATTTTCTCCCCATTCGTTTTGTCAAGGGACCTTGTGGACTCGTCTCTATATATATATATGTAGCTCTATATATATATATGTAGCTACAATATATGTAGGGTAGTATGTAATATACAGGGTTAGAAATTATTTCTGCGGACCTCGTGCGATTCGTTTATTCCCTCGAGCTTTTCGGAAAACCGACGAAATTTAACACACGAAACAATGTTTCTATATAAATGTACAGAGCGATTCTCTGAAAAGTATAACACGCCTAAAAGTTAGGCAAGCATGAGATTCCTGCATTGAATAGTTTAAACATTGACGATTGGATTTTATTTATTACGTACGCGGGAAATAGAACCCAATCGTCGATGTTTGGGCTGCTCAATGCAAGCGTCTCGCGCTTGCCTACCTTTTAGGCACGTTACTTCCCAGAGAATCGATCTGTATATACCGTTGAATCCGTTTTCCGCTAGCTGCACATATACTTATACCTATATATACGTAAGTACTACATGCATACATGACATACGTATGTAGGTACATGCGTGTTCAAACATAAACATTAAATCCCCAATCAAACTAGCAAACAAACATATAGATATCGAGTTGATTAAACTGCATGCAACGATACTGATTATTCGATCAAAATCGCAAAACAATTTCTATACTAGGGAAATAAAGCCACCGAATTTTACCAAAATCTAGGAAAATTTGGTAAAATTACATTCGCATTATATAATAAGCCAGAAAATTTTTTATGATAAGATACATATCTTATTTCAAATCGGTTCATACTTTCTATATTTGATAAAAAATCTTCCCTAAATATAGGTGAAATTGAAATAAAAAACGGATTTTAGTGTTCCAATGAAAAAAATAAAACCTATGTATATATATATATATATACTTTCATATGATTTTTTATTTCTGTTTCATCCCGTTTAGTTTAGTTTATGACACAAATTGTGACTCTATATATAATATATAATATTATACAGTTTTAGAATACTATATAGGTATATAGTAGTATGTATAGCAATAAACAAGAGTTTTTGAATAACCCCCGGAGTTATTTTGTCCGAGTAAATAAGAAGATAGAAAGAAAGTAAGAAGAAAATAAAAATAAAAATAAAAATAAAAATAAAAATAAATAATAGAAAGAAGAGAAAGAAACGGAAGAACAGATCTTAAAAGTGAACAAAGAAGAGAGAACTGGATATAGAAAGATAAATAGAGAAAATAGGAGAGCGAGAGAGAGAGTAAAGTTGCGAGTAAATATAAATATACCTACAGGCTGTATAGAAGTGAAATAAAAGAGAGAAAATATATCGGCAAACAAAGCTAAAAAGGTACCTATATACCTATATACCTATAATTTCAAGCTCCGTTCACTAAATTGACAAAAAAAGAAAAAAAAAAAAAAAAAAAAGAAAGAAATTGGCAATGATTCTGATTGTCTAGACAAAAAGCTGTTTGTACATGACTGTATAGTATACGTACATATATATATATATAATATATATATATACAATATACATAGATATATACAGAGAGGCGATTAAAAGCCTGCAGAGCAAGAGAAGTGGGCGAGGTACGGGTCCCACCAACCAAAAAAGGAAATAGGATATTGCGGGGGTGGATTTACCAACGTGAAGGGCGCACTGTGACGTCACAAACCAGAAGCCGTCGTCAAGGCAACACGCGCGCTTCTCACTTCTATACTTGCTGTAGCTGTGCGGTGCCTGGTAGGTACTTAGTATAGGGATACCTAGCTACTGCGTTCGCGAAAACGGGTAACACAACGCAGTGGGTACTACAGCTTAGGTATATACGATTCGCGAAATGAAATTTTAAACAGCCTCTAAAACGGATGAAAAATATTGTGAAAAAACTTTCTTTATTTCTTTTGATAATGTTCACATACAAACGTATACTATAATCTTAACGTAATTTTAGAAAAAAAAAAAATTGGAAAATAATATTGTTAATTATTATACGCTATAATATTAGCTGAATGGACTCGATTAACATACTGGATAATCCCCTATCTCGGATATATGTATATAATTATCTACACAGAAAGAAAGGTTGACTTGATTCAAGATAATTTTGCGGTCCAAAAATGAAGACCGAAATTTTCTCGGATCAAATCAAAAATTTTTCGCGAACCAAGAAAATTTTCCAAATTTTCAAATTTTCTTGGTTCGAGAAAAATTTTTGATTTGATCCGAGAAAATTTCGGTCTTCATTTTTGGAAAATTTTCTTGGCTCAACCCAACCTTTTTTTTCTGTGTAGTCCTTCGATATGTTAGAAATAGGTATGTATGTGAAAAACAAATATTAAGACAAAAAAAAACGGAGCTCTTAAACTTAGGGGGGTATCCCCACCTTTAAATGGGTCAACATTCTGAGAAAGAGATTGATATTTTACAGCGAATTTGAGAGTCTGATCAAATCCAAAAAAATCATGAAGTTGAGGGAGGGTTTGACCCTCATTATCCATACTTACACTGTTAAAAATGATTGTGAATTTACAACATGCCTTACTAAACAAAAGTATTGGAAAATTACAAATGTGGTGTAGCAAAAGTACATTGCTAAGCTTGTTCTGTAAATTTACAAATAAATTCTTGATTTTACTGAACCTTCATAGGAAAAACACAAAATTGTATTTGAATTTTCTAATAATTGTTTAGTAAGTTTGAAGTATTTGCGAATTGATTTTACAGGAAATGTCTTGTAAATTCACTACTCATGTATCTGCCAAAAAACTTCCAATACAATTCCAAATGTATAGGAAGTTTCACACAGAAATTTTTAACAGTGTAACATTGGATATTACTTTGAGTCTAATAATAGTTACGCTGAATATAGATAAATACAAAATTACTCGGTTGTCGCAAAGAATCAGTAGTACCGTTGGATCGATTCTGGAATTTTTGGTCCTCAATTGTTGAGAAGAGATGCCTCTATCATATGAACATAGAACTTTTTGATATCGCGAAAATTGCCTGACTCGCTTAGTTTTTACTGAGATTTTTCTAATTCTTCAATTTTTTTTCTCTATTTTTTCTATTATCTCAACCAAAAATAGTCATATCAAAAAGTCCTATGTTCATATGATAGAGGCATCTCTTCTGAACAATTGAAGACCAAAAATTCCAAAATCGATCCAACGGTACTACTGATTCTTTGCGACAACCGAGTAATTTTGTATTTTTCTATATTCAGCGTAACTACTAATAGACTCAAAGTAATATTCAATGTTAAGTATGGATAATGAGGGTCAAACTCTCCCTAAACTTCTTGATTTTTTTGGATTTGATCAGACTCTCAAATTCGCTGTAAAATATCAATCTCTTTCTTAGAATGTTAACTCATTTAAAGGTGGGGATACCCCCTTAATCGAAACGCATCTCCGGTCAGACCCCATGCCATAGACTCGAACGTTCAGTGCAGCCTGCGCTGCTGTTATACAGTGAACGAAATCTGAATACTGAGTACCTATATAATGCACCGAATAGAAGATAGTAATTCATCAACGAGTCGCATATACATATATATATATATATATATATATATATATATATAGTACGAGGTATTTAAAGACGCGAGAAATTGTTTCCATGATGTATATGCACACAAACCCGAAGAGATAGATCAACGCTTATATAAAGGGTACATAGCAGCATACATACATACGTTGCACGCAAGAAATAAATTATGTAAATTGTATGATGCATACATACGTAGAAGTTCATTGGAATACTATACCATATATACTATATATAGTATATATGGGCAAATCCACAGAACTTTTAACTTTGATAGATTTTTTTTTTTTTTTTCCATTTTGCGAGCACACATCTCAGGTTTGGTGTATATTTTCGAATGACTCATGAGACAAATAATTTACGTCCGTTAACCATTTACAGGCAGGGGCGTGATAACTATGGTGGTAACATTGTAAAAAAACGATTTTCACATGAAAATTTTTCTAAAATTTTTCTACCCCCGTTAGTGAGTAGAATCCTGGTCGAGATCTAAGACAAAAATTCATTTCCGAGAAATTCCCAAGATCAACGGTGTCCAAGTTATCGAATTAAAAAAAAAAAAAAAAAAAAAAATTCAATCCAAAAATTCAACACCTATGGGTGTCAAAAAATCTCAGACGGTGTGGGATTGACTTTCAGACTTTCAGATCGTATTAAATTGACACCAACGTGTGGTCTATACGAGTCCACGCCGAATTTTTTTGTACAGTGTATGTACCGTTCTAGGGTTGATGACTTCATATTTGATTCATACGCAGATTAGTGACGCCACTATTTTTTTCAGTTAATACGGATGAAAAACTGTAGTTTACAATTGTGAAAATGTGAAACCAAGAAACATTTCTGACGTGCCGATGTAAAAACTGAATTTTATACACAGTTTACGTTTCTGATGATCATTTTCGAATTGTTACTGCATGGAAACTATTGATGACACAGTTATGCGACACCTCGCAAAAAATGCCTCTTTTAATTGCAGATGTGTCAGCATTGCTCATTTATCGATACATCAGAGCGCGTACATGTGAAGGAATTAACTTTGCAGAAAAAATGAAAAAATTTAATTCATCCTCACATTTTTGTAGCTAAATAATTTTTTTTGCGAGAGGAGCACATCTAAGGCAGAGCGGGTGATGTTTTGGTGTATGATGGAGAAACTAAAACACATTCAATTAAAATGAAAACTGGAAGGGCGCTCGTAGAATATCATTAAAGGTTCAAAATATTTCGCTAGCCTCGCATGCGATTTCGACATTTTCTTCTTTTTCAAAGTTTGCTGCAAATTCACTATATATATTTAAGTAGATTTGATTATGAAAATACGTGTCTAATACTATGTAGAACTAGGCTAAAAAACCTACAAGTACGAAGTATTGTTATCTTAACAAATATTCTTAATTTCATCACGCCTCGCTGGGGGTTAAAAGTTCTGTGGATTTGCCCATATATATATATAATTAGGTTTGCGGCAGTTTTATCGAATTGAGAACCCTCGGCGCCCGCAGTATCCTTCGAGATGAAAGCGACCCGCCCTGGTCCACCGGGTCTCCCTGTGCTGCTGCGTTCTCTTACTTCTCCGATCGTAAGACTCCGCAGCAGAGTTGGAGCTCGGAGCTTGACTCCACTCTATACTATATACACCTATAATACCCGCGCAACCGAAACCCTGCGGTAAAAGTTTACCCGTCTTTTACGCCCGCTAAAAGTTATGCGTCTTGCCTTGAAATATTCGGCCCTTATGCCTGTGTATACTTATATCCCGCGAGAGACAACGCGCGCGAATATATTTGTCGGGGTGAAGGAAGAGAGGAAGAAAGAGAGAGAGAGAGAGAGAGAGAGGGAGAGAAAGCTGAAAATCAATGCGAAAATTTGAATAATATATCCCCGTATACATATTATTATACTTGTAAAGTTGTTTCGTCTTTTTTTTTCCCCCTTATCACAAACTTCGAGATATTCTTTAGTTTTGAATTAATACGATTTATACAGCTGACTGCTTGATCGTCAGCTGGATTTTTGGGCTTAAATTCTACCTCGTCAAATTCACTGCAGCATAATATGAATATCAAATTTCTTAAGAGTCGAAGAGTTTAACACGTTATGCGAAGCCCTTATGTTATTATATCGTCAAGAAGAAAAACCTCAACATAATATCGCGTCATTAATGCCATAAGGTCGTAAACGCCAAAAAACAATTTTTTTTTTTTGCGGATATGTTCAAACGATGTTATATCGCATGAAAAAGATTTTGCCACCAAAAAAAAAAAAAAGGAATTTTTTTTTTTTTTTTTCGCGCTTACGACCTTATGGGATTAGTGACGCGATATATACTTTAATACGTTTAAGCTTTTTTTAATTCTGTAACATAATTTTTCTCCCTAATAATTCAAATGAATTTCTTTGTATCTTGAAGTATTTTGAACTTTTCTTTTCTTTTCTTTTCTTTTTTTTTTTTTTTTTTACCCTCATTTCGCGATGTATATTATAATTGCCGTAAATTTCTTTCGCGACCTTTACCCATTACGCTCACACATAATATAAATAATGAAACAATGGACAATGAATTTCCGAATGGTATAAGATTACATTCAACGAACACTCGCCGATGAGATAAGCAGGCTTTTATATATACAGAAAAAAAAAAAGAAAAAGAAAAAGAAAAAGAAAAAAAAAAAGGAAAAGAATAAGCAAAGAAAAAAGAAATGAAACGAAATAAGAAAACAACAAAAATTTCCGCGAAATGTATAAGCATCGAGCACAGAACTATTCCCGCGATTCATTCGGTTCCAAGAGTAATAAGGAATACATATCTACACACTGACTGCACAGAAATCTAACCAACGCCAAACCCTGTATAGTCTAACCAACGCGCTACTTTATCCAACGGAAATTTAACTGGTGGGAGGGGACGAGGAACGACGAGTCAGAGGACAAAGGCTTCTAGGGGCAACTCGACGAGGAGCTGGCTGCTGACGGTCGCCATACTGTCATTCGGCGCACTTCAACAGTACGCGAGCAACGTTCAAAGAGCGTGGTTCGAATTATACCTAGTGCCAGTCTTTTATAATTCGGAACTTTTCTAGTTATTATTATATTAGCTAAAGGTTTTCGTGAATTAATTTATTTCTTTTCACTTAGTTTGTTTGGTTTTTTTTTTTTTTTTTTCTTTTATCATATTCATTTTTCGTTGTTTGTGATATTAGTGCGGACAAAAAAAAAAAAAAAAAAAAAATATTAGAATAAAAATTGATAAAATTGTGGTGACAAAATAAGTGACAGAGGATTTTCCGAAAGGGATCTTTAACAGCCGGTGAGAAAAATTAAACTACAAGCATTCATTGTTATTATTTTATTCACTTTTTTTTTTTTTTTTTAATAACATCGCATTTTTCTAATACGAAAAAATGAAACTGACTACATGAATGAACGAACGTTTTATCTTACATTAATATTGTGAGTATATTCACGTTCACATCGTTGTCCATTGTCTTATATATATATACATTACTCAAATGAATGATAATATAAATTTAAGTTAAACGAAAAGAACCCGTTTCAATTATACTACTACTGTAACTTGATTGTATAATTTATAAGTTTTAATGAGAACGTTTGCATCTATTTAATAAAATGCAAACCATAACGTTTCACATTGTTATATTACTGTAATGACCCACTTATATTATACTACTACTACTACTACTATATATATATGTACTATAATAATACTCTAGAGACAGAGAAAACAATTTATATATAACTTTATGTATATATATACATGCATACATGCATAACTAACTAAATAAGTAACTAATTTACTGTCTACAATATTATTCTTATTATTATTATTATCATAAGTATTATTACGATTACCTAATCTTACGTGTGTCACTAAAAATTTTTTTTTTTTTTTCTAAATTCTGCAACTAACACACGATGATATTACATTATATACTAGTACGTATATACATAATATGTACACAGGAATGTTCTTAAATTTAATATATATAATATTAAGAGTCTGAGAAATTTAGTAACCGACATCAGAGCAGCAGCAGCAGCAGCAGCAACTACTTACTTCTCTCACGTCAATTGAAAGGGAACTTTTCAATTAATTTCACTTATGGAACCGTCCAGGATAAAGGTCGTGATCTCCATTTAGTAAAGAGCGTGTGCGTCGTTGATCGTACCTCGTCGTAGGGTAGTTAGGTGATACCTAGAATAAAGAAGATTTATGTAGTACATAGTACATACAGAAAAAGAAAGGTTTAACTTGATTAAAGATAATTTTGAGGGTTTAAAAATGAAGACCGAAATTTTCCTCGGATAAAATCAAAAATTTTTTTTCTCGAACCAAGAAAATTTGAAAAATTTTCTTGGTTCGAGAAAAAAAATTTTTGATTTTATCCGAGGAAAATTTCGGTCTTCATTTTTAAACCCTCAAAATTATCTTTAATCAATAATAATTTTCTTCGCTCAAGTTGTTAACCTTTATTTTGTTGTTAAATAACATTGATAATAACGATAATTAGAAGTTCTTTCAAAAGTCAACTGTGTGGCGTTAATTAAGCGGCGTTATTACCATGCCGTGAAAAAAAAGTTCGAATTTGAAATCTTATCCAGTTTCCGTTCCCCAACAATTCCGGGGCAGGGGGGGTGGGGGGGTTAAAGAAAAGATTCTAGGAATTCTGAAAACATCTAGCGTCTTTCGTTAACACCAATGATCATATTATGTATACCTGAGCAGAGATCCTACAGGAAAAACATCTGCCGTTTTTAAACACCAGGATCCCGGTTAGCAACGGGGATTCATATTATGGATACACATTATTGTCCACAAATCTTTATATATATATATATATATATATATATATATAAATACTGTTTTAATGAAAGTTTATTGTCGTGGATGATCTCATTATATATATATTTCGCAATATTCTCCTCTCCTCTCTTCATTTTACACACATATATGAAATGATCGAATCGAGCTGTGTGTGTGTGTATAGAAAGCGTCAAATAAACCATATGCTTTCGTACAGAAATGTGCATCAGTGGTAGGTATACAGCTAGTAGTACGGTATTATCTATTATATTCCGTGCCTACTGCTCTCTGCACACTAGGTAAATGCGTAAACTCAAACGCCTTTGTCAGGAAATGGAATTGTGTAGACCGAAAGCTTGTGCCATCTGGCTATAAGGTATATATATATATATATATATATATATATATATCTTCTACACGCAGGGTGTTCGACGAAGATCTATAGGTATATGCCTCGTACGGAATAGTGTTGTTCCCGTTATCCATGCTATAATAATCGCGAGAATAATTATTATTATTTTATATATTCCTATAGAATTATACTATACTGGGTCTTATAGTTTTTGAAAACAAATGACAAAATATTGAATAAAAGAAGATTGTGAATGTTGAAAAAAAAAAAAAAAGAAAAACGAAAAAGTCACCCGAATGATGATTGGTTTTCTTTTTTCTTTTTTGTTACTTTCTTTATTTCTTTCTTTCTTTCTTTCCGATAGTTTATTGGCTGTTTTATGGACAGCGTGTGTCTGTTTCTGAGTGCAGCGTGAAACGTGTCCTCCACCACGCCCTAGGTATTAATACTCGGAACGTTTGAAAAGCCAATTTATCGAGATGCGGGTAGTATATAGTATAGAGACTATAGAAAGAAAGAGAGAGAGAGAGAGGTAAATATTAATTCCCCCTAAAGCAACGATAATATGTTCGTTCGTTCTGCAGGCTGTTGGTGTACGACCAACAAACACAGTATGTTTAGTACATGGTCAAAAGTTTTTTTTTTATTTATTTATTTTTTTTTTTCAAAACTTTTTAACTGCAGTTTAAGAGTCTTTTGTATTTATTACCCCTATGCGGTGGTGGTTTTGTATTATAGCTGTACTATACATATACCTAGTTCTGCGCTATATATTTTACGTGACTAACCTTCGATGTTTGAAACCACCCCCTACTATACTCGTCGTTGTAAAATTTTTTTTCTCTTTCCTACTTCGGTATTTATATTAGGGTGTGTAAAACTTTATACTTATTGAAAAATGTATAAAAAAAAAAAAAAAGAATTAATAATGTAACTAAAATTCAAAGTACTTTTTTTTTTGGGGATTTTTCGAATTTTATTGATACTTAAATACAAATATATATATATATTTGGAATAGATGCTATTAACACGTCTCGTTGTTGAATCATGGATTCCATTAGTTCGTAACGGTACATATATATACAATTAATCACCTTGTGGATAAATATCTACGAAAATTTATATCCAAACAGTATTTTTCTCTTTTTCTTTTCATATTTTTTTTTTTTTTTTTTTATTTCAATCAAATTTTGAACAAATTATATCAACAGTTTATCCGAAAGATTACGAGTTTATATACTTAACTATAGTATTATATATAATAATGGCACGCACGTATACTAAATTAGGATATTATACTAATATCACGTGTGGTAATAATTCTAAGGTTTTTCGTTGCCCAATTACTGGTATACACTTTGTAAAAGACCTTTTTTTTTTTTTTTTTTTTTTTTTTTTTTTTTTTTTTTCCTCTCTCTATGCCCCTGTTGCTAACGACATTTAAGTGGCATTTAGTTTTCTAGCTCGAATTTTTTTTATTTTTATTATCGCATTCTACCAACCCCCTCATAGCTAAAGAGATAGATAGAGAAAAATTAAGGGCGAAAGTTGAAAGCTAAATTCAAAAGCGAGTTGAAAATGTTCATTGAAATAAAATATTGATATGTAATACACAATTTGCTAATTATTCAAAACCGAAGTTTCCATAGTTGCTATTATGTACTTTTCATCGTAAACAAAGGATTCAATTATTATTATTATTATTATTATTATTAATATTATTATTATTTAAAATGTGTAATACTGTATTTTTCAAGACCAAATTAAACTCTCGTCATTATATAGTAGTCATTGCTGGTTACTCATTAACACCGCATATAACTATCTGTCTTCGACCTTTGCGGTCACTTTTTTTTTTTTTCTCATTGCAGTTATCTTATAGAAGTCGAGTCGAGTCGTCGGATATACCGATAACTATTGTATAATGATAATAATTCCTATTTTTCTCGCAGTTTTTAAAAATGTCGACTCAAAATACGCGAATAAAAGAGTGAAAAAAAAAAAAAAAAAAAAAAAAGAAAATATAAAAATAATACATCGCTGCACTTGTTGAAGCTAAAGGTTATTAAAGTTCGGGGTATATAACCTCGTTACTTCCGTTTCCGGTTTTCACCCGAAATAAAATCTCTGTGTATAAGTTGAAAAATAAACAACTTCCTCTCTTTGGTATACTAGTCCCGTTATGCGCATTAACGCAGGGGTGGGTGGGTGCGCGTAGGTTAGTCGAAATTTCAGAGATAATATACAACAATGTACAAAGAGCGTAGTTATAGACGCCTCCTCCTCTTACTCCTACCCTGCATTCGGGATTCTTTGTCCTTAAATATACATCTAGTGCGAGAAAATATGAGGTCTTTATAGTATCCCGAAGGTATAAAGGGAGCGAGTTTTAAAAATGAATATCTTCTGATGGTTGCGAAGAGAAAAATAGAAAAGAAAAAAAAAAAGGAAAAGAAAAGGAAGAAATTTTTCGATGATTCGACTCTTATTATAATAACGTTTTGAATATACCGCAAAGTTATCTCAAGATTCAGAATACGTCCCTTTGCGAAACTCCGAAGGGGCCGCGCGATTTCTGCACAGCCCGCAATGATTTACGGAGGTCGGCGAATGCCCGGTAGTAATATAAGTCTCGTCGACGTGACCGTTTTTAGAAATTACCTTTCACAGTAGTCTCGCTCACTCGTTCATGGTTAAAAAAAATTTAAAAAAAAATAAAAATGAAAAAAAAAAAAAGAATGAAAAATCGTCTTCTCGCGATACGTATAGTAATAATATCTACCATTTGCGATATATTACTCCCTGTTATACAATGCTATACGATCTCTGCACAGCGATAAAATGAAAGAATAATACTAAAAACGATGATAATAAAAATGATAAACGTTAAAGTAGAAGAAGTATCGTTTTCGATTTATCTGCGCTGTAACGTTCGATGTATAATAATTCTCCGAATAATTTCCACAGCATCATCGTTGATGCGAAATCCGTATCTGTTAGCTCACTTTACCGCTGCTTTTATACCGATAAAATAATACATACGTAGTACATACATACATACATACATACATACATAGGTACTATATATATAAAAAAAAAAAAAAAAGTGATAAACTTTATTCATATATCGCGCTAAAACTATAGCGAAGAATTTTCGCTCGGTATAAATGCGATGTATTGTCTAGGCGAGCGAGAGAGGCTCGCGCAGTTATGGTATATACGAAGAGCGTGTGAATGAAGTCCAGTGTTCGAGAGAAGTTATGAATGGAAGTCACTCCCCCCGGGGGCTTAATACACTACATACCTACATATCGTGTCTTTCTTCCCGCATAGCACGCTGCACACGTATATCGAGCATATATCTTTCTAACTAAAACTCTCGTCTATCGCATTATTACGCGAATTAACTTATGCCTATAATATAAAGATTTTTTAACACAATTATAATGTAAGGTTCATCTTAGTTTCTAATTCATATAGTATATGTATTGTCTCTATAACTATGAGTCTACGTGACTTTATACACGGAAAGAAATTTTTCGTGTATATCACTATGCCAGTATGGGCGTGAAGGCCATGCTAGTATGGTATCGACGATTTTCATTCATTTCAATAGTTTGGTCAACAGACTTTTATTCAGAACTTTTTTGTATATTCACCAAAAATGATGGGCAAGGTGTCATTTGGTTCGGAAAGGCATTTAGAAACTTTTCGAAAGGGTCCCAAAAAGGGCCGAAAAAAATTGCAAAAGTTATAAACAATTTATTAAAAAAAAAAAAGAGGGGGAGTTCGGTTTTTTCCGAATATCTCAAAAACCATTTGAGATATTCAAAATCGCAAAAAAGATCTTAAAAGAGCAGAAAATTTCCTACAAAAAGGCCCTACCTCCCCAAACTCTACAACCAATATTTATAATTTTAATTGTGAGGTGAAAAAAGGACTAAAAATAGGTTAGGCGGCGGCCGCGCGCGCGATTTCAGTCCTTTTTTCACCGCACAATTAAAATTATAAATATTGGTTGTAGAGTTTGGGGAGGTAGAGCTTTTTTGTAGGAAATTTTCTGCTCTTTTAGGATCTTTTTTGCGATTTTGAATATCTCAAATGGTTTTTGAGATATTCGCAAAAAACCGAACTCCCCCTCTTTTTTTTTTTTTAATAAATTGTTTATAACTTTTGCAATTTTTTTCGGCCCTTTTTGGGACCCTTTCGAAAAGTTTCTAAATACCTTTCCGAATCAAGTGACACCTTGCCCATCATTTTTGGTGAATATACAAAAAAGTTCTGAATAAAGTCTGTTGACCAAACTATTAAAATTAATGAAAATCGTCGATACCATACAGCATGGCCTTCACGCCCATACTGGCATAGTGATATACGCGAAAAATTTCTTTCTGTGTCTAAAAACTGTAATATTTTTCTCATATTCGTTTCACGTTTCTTTTTATTTCCTGATGATTTCTAATTACGGAATGAGTTAATCGTTGCAACTTTTTTTTATCCTATTCTAGTTTCAATAATATTATAGTATATGTAGTTTCTTTTCGTTTAGTATAGTTTGCCGCGGGCGTCACGGCGCCTGTGAATCATCGATACCTAGCAGCGTCTTGAACCGGGCGTCAGTAAAACGAACGTTCTATTTTTAGATCGTGTAAAAGCTTACAAATGCAAGAGATGGAGCTACTGCGTTAAATCAGTTACGTATATATGTATACGTTCATTTAGGTGTATGTATAGTACATAATACATATACATACACAAAGAACGGATGAATCATTTCGCGATTTAAACATGACCCCGCGCGCGAAATATAAATTTAAAAAAACTTCGACTCGTCTTATTTTTGGATCACGATTATATAGTGACGTACTTTAACGAAGTTAAATCACCTCATTTAAATCATCCTGAAGTATTTTATAGAAACATATCGCGTCGCTAATGACATAAGGTCGTAAGCGCCAACAAAAAAAAAAAAAAAAGAATTCGTTTTTTTTTTTTTTTTTTTGGTTGCAAAATCTTTTTCATGCCATATAACATCGTTTGGGCATATCCGCAAAAAAAAAATAATTTTTTGACGCTTACGACCTTATGGCATTAGTGACGCGATATTGTCAATTGTCACATATTTTCTCATATTCTATTTGAATAATAAAAAAGCCACGCGGTCGTATTAAAATTTTCTTTAAATTTAACTTAAAATTATAACACCCATTCTAAGATCTTGCTATTGATAATAATAATGACAATGATGATGATGATGTATTATTAATTTTATCTTAGATAATATACAGGAGAGAATAAAATTTTATTTTAATAATGAATATATATTATAAAAGTATAAGTCGTTGTCTATATAGAGAGATAGAGCAGAATGCTGCAGTCATCAGACGCCGTGGTTTTAGACTACCTACGTATGTACACCTATGTGCTGGGTCGACGGCTTCGGAAACTCGATCTCTTTACCGCGCGCGTAATATATATCGTCTAGCCTACCGTTGCGGTTCTCATTTATTACACTCACCTACGGTACTATTAAGGTTTCAAAACCCGCGTGCCTAGGCACTGATTATATTATTATTTCTATAGGTATATTATACATATTATACATGTATGTATAACTATATTGCAAAATGAAAATTCTTTACTTATACTTAAAAAAAAAAAAAAATATGTAGAACAATTATTTTTAAATTTATCGATAAATAAAACAAACAACTTCTTTCATGCATTCTTTATTTTCCTAATTCATTCATTCATTCATTCATTCATTCATTATTCTTTCGATTTACATCGAAACTCCGATAACGGCGTCGTGGTGGCGAACGTCTGGTAATATATACGCGCGTTTCTTATCTCGTACGTTCATGCCTTTAAATATTCTCATGTTCTATAGATAACGATGTACTTATATATATATATATATATGTATATTCTCTAGCTTTATATATATATATATATATGTATAATATACTTGAAGTGGCGCTTAACGAAGTACTCTTGTACATTCTATATAGTATAGGCTATACGTTACGCGTATACATATATAAACTTGGAAGATTTTATCTCAGCCGGTGACTTTGTAAAAGTATAGCTAAGAATCTTCAAATCTTCAACTCTTACAAGAGCTAATTACTAATTAATCAATTTAATCACTGGATCTATTCAATAAAAATAAATAAATAAATAAATAAATAAATAATAAACTCGATTTCATCTATATACATACATATATATATCTTTCGATAATTAACTCAATATTTTTAGTTTACATTTTATATCTATCCCTCGCTCTGTACCGATATATATATATATCTACGTATATACAATATTTATTCTATTTTATCTATTTACCTACTTGAACCGGGGAAAGCGGATACTGCGATATCCCTACGTAAATACGTAAATACTATACACTACCTGATTATTTCTGTCTATAAAGTGTATAACTCTCAATTCGGAAGTCTCGATTAACGCATGCTATACAAGTATTTGAGATTTATTTAAAACAAGCTTATAATAACCGGAAGTCCATCTAAAAAAACGCTTTAAAAAAAAAAAAAAAGATTTTTAAAGGAAAAAATTTTTTTTTTTTTTACTTATCTCGCGTCACTAATGCCATAAGGTCGTAAGCGCCAAAAAATTATATTTTTTTTGCGGATATTCCCAAACGATGTTATATGGCACGAGAAAGATTTTGCCAACAAAAATACGATTTTTTTTTTTTTTTTTTTTTGCGCTTACGCCCTTACGGTATTATAGTGACGCGATCTGTTTCACATTATATACCCAAAGAGAATTAAAGCAGTACTACTATAATCGATAAAATAATCGTTATACGTTTAGTAAGAACTCAATATAGGCTACTTTTTTTTTTTTTATTTATTTATTATTTTTTTTTTTTTTTTTTTTTAAGAAAAATGATATACAAGCTTCTCCGTAAACCCCTGAACCAGGTGAAAGAAATTCCCCCAAAAATTGAGTCGCTTTTAATCTAATCTAATCTTTTTGAGATAAAATGAAAAATGAGTGAGAAAATATCGTTTCGAACTTTTGAATATTAATATCGTAAAAATTTTGTTCGAATTTATACTTATTCTTCGCATATTATACTATTTCCGTATATAGATTTATACACCTAACAACATTAGATATATATTGGGGTGTTATTGATCTGTCTTTTAATCATTAGTCGCGTCTTATCGATGTTGTTTATATATATATATATATATATATATTATAGAAATTTCGTGGGAGTAATAGACCCGAACGGCTACGTTTGCGTGTGGATAGAATAATCGAATAGTGTGCATTAGTGTGTAATAATACACACACATATATATATATATATATATATATATATATATATATAGAGAGTTTGAGGCAGTATGTATATTATTCGTGCGGCCCTATTAATAGATGGGCACGATGGCCTGGCTCTATTACTTTTGATTAACTTTATATTGCCTGTGTAGAGCAGGCCAACGACATTACACGATAACGCCACCACGCAACTAAACTGAGAAATATTTTAATTGACTTTAATCTTAGCCTGCAACTGAACCATATATATATATATACCTACGTACCAAATAACGTAGTAGCTGCAGATACTATTCTATTTTTATGCATTTCATAATCCATTTTATATTTTCTTACTTTTTATTATATATTTATTTATTTTTTATTTTTTATTTTTTTCTTTCTTGTTAGAAAAAGCTTCATATATATTATATTCCCGAATATATAAAAAGGAATTCGTAAGAAAACAAAAATGAGTATATAGAGAAAAGTTCTGAACCGCTCTTATTCTTTTTCGCTCCGAAAGTCAACTTTCCGGCTTCGAAATACTTTCGCACAAGCCTCTTTTATCCCGCGAAAAAAGATTTGGGGAGGGTGTTGTTCCCGCTTACCTTGCATCCGCAATGGTATAGGAAATCGGGTATACCTACTACCTATCGACTTATATACTTTCTTATTACAGTAAAAAGGAAATTTTATTTACTCTGTATATAAGGGTGAATGAGCAAAGTGAGATAGCGAAATATTTCGTGAAATCGTTTCAAAAGATCATAAATTAAATAATCTTACGGTTATGAAATTTGCATCAGCTTGCATATTATAGTACGCGTATGTACAAACTTATATCGTCTAAAGTTTTTTCATTATTTATAGTTATTTCTTTGAATTTCTGCATCACACAAAGTTTTTTTTATTTTATTTTATTTTTTTCTATTTTTTATTTTTTATTTTTTTATTTATTTAAAAGATAAAAGAAGGAATGAATAACCTGAGTTTATTTACCGGAAATAATAATTCTATACAAATATTTTCGATATATTCTTTAAACCCGCGTCTCTAAAATTGATGAAATATTGTTTAACGATAAGAGAGAAAAAGAAGAAGAAGAAGAAGAAGAAGCTGGTATGTATAGGAGAAAAGATTCCCAAATCTACCCTTCTTGTTTCTTACTTTTCAGCACCGCGTCGTTTTGCACAACGCGCAGATCCTTTCGCTTAGCAATTCGTCGACCCTTCAAGACTTACTTTTTCTTTTATCGAGGATTTCCATTTTTACGTTGTAGCTGACAGCATGCGATAAAAAAATTTCATTCTTATATACGTTCGAGACGGATTCGCCTTCTCGATTTATCTCGCGGCTATATCATTATTATTCATTTATGAAGAGATATATATATATCAAGTGTAGTATAGCTGGGTACCCCGTATCATCATATTATATAATACAGATCAGAGAACTCGGAGATTTGATGAAAAAAAAATCATTTCGAAAAAAAAAAAAAAAGACAAAAATAAACGAACTGAAACTGAAACTAGATTGCGAATGAGTGGACGAATAATAAGTGGGCCAGATTTCACAATCTGTATTATTTATAGCACGTAAGACATCACTTGATCAAAAGTTGTCGTAAATCTATTTAGATCGCGTCTAAGAGATTAATGATTGTTATTTTTTATTTTATTTTTTTTTTTAATTTTTTCAACAACGGGCCAATATATCAGATTCTAAATAAAGAAAGTTTCAATTTCATAGCGTGGTGCATGACGCTGTCATCTGATGTAAATCCAGATCCTATATATTATACGTGTTATATATATATATATATTTATTTATTTATTTAAATATATTTAAATCGACTTTAAGAGTCCGCTGTTCTTGTCAGTTAAATCTATGTACAATTATTATTCCCAGGCGCCGTGTACCACGTACCTATATACCTATATGTATATACCTATTCCTGCACTCGCGCATGACTAGATCCGAATTTTTGATAGAAACTTATACATATAAACAAAGGTATATTATAGAATAATCATTGTATAAACAATCGATGTAGTATTTGAAAAGTATAGTATAAAAGTTTTTGAAAAAAAGAAAAAAAAAAAAAAAAAAAAGTAATTGATGAATGTGAACAAAGAGAGTTTGATCAAAATGAGAAATGGTTACTTATATATATTCAGTCGCCTGACAGCTTTTAGATTAATATATATGCAGTCGTCTGATTACTATAGTTCCATTCTCATTTAATTTTTTCTTATGATAAGATAATGTCGTCCGCGTTAGCGTATAGCTCGCGTATATATAGGTATACTACTTAGTTTAGTCGTGGGTTAACAAGAAAGTAAAAGATAAGTTGAGCTAAGATGATGATTAAGAAATCTTATATACTGTATAATATAACTATACATAATATATATATATGTACACTTTTCCGAGAAATTAACTCATACGTTTGTACATCCGTTATACTAATGCACATGCGCCTATGCAGTAGGTATATCCAAGTGAGTAATTCCGCTATTTTTATATATTACGCGGGTTCGTTATACGCCGAATTGAACACTGCGAAGTATCATGCATTTTAATATACATACCTATATATGGGTATATTAGGGTGTGCCAAAAAAAAAAAAAATTCAAACGCACATATTTGGCTGAGATATTCTATTTGAGATGCTCAACCGGAATGTTGATGTGCGTTTGAATTTTTTTTTTTTTTTTTTTTTGGCACACCCTAAGGTATATATTAGGGTGGTCCTTAGAAGGTGTCAAAAAAAAAATTCATGTTGGATCCCCCCAAATCAGCTCCAAATAATTAAAAAAAAATTCCCTAATTTTTTCAGATTTTTATTTTATTCCCCTAGTCCCGCTGTTTTCATTCAAAGTTCAAAATACAATCGACGATACCTGAAGTTAAAATTTTCGCCGAAATATTTCTTTTTTTGAAAAAAAAAAAAAAAAAAATTAAAAAAAAAAAAATAATCATAATAATAATAAAGCACACGATTCCCCTGGGATACCCCATTTATAATTCTTTTATTTTTTTTTTCAATTTTTGTTTAATTTTTTTTTTTTTTTTTTTTTCAAGAGATATTCCGGCGAAAAATTTAACTTCAAGTATCGCGGATTGTATTTTGAACTTTGAATGAAAACAGCGGGACTAGGGGAATAAAATAAAAATCTGGAAAAATTGGGGAATTTTTTTTTAATTATTTGGAGCTGATTTGGGGGGATCCAACATGAATTTTTTTTTTGACCCCATCTAAGGACCACCCTAGTATATATATGTAGTACTATGTACAATTTAAGGTAGTCGTGATTTCAGGTCTGAACAAATTTTCATCGAGCCCACCACCTCCCAAATCAACTGCAAAATAAATAAAATGAAAACCCTCTAATTAATTGAAATTTTTATTTTCATATTCAACCCTTGACCACAGGGGATGAACTTTTCCATTTTAATACATATACGTTTTTGTTTTTCTATATACTTTCAGTAAATATGCATGGTAAATATTTCATCGCTTGATCACTTGTTTTGAAAAAATATCTGTAATTATTATTGTGACAAATTTGCATGTAATGCATCAATATGATCTGTACCGCACAGAAAAAAAGGTTGACTTGAGCCAAGAAAATTATTCTTCATCCAAGATAATTTTGTGGTCCAAAAATGAAGACCGAAATTTTTCTCGGATCAAATCAAAAATTTTTTATCGAGCCAAGAAAATTTGGAAAATTTTCTTGGCTCGATAAAAAATTTTTGATTTGATCCGAGAAAATTTCGGTCTTCATTTTTGGACCACAAAATTATCTTGAATCAAGTCAACCTTTCTTTCTGCAGTTCACAGTATTACTACTAGGTCAGTTTTCTATTGAAATTTTTGTTCGAATCTTTGCGAATATATTGAAGATATACGTCGAATACGAGATATAGTAATGTCGATTAATCGTTGGTTTTAAATGAGAGTAAAATTTATTTGACACGATTGGGTATGTACATATATAAGAGAAGAGACGCACGCAACAGTGGGACGATTCTTGTTCAATTGGCCATTAATTATCCCTAACGGTAATTATACTAATTGCTTTATCGTGCCTTCAGCTCCGGTCTTTATCTTAAATCTCTTAGGCATGGCTCTGTAGGTGTTCTACTATACTTACACTACCTTCCGCATGGTTCATTGGACGTTTTCGTAGCTGTTAAGATTCTAGATTAAAGATCAAAGATTAGAGATTATAGATTTCGATTTCTTTCCTATAGCTGCAGCATATATATACATATATGAAGATTAAAGAACATTTTCTTTTTTCTTTTTTTCTTCATCTTTTTCCCTTTTTCTAAACTCATTGAATTTCTTCTATATCTTGGTTTATATTAACCGTCTAAAATCGTTCTAATTATACTTCATAACTTCCTATGATATTTTATACTACAAAAAAAGATATTTATACACACATAACTCGATCGAAGAAATAAGTTCAACGCTCACGCTGCGTTCGCTGCTTTTCTATAATAAATCTGATTTTATTAAATGATTTTATTAAATTTCGAAAATTTTGAATTCACGGTCAAATGCACAAAATTTTCGAATGCAAATTCGCGTGTACACATCTAATTGCCGCGGCATTATAAGGTACTGCATACATCCAATACAAAGTTTGGAAGAGACCGACGACTGTATCTCTAAATACCAAAACATCCCGCTGTGGCATCTTTCAAACATCTTGAATGATATTTCCTTCCCTTCACTGCACTCGCAGGGTCCGCCAAGGTTGAGACCATAAATTTTTTTTTTTTTTTTTTTTTTTTCCTCTTCATCCGTCCGATGTTAGTTTTCGGTAATTTCTTTGTATCTAAAATTGAAAAATATTTTTCAATATGCAAGGTAAGATAATACGATCGATTTAATTTTTTTTTTCTCATCAAACTAGAGTTTAACAATTTTACTAAATTCTCAGAGTCTAAGGAACAAGTTTAACTCAGTAACTAACATAAGTATGCCTAGTACAACGAAGGTTCTACCATAAACGGCTGAGATACGTGCAGACTACAGCATAGCAGGTCATCGACTCGTACAATAGAACCATTCAAAGACTCGCGTGACGCCGTTCTGGCTATAACAATAAGAACGACTATTATCACAACGTATATATTATATATGTGAAAAGTGATTAGCTTGACGAATTATTTTCTACCGATATAGTGATAGTGAGCTTCGAGAAATTTTTTCTTTTTTTTTTTTTTTTTCATTTTTTCCATCGACTTTATTTCCTATTTCTTAGATTTCCTATTTCTTTTATTGCCACTTTAAAGAACAGTATAAATACATAAGGAGAAAAGCTCGATATCGAGTTTGTTGTATATAGTATAGTATAAGGTATACCTATACCTACGACATAAGAAAGATCGTCTTAGCGACAACGAGCGAAGAGTTGCAGCTATAAGTATAGCTCCGGCTTTAGAGTTGACGAGGAAATCGATATAAGAACAAGAATTCGAATTACGAATGTATCGGCTTGCGACGAGACGGTTGGATCGGAACCGGATACCATATACTTGCGATCTTATGAGAGTTCATAAAGAGTCTAGAGTCTGTCTCTATAGTATATATTTATACCTATACCAATACGTGTGTAACATGAGGAAAATTGCGTTGCGTTAGTGACTTCGGTGTTGCGCGCCCGCACGCGCAAGAACGTTAGAGACTTAAATAATATCTCAACGTTGGTTGTTAATTAGTACGCGTCTCACAAGCCAACTTTACAGTACTTCGAAACACGAGGAGTTCCGTGCGGTAAACTCCACTGCTTTACGACCGTTTCTCGCTTCTCCTCTTTACGCATATTATAGTATATTATACAGATATATAATATATATTAGGGTGGGCCAAAAAAAACTTTTAATTTTTTTTTCTTTAGTTACCATGAAAATATTGCTCAAGATGATGAAAAAAAAGTCCTCTGAAAATTTGAGCTCTTAATATCAATATTAAGAGGTGCCTAATCGCGATTTTTGATTTCCCATTTAAATAACACAGGAAATTTTTTTTTTTTTATTTGGAATTTTATTCCGTTCCAACGAATCATCGTGTTATAAAAATCAATACATATTCTTGTAGGAAATTAAACGATCTCCAAAAAAGGTCTGATGTGATTTTTCGCTAAGTTCACTCGTTTCAAAGTTATTCAAGGTTAAAGTTCAACCTCAAACGGTATATGACGACTTTTTTTTCGACTTAGCGAAAAATCACATCAGACCTTTTTTGGAGATCGTTTAATTTCCTACAAGAATATGTATTGATTTTTATAACACGATGATTCGTTGGAACGGAATAAAATTCCAAATAAAAAAAAAAAAATTTCCTGTGTTATTTAAATGGGAAATCAAAAATCGCGATTAGGCACCTCTTAATATTGATATTAAGAGCTCAAATTTTCAGAGGACTTTTTTTTCATCATCTTGAGCAATATTTTCATGGTAACTAAAGAAAAAAAAATTAAAAGTTTTTTTTGGCCCACCCTAATATATATATATATATATATATTAGACCGGTTCAAAAAAATCGACTATTCTTTTTCTTTCAATTTTCGCATTGAAATACTTTGGGGGGGAGGGGGGGAGATGCCTGTTAAAAGCGGAGCTCTTAATATTAAGATTTAGAGGTCGCTCATCGCGGATTTCTATTTTCCATTTGAATAGCATAGGAAATTTTTTTTTTTTTATATATAATTTTGTAGCTCACAAACCAATGAACAAATCCAAATGACTCATACATATTTTCATAGGAAATTGAACACTCTACAAAAAGCTTCTCTTATCATTTTTTGATAAATTGACTCCTTCCAAAGTTATTCAAGCTCAAAGTTCAATTTATAGTTGAGTTAACTATTTTTTTTTTTTTTTGTGATTTTTTTTTTTCCACAATGATAGATACATTTTTTAGAGTGTTCAATCCCCTATCAAAATATATAAGAGTCATTTGGATTTGTTCATTGGTTTGTGAGCTACGAAATTCTGAAGAAAAAAAATAAAAATAAAATTCCTATGCTATTTAAATGGAAAATAGAAATCCGCGATGAGCGAACTCTAAATCTTAATATTAAGAGCTCCGCTTTTAACAGGCATCTTTTTTCACCCCTTCGAAAGTATTTCAATGCAAAAATTGAAAAAAAAAAAAAAAGTATAGTCTATTTTTTTGAACCGGTGTAATATATATATATAAATCGTAAGGAAAAGAAAAAGAAAATATAAAATCGATGTGTGATAAATTTCGAAGGTCATTGACCCAAACCACGTTATATATCAGTCTCTATTCAATACGAGATGAACGTTGAGTCCGGGATTAGCTAATCTATCGTTTTATCGAAGGTGGTAGTGTCTGGCGTAGGCGTGTACAAGGGCTGCTAGTAGTCTGGCTACGTTCATCTCACGGTTCAGTTGATTAGACTTTGAGCTAATTGGTTGGTTTGACGTTTAACGCCTCCGTAACACCATATAGCATTCACGTATATTACGTATTATATACGTATATTATATAATATATATACACATATAATATGGTTCTCGTGGGTTTTTGTTAGTTAAACTTGATAGACCCTAGATAAATTTTTTTCTTTTTTCTTTTTATAACCACTGCAGTTAAACCAGCTTAAGAATTCGTGTCAAACTCACGCCACTCTGAGCTTCTCCGGTTATTAGAACGACACCGCTGATGATGATGCTGCAGCATACTACATGCTGCAGCAGCGGTGATTAAAAGTAAACCGATTTATCTAGAACTCGCGGCTTAATTCTACATCGACCTAATTGGCTAAGATCAGTATTACATACGTGTATAGAGCTTTTATGTTAGTACTAGATATACTTGAGGAATTTTCATTCAGTGCGAAACTTTTCATTCTTTTTTTAATTATTAAACTCTAATTTTTTTTTTTTTTTCTTTTTTTCTTTTTACTCCTATACGGTTATCACTTCGTACATTTCTTTTCGATGAATCGCATATATATCGCTTTATATCCGGTAATTAGACTCTTATAAACTTTCATCTATTTAATTAGAAAATATATCGACCGCTCCTAAGAGAAAGAACGTAACTCGCGAAGCGCGCTAGTAACGACCTATCTCGGACATAGCGCTAGTAAGAACCTATTTCGTGAATCCGGCTAGTATGAACGTATCTCGCCGATGCGCATAGTAAAGCCCTAACTCGGAAGTAGCACTAGCACACACGTAGTTGGCAAATTCTGCTAGAATAAACGCAACTTAAAAAAAAAATAATAATTAATAATTAATAATTAATAATTAATAATAATTAAATTAAAATAAATTAATTAAAAATTAATAAATAAAATAATTATTGAATATTTAAATATTAATATTAATTATTTTTTATTTTTTATTAATAATTATTAATTAATTAATTAATTATTATTATCATTACTAATAATTTGCCAACTACGTTTGTATAGCGCTACTTCCGAGTTAGGGCTTTACTATGCGCATCGGCGAGATACGTTCATACTAGCTGGATTCACGAAATACGTTCTTACTAGCGCTTTGTCCGAGATAGGTCGTTACTAGCGCGCTTCGCGAGTTACGTTCTTTCTCTTAGGAGCGGTCGATATGTTTCTGCTTCGAACACGATTAATTATAGAAATATTTTAATCATTTCACAGTACCTAGCGAATTTTAACGTATCAATGTTATTTCAGTCCTTTGGATTTATTCAGTGAAACTGTTTTTGCTAATAATAGCTTGAAAAATTGTGGTCAGAACTTTGCCTGAGGGAAAATACGCACGTGTGTATATAAATGTGTATACCTTCGTCTGATATACTATACGTATACATAAATTGAAAATCGATTTTTAATTGAAATTCGATATCATAAAGAGAGTAAACGTATGTCTGCAAAAAAAACAAAAAAAAAAAAAAAAAATATATATATATAGGTAGTAGCTGTATGTACTTAACAAAATTTGCTTTAGCTCCGTTTTACGTTTTCGCTAAAAAAAAAAAAAAAAAAAAATATAAATCCGGATCAATATTTACCGAATAACGTGTTTATAGAAACGAAGTTTTATTTACTGATCAAATATTATATAGCTGTATATTATATTATTATATAGTATGTATTTAAGTAAATGAAATTGCGCAAATCGTGACATAATTCTTGTTTCACAATTTCACCGAGAAACTGAGAAATTTACTCAGTTTTGAAATTCAGAATCAACACACCTCTTTTTTTTTTTTTTTTTTTTTTTTTTTTCTAATTTGTTTGTATAATTTGATAAAAGCTCGCAGGAAGAGAAACATAAAAACTCATTATATAAGCGAAAACTTGAGTAACGAAGAGAACCTCTTGAGTGGGTTTGATTGTCAGTTTGTTTTCAAACTCTTGTTATTTTTCTTTTTTTTTTCTTAAATGAAATTTAATAACTTTTTACTGTATTAAGAAAATTTCTTTCTTTTTTTTTTTTTTGTTCTTTTATCAACAACGTTTATACCAAGTCTCGCGTAATAAAACTAACTAGCGCTTAAGGCGCAGTTGATATTTTGAACAAATGTTAAAAATTACGGATTAAGGTGGTTCTTCCACGAACCGAAATATTGCAGAAGATTCTAATTTTTCACTGTGTTATAGTTAAAGTACCCAATAATATTTCTACAAAGTTTGACAGGGGGTTATCGAGCAAATAAGACAGAAAACTGACCTCAAATTCCCAATATTCAACACATAACCTTATGACAGAATCACATTACGAACGATTTAATGAGATATTTGTTATACGTAAATATTAGAGATCTTTTCCAAAAACGAGTTGTATATAGTATGCATTGTGAGGATTTTATAAATGGCAAGAAAATAGTATGTTATCGGAGTCTGCGACAAAATATTCAGAGTTGAAGTGATGGAATTTCAATTTTACGTGAAGATTTGACGGAATTGAGACGTTTGGCGACACCGCGACACGTCAGTTCATAGCTTACATCAGAGAGTCCGTCCGAATAAAACATCATTATGTCACTGGAGCATTATGGCTTTGTTTAAAATTAAAAATATGTAAATTTAATAATTTTTAACGGGGCCCAACTGAAGCACCTATGAAATTCGGCCCTCTGTAGAAGAACCACCTTAATTGAAAGAAAATGAAGCAAGAGAAAAAAAAAAACAAAAAAAACTCTTTCTGTCTCTGCGGACAATGAAATTATTGTTGTATGCCTACACATACCCCTACTTCAGATTTAGCAGACCGAAAAATTTGTTCAGAATAAATCCTTGAAAGGATATTGAGAGTACAGAATCGTCTCTCCTCTGAAACACCAGACGTTACGTGGGGGTGCAGCGTGGGGACGCTGAAAGTCAATTAACGAAGTGTGAAAATAACGAAGTATTTTCGGTGCACTCAATCCGTTATATAAACCACACCCTGACGTAGCGTACAAACTGTAATGAGTTCAAAGGGTATTTTAGTGTTCCAACATGCGAGAGGAATATGCGGGGGAGGGCCATCATTTCAGACCCGCCACGCCGCTACCGAAAGGTGTAAACCACGAACGAACAAGAAAAAAAAAAAAAAAAAAAAAAAAATGTAAAATATAAGTTCTAGACCCGAATATCTTCTTTTCATATTTTTGGATTAGGAAATCGAAGAAAAAAAAAAACAAAAATTGCAATTGAAAAAAAAAAAAAAAACATTTTTTTCTACGGCGTGTTTAATTGCAACAAATTTAACTGAAATAAAGTCGTAAAAGATTTTGATGAATCGAAGAAAATCCGATCTAAAATTATGTAACATTGCGACTTTTTGAACAAACTATAAGGTTTGAATCCAAAACTATAGAATTTATAATTAATTATTCATTTCGCGGTGACAAATTATGCGAATGATCGAAATTGTCTTTTTAGCAATAGAAAAAAAAAAAAAAAAAAAAAAAAAAAAATTTGATTGATGAATTTTTCGAAAACGAATTATTTTTCGTACCAATCGAGGATTCGTTGCTGTCGCTACGTTCTCTAGGGCCTCCAACGCCAGTACGACGTGGCCTGTCAATATCCCAGTCCCTACTAGCCAACTGTGTGCGGCTCGTTCCTCTCTGGTATAAAAGACTGCTTGCTTGCAAGCTAGTATAGGGTATTCCTCTCACATATGTGTATGCACATATATAGGTATACCTACATACCTACGTTAGTATTTATACGTAGTTTCCTTCTGCCCTCCATCGACTCGTGTATAGCAATACATTTCACGGGTTAACTTCCACACAACTATCATTCTTCCAAGCATAAAATATGTATACCTACATAATACATACATATATATATACACTAGACAGAAAGAAAGGTTGACTTGATTCAAGATAATTTTGGGGTTCCAAAAATGAAGACCGAAATTTTCCTCGGATAAAATCAAAAATTTTTTTTCTCGAACCAAGAAAATTTGGAAAATTTTCTTGGTTCGAGAAAAAAAATTTTGATTTTATCCGAGGAAAATTTCGATCTTCATTTTTGGAACCCCAAAATTATCTTGAATCAGGAATAATTTTCTTGGCTCAAGTTAACCATTTTTTTCTGTCTACTAGAACTAAGTTTTATAAAGCTCGATATAGAACCACTTTTCTTTTCGAACAGAAAGTCTTTTTATATACTAGATGTGAAAAGAACATAAGCCGAGAATTTTATTTATATTGTATTAGGTATGTACGAAGAAAATGAAAAACACTTTCAGCCAAATGCTTTTCTCAACTCAATACTTTTCATTTAAAGAAAACCCTTGATGTCTATGTGTATAACGTGTACTTATCTACCTACTCCTATTACACGGCTGTTGTTCTTGCGGCGGCTATACCTATAATAGTAGTCAGAAAATACAGAACAAATGTAAATCTCAGCTGAAAATAAATGAAGAAAATCTTTTCTCTTCGAAATTTTATTTAAATTACGTTTTTCAAAAAAACGGGATGCTTCAGCTAAAAATTGATAAAAAAAAAAAAAAAAAAAAAAAAGAATAAGTTGTTTTTTCATCAACTTTCAACTGAAGCACCTACCGTGCTCCGGAGTCTCTCGGTTATAATAAAATTTAGGTCGTGTCAAAAGAACACGCGATTCCTGAATTAGTTTAATAATATACTACTTCGAATTCGCCTGAAGGAATCAATTCTCGTTATAACTATAAAATATACATATATATATTATCTATAGGTTTGTTTATAGTAGAATAGAAAGAAAAATCGAATTTCTTCGAAAAATCTGGTTCTCTCTCTCTCGTTCTCGTTGAAAATATATTTTTTTATTTTTATCTTTTTTTTTTTTTTCTTGAAATCGTGTAAATTTTCTTCGTGACAAAAATATATATATATATATATACGAAATGTCTGAGAAGATATTACGTGGCCTAAATTTCGTCAGAGTTGTACCCTGTTTACTAAACAACCTGCATATACTATATATTTCTCCTCCCCGTATATATACCGGAAGTCGAGATTTCTCCAAGCTCGCTAGGTCGGTTCTGTTGGTTTTGCTACATAGTATAAAAATGTGGCTAAGTCGTTTCTATATATTCTTCGCTAAACACGAAATGCATATAAACCTCAGTTGCAGAAACTCGATATAACTTTATACTTGTATCAAAACTTTCGATTGCTACACAGCTTCTTCGCTCGTTTATTTATCTTCTTTTCTTTATACCTACCTATACTTCTTTCTCCTCTGCTGCTGCTGCTGCAGACTGTGCTGCAAACTTATACCTACCATATAATAATAAAAGTTCGACAATTGTTCAACAATTTTCAATTCTACGTTTCTAATCTCGTTCAAACAGCTTCAAAGTATTCTCGCGCTTTTTGCAATCAACTTTTTTTTTTTTTTTTTTTCGTAAGGGCAAATAAAACGGCAACGATCCTGATGAATTGACTTTAAAATGAAAAAAAAAAAAAAAAAAAGTATTTTTATTTAATAAATTTTACACACCGATATATTTACAATACTATAATAATCTTATTCTTTAATCTTTCACACACATTTACTGAACCTATAGGTACTATATAGGCATACATACATTTCGTTTATGCCGCGAAGCATAACGGATTATTTATTTTATGACCTCCCAGATGCTTTGGCAATCTGGAAATAGCCCGAAAACTGTTTTCTTTCTCGCTATGCGTGGATATGCGTCAGTTTTTGTATATATAGAAGAGAAAGAAGAAGTAGTATTAACCGCGCGGACGACGCCATATAGTATCTCCCACACTGCGTGAGATCAGATTCGCTCACTTTGTTTACACACATATATATATATATATATATATACTGTTTTCTGTTCTAAGAAATATGTATTTTCCTTTGACACACGTAGCACGTATAGAGATATACACACAAGCATATGGCTTTTAATCCGACTTTTCAAAATCAAAAAAATTTCAATCATTTATTAAATTTCTTTCGATTTTCATCATTCAATAATAAATAATTACTGTAAATAGATAAATTTCATCTTTTCGACGCCCGATAAGAATAACAGCACATTTCAGATTCCGGGTGAAAAAGAGCACGTTTCAAATTTCGGATGGAAAAGAACACGTTTCAGATTCACTCGAAAACTAGCACAATTCAGTTTGAACCGAATATTACTTATTAGCAAGTGTCAGGTAGGTTTATTATAAGATTGAATTAATCATTCAATGATAAAATTGAATCGAGTTTTTGTGCATAATTGTGCATTTCCAATTTCATAATAAACCTACCTGACACTTACTAATGAGTAATATTCGCTTCGCCTGAATTGTGCTAGTTTTCGAGTGAATCTGAAACGTGCTATTTTTCATTCTCAATCTGAAACGTGCTCTTTTCTATCCGGAATCTGAAACATGCTCTTTTTCACCCGGAATCTGAAATGTGCTGTTATTCGTATCGGGCGTCGTTTTGATCACGTTCAGCGTTAAAAATCGTGAATTTTTATCCGTTCCTATAATATCATAATAACGTAATGGAGTTGAAAAGAGAAAAAGAGGCTTGTATATTTTAAGGTATAACAAAAGGTTTAATTTCATGGAAGTTAAATATTGAAGCGAAAAGAAATAACGCTGAAAATCCAGATAAATCGTCTTTTCATGCGATCGGCATTAATTACACCCTCGTTTACTTAGCTGCCTGTTTATTTACTTGAAAGAGCCTAAATAACCTGGCGCATTTTTTTTTTCCCCCTCTTCTGTTCTTTTTTCTTTTTCTTTTTTCGTGTATTTTTGTATTATATATTGCATGTATTTTTTTCTTTGTTTTTTTTTTCTTTTTCCCCACAATCATTCGTCAATATATATCAACTCATCCAAACCCCAGACCTTTTGCCGCATCCTCCCTTCCTTCGCTCGCGACTCCCTTATATATACCTACCGTCGAAAAGTAACTCTTCAACGAGTTGACGAAAGCGTTCGAGTATTTCGGTGGTACGATCAATAAGTTATACGTGGGAAGGAAATATCCCAAACGAAAATAAACATTCCAAATGCTCCTGAGTTGCTATGGTGCTGTGGGTGTTCGGAGCTACGTGGGATACGAAATGAAAATCCGTGGGACCGAAATTTGTTCCTTTCAAAACCCTTAAGACGTGATATATGCGGTACCTACGAGTGATTTTCCATCGAATAGAAAAATCATCATGCAACGGAAAGAACATTTTCGAAACCCGGTTTAGGTTCCAAATTCAAAAATTTTTGAACAGTGAAAATTCCGAATTCACTTGATACGATTTCGAAAATTTCAGAAATGTTCAAGTTTAGAACATTAAAATTCCGGAAGATTGGAATGCTGACAGCTCGAAGCTCCGAAAGTCCAGATCCCCGGAAAGCCGAGGATCCATAAATTTAGGTTTATTTCTCTGCAGGATGTGAAGACAGAAAATATTTCATTCTAATCGAGACCCTTTTTACGTCAGCCCATTTGATCTAGTTCAATCGATAACTACGATATTATAAATAATTTATAGGGTTTTGACATTTTTTTTAACTTGGAAGTAAATCTTGAGACGATTAATTTGATCACTTATTGGATTTGATACGATCAATACACTCCGAGTTATTGAACACTGAATGAATACAAGATTGATTGAATTTCGAATTTCGGATCTTCAGCTTTCATAAATTCAAACCTTCGATCACGTTCTTCGTTTCAAAATTGTTGAAATCATGCTAAGTAGACTTTCAAGGAAATACTTTTCCTGAAAATTGCGAAAGAGGAAAATGAAAATTCGGAATTTTTAACGTTCGGGACTTTCAACCAAGAAACGTAAACTATATCTAAATGAGATTTAGGCGCAGTATTTCAACTCTGAAATCAAAGAGAGAGAGAAAAAAAAAGAAAAACAAACTACGAAATCGTATATGAACACTGATGTTTGTATAGGTAATAATTGATATTATATACGAGCTGATGATGATGATAACAGTCTATTTTTATACGAGGCAATTTATTGACTATACTTACCGGTACTTAGAATGCAATCATTGATTATTACGGGTATATCGCGAGGTTTCGAATACATCACCTTTGTTCAGAGCGTAGGTATAGGTAAACGTGAAACGCATTATTAATATAGGTAGAGGCAACACACGGGTCTCGGAACAAAAAAAAAAAAAAAAATTATACTTTCCTCTTTTGCAATTTATTTATTTATTTATTTATTTATTTGATTGATTGATTGATTTTAAAGGCTTTTAAGCTCGAATACATAATTAGATATATAATTAAAAAAAAAAAAAATCAGAGAAACAATAATCACAGGTATATGGCGTTATTACATCGTCTACACCTGGCGCATTGATAATATTATGCCCAACGTTGACACGAAATGCATTAAATCCTATTTTTTATTAGAGCATGAGTAAAAGAGGTCGTAAAATATAAGCACGCAACGACTTCATTCTCTTTCGGGTTGGATGGCTGCTGGGTAATGACACTTTTCATCAGAAAATCGTGATTCATGCACATTAATTTTTTTTTTTTTTGTTTTTTTTTTCGGTTCTATTTTTCGTGCGGAAATTTCTGTAATAAAACTATACGTGCTGATAAAATTTTCGATTTTTTTTTTCTTTTAATTCCAAATTCAGAGATTTATCAACTAAAATTCTATTTGCGGTAAAAATCGGAAATAAAAAATCTTGAATAATTGATTAAAATAAATGTACTACTCTTAGAGTGACAGTGCGATCGTATATATAGGTAGACTTAACATTACATTGCCCTACTTTATATTCGGACCCTAACAACCGTCGACGCGTCATATAGAAGCTGAAAAAAAAAAAAATCTTTAACGTATACATTTTACGAGCAATAGAATCGGAATAATAATGAGAATGAGAATGAGAATGAGAATGAGAATTCGAACGAGTTGATTCAACCGAACGGCTGCATTCACCGGGCACGTGTGTTACTTTTATTTTTTAAAGGGGGCATCCACGCCCACCCACAACTATTACTACAGCTGTATCTGTACCTATCAAGTATAAACCGGAGGGTGTCTAGTTCAAGAATTACAAACAAATGTAAACACCTACGAAAATATCGTAAATCTGAATGAATTACTTGCCACGAATTTTCCTTTTCTTTTTTTTTTTTTTTTTTTTTTTTTTCTTCTTCATTTATTCCGTTTTATGTACTCTTCGGCTCTTCATATATTATATTGAATTACATCGAAATACATTGAATGAAATTTACGCGCGCCTATTTTTTTTTTTTTTTTTTATTTTATTTTTTATAATAGGTAAAGCGTAGGAGTAAATCGCTCTTTTTTCTTATATTTCAGTCTTTATTCTCTGCTTTTAAGGAAAACACCCTACTTCTATGTATGTATATGGAGACGTGTATTCAACTCGAGTTAAACTCGCTGTTTAGATTTACGAGCATCCTTTTCAATTCACCGCTAATTTATAGCCCGAAATTACATAAATTCTATTTCAAATTATATCTTTCTCTCTCTCTCTCTCTCTCTCTCCCTCTCTTACACCTTTACCTATACGTGCGAGTAATTCTTTATGGAAAACTCCACATAGATTATATAGACGAAGACTTGATACCTATATGTATATTATACACAATAATTTACGATGCAAGACATGGACAGCTCCTTTCTTATAGTCAAGACTCTAATAATAATTTACGATCATAAAAAAATCTGATCAAAAGATTTAAAACAATATTATAGTAAAATTGAAAATTGAATTTTGAACTTTTTTTTTTTTTTCTATTAAATCTGCGTAATTATTTTCTCCGTAATTTATATAGTATATTAATATCTTATATAGATCGCGTATTATATAGAAACTTGACCGAAATCTTGATAAATTAAATTGTATGGCCTATTATATCTCGACACTTTGAATAATCTAGTTCACAAAATCATCGTGCGTCAGTATAATAAAAGATTTTTTTTTTTTTTTTCTTTCGAGTGCGATCTCTGGTTCAGAAGGCGTTATCTCGACATCACGCAACTACCTTGAATTTATTGTTATCCTCGGATATCGCGATTTGATATAAGTGGTTGGTGCGTCTAAAGAATTAAGGTGAAAAATTATCAACGACCTTTCGCGTTTAGTCATAAAAATTCAAAAGATAATGAAATGAAGAGTATAAAAAAAAAAAAAATGAAAATTCTATATCATATATTTATATTATGAATTATTATATATATATATATACACCAACTATACTATATAATGTAAATTAAAATAAATCTTTTCTTTCTTTTTCATTCGCTCTATCTCGCTCTCATTCTCCGCGTATACGTCGTATAATGAATGGATCTTTGTTCCGGGTCAGACCGAAGCTCAACTCAACTCTTTAGCTTGGGAAATAAATGACACAGTTTTGAGCCACGTGCATCAAACCATCGCATTTATAACTTGTCCGTTTCAGTCTTGTGTGAAAAAAGAAAAACGTGAAAAAAAAAAAAAAAAAAAATGTGTTGAATTCATTTTTATTTTCTTTTTTTTTTTCATCATCATCAAAAATCTTTTTTCTTCGAAAATATTTGAAAAAAAAAAAAAAAAAAAAAAAAAAAAACTATTTTCATAATAAAAATATTTTTTTTCGTAGGTATCTATAAATTCGTAACACGTCGATCAAGGCTTAGCTATAGTGTTATTCGTTTAATCGAAAACGCGTGTGCGTATAACATTATAATATTAAATTCTGATCGTTTGTAGTCAATCCGATTATACGAATATCTAAGCGTCAGCATAATCTGATTTATGATTACGTTTCGAGATCGTGTCTAATTATATTATAACATTCAATTATCATTATCGATGGTAACGGAATTTAAATTTTCATTTTTCGGACGTCATTAGCGATAACAAAAAAAAATATATATATATATGACATCTATATAACTAACGATCGATGATTAATAAAAACTTTACAATCACAATTATATGAAGACTAAAAATCGAATCACGTCAGAATTGGCTCTTTAACTGATAAGAAAAATTGTTATAGGTCACGTTACGATTCATGTATATTAGACTGTTTCAAAAAAAAAAAAAAATTTCAAAGAACATTGAAAAATCGTCAGAGTATGTCTAAACAAAGACCCTGTTCAAATGTGAGCCCTTAATATTAATATTTAGAGGTGGCGCTTTTCATTTTTCTATTTCCATTTAAATAACATGGGAAATTTTTTTTCTGAACTTCCGAATTTTATTACTCAGAAACGAACTATCTTACAATAATAACTAAGATAGCTTTTTGTAGCAAATTTGACGCTCTATAAAAAAGGTCTGAATGAAAATTTGCGTGAGGCGAGCCGTTTCGGAGTTATCAAGCCTCAACCATTGAACTGTTCAAAATAATGATAATTTCTACTTATACGCGACAAAATCGACTTATATAACTTAAATACCCACTATTATCAACTTCAAAACCAATATCCATAAATTTTCAATTCAATGTTGATCGAAAAATTTTATGATTCAACAATAAGTGAATAATTTTTTTGATCAATAATCAAAAATACGGGTATATCACAAATAAATGATGAAATTTCATCATAAATTTTATTTACAATGCATCAATAATTCATTTCAATTTAATTTTAATTTTGATTTTAATTTTGAACAGTTCAATGGTTGAGGCTTGATAACTCCGAAACGGCTCGCCTCACGCAAATTTTCATTCAGACCTTTCTTATAGAGCGTCAAATTTCCTACAAAAAGCTATCTTAGTTATTATTGTAAGGTAGTTCGTTTCTGAGTAATAGAATTCGAAAGTTCAGAAAAAATTTTTCCCATGTTATTTAAACGGAAATAGAAAATTGAAAAGCGCCACCTCTAAATATTAATATTAAGGGCTCACATTTGAACAGGGTCTTTGTTTAGACATACTCTGACGATTTTTCAATGTTCTTTGAGAAAAATAAAATAATCGCTTTTTTTGAAACAGTCTAATGTATATACCTATAATATAAATCTGCCGATTATCTCCCAATCACAAATCATAATAGATGATGAAAATTTGACTAATAAATACACGGATTAGACCCGGAGACATATAATGCCTCGAGCTAATTTTATAAAAATGATGAACTATATAGTTAACAAAAAATAGTAGCCATATACATTATAAATGTGAAATTCTGTATGCGCGTGTGTTTTTTTTTTCTTTCATTTTTATTCATTTCTCGACAGGGATTAATCGAGGAACGTCGACGTCTGCAGATGATCACGTAGTTTTTTTTTTTTTTTTTTTTACTCTTGTATAATGATAGAAAAACAATGTTGAAAAAAATGTTTGTTCAGGCCATGTGCCATCGTTTGAACGATAATCTGATCGTCAACTGGACCGTTTTTTACATACCTACTTTATTTTCTACCGCATTTAATTCTCTCGTTTAAAACCCTGTAGGTATATAGATGCTATTTAACCACAGATCTTATACCCATTGTATTCGATCGCTATTCAGAACAATTAATTGTATATTTTGGGAACTAGGTATTCCTATAGCATTGGGCATAGACGGTTTTTCCATTAATCGATATTCTAACACGATTTGCATGAGAATTCATCTACCAGCTGCCATTTATCATTTCTTCTTATAGTTCAGACCGAAAATTGCCGATTATCGGTTTCTGTTATCTCTAAAATCTGTAAAAACTCTTCAAAAGAATTGATGAAAAAAATAAAACGTGGCTAAGGATAGATCCGTCTGAAAATTTGAAATTTAAAGACACATTCTTCAATTTTTTTGAAGCACCTATTGAGCCCAGTAATAAAATTAATTGTCAATATCGTTTATAAAAACCGTTGATAGTATATTGATGCACCTTTTACACGTGACCTAAAATCATTTTACGTAATTATATATTGTAGTGAAAATTTAAAATTCTACAAGTTGATTGACCGTTTTACGAATGTACATACGCGTCAACTCACTATTGTACTTGCAGTCAATTCATTCATTGGCACAAGCTAGGTACTTGAATTCCCATCATGCTTCTCCATTCAAATAAACATCTATGTCATCGTTCGGTATGCATAATCGCATATACCCATACATAGTACATTTCCGTAAATATACGCAGAAACAGCGATTATTGCGAATGAAATTATGTACGTATACGGATGATATTTGCCCAAGAATTTGAAATTATCATCGATATATATATATAGTCAACAAATAGCGAATAATTTTAATTCCAAATTTCCAATAATTAAACAACCGGCGCCTATATTGTTTGAAATACAATAATTATGGAAGTATGATGATGGAATAGCTGTACAGACTTTTTTTTGTTTTTTTTTTTTTTGTTTTTCTTTTCATCCAACAAATGCGAATGATGAGCTGTTCTTCATAAATGCATTGCTAACAAAGCTGAGTTTATTGGCATCAATATGGGGGTTACAAGAACATCAACCTGGGCAGCTGCGCGAAGTATTTTTTAATCGTTGCCCAACTGGTTGCTGCTGGACATATTTTATACTCTATACACGGAGAAAAAATTATAGTAAATTTTCTCATACTCATATAGTAGTTGTGTCATATACTTTCAATATGACGATTGTTCCTATACTTTATACCTAATGTCACCATGAATATAGGAATGTCTTTCTCACATTCATGGAACATTGAGTATAATGTATCGGAACAATCGTCATATTGGAAGTATATGACACAACTACTATATGAGTATGAGAAAATTTACTATACATTTTTCTCTGTGTACTATATTATATATTGCCTACTCGTCGTCTAATACTTGATCTCAAACATATATGTGTGTATCGTATGATCGACCATGCAAGAAATTCTATTCATGCAAAACTCTCTCACACACCACTTTATACATATGAATCGCACCTTGAATTATAATCAGATCTACAACGACGCGGCATGTATAACTGCCCTCGCTCAATGCCAATGTAAAAGAAATGCTATTTTTAAACGCTTATAGTTTTTCTTGAGAGAAGTGGAAATCAGTTTTTTTAATTTTTTTATTCTCTTTTCTTTTCTCTGGTTCCTTTCAGCCGTGAAAATCGAGAATAATATAACACATTATAATTATCTTGTCCCTTACCGTTGCACATACGTGTGCGACTATAGTAAACCTCGTATGCATACACATAGATATACGTTAAGCTCGTTCCCTCGCATGGTGTTTCTTATGATTCGTTTTGCATTCCGTTCGCAACTAACATAACTCTGAAACATTAGCTGGATAAGTTCTTATATATACCCGTGATGAAAAAATTCTCTACGCCCCCTTCTATCCCCCGATGTAATGAATAATGCATCCTGAACGCGCCCACGATCTTCCGCCGGTTTTACTCCTAAGAGCTTACACGGAAAGGTGTACACAACATCGTACGTGCGTATACGCATATACACATCTAAACAACGTACTTATGTACTTCGTATAGTCATTGTCCTTAGAAATATGCGTACATATATACGTTTGACGAGCCTTGTGCAGCGGGACATTCCACCACGTTTACAAAAATTCAGGGAAACTCTGTCAATTTCGTTTTAGTTATAAGTTAAAGCTATAGACGTATACGAAATTGTTTCGTGGCAGAGAAGGAAGGCAGATAAAATTTATTGGAAATTAATATTTTCATATCGACGCCCGATACGAATAACAGCACATTTCAGATTCCGGGTGAAAAAGAGCACGTTTCAGATTCCGAGTGAAAAAGAGCATGTTTCAGATTCCGGATGGAAAAGAACACGTTTCAGATTGTGAATGAAAAATAGCACGTTTCAGATTCACTCGAAAACTAGCACAATTCAGGCGAAGCGAATATTACTCATTAGTAAGCGTCAGGTAGGTTTATTATGAAATTGGAAATGCACAATTATGCACAAAAACTCGATTCAATTTTATCATTGAATGATTAATTCAATCTTATAATAAACCTACCTGACACTTGCTAATAAGTAATATTCGGTTCAAACTGAATTGTGCTAGTTTTCGAGTGAATCTGAAACGTGCTATTTTTCATTCTCAATCTGAAACGTGTTCTTTTCCATCCGGAATCTGAAACATGCTCTTTTTCACCCGGAATTTGAAACGTGCTCTTTTTCACCCGGAATCTGAAATGTGCTGTTATTCGTATCGGGCGTCGATATGAAATGAAATACAATGCAAAGGAAACAAACTGAACCGTAAATTAGTTGAAAATAGGAATTCGAGCTTATAATAATTATATCGTCTTCGCTATTATTCGCCCTATAGTATAATTCTGAAACGATTTTTTCCTCATCATCGTTCTTTCGAATAGTAGATTTTACTTGTTAAACTACAAGCTCGGGAATTTTCGCTTCGCCGGTTTTCGTTTTGTAAATGGTTAATTTTACTAAAAGCTCTCTTTTCGCTCGGGTTCACTCACGATCTCGGCTCACTTTGCACTAAGTATACCTACTACCTCGGGCTACATAAGCTCAGGTAGGTAGTACAGCGCAAACTTTCAACCCATTTTCAAGCTGAACCCATATCCTCGTAATACTCCGTCTTTAATTCGATTTTTTTTTTTTTTTTTTTTTCCTTTTTTCTTTTTTTCTTTATTCCTGGATTTTCGGATTACAATTAAACGGGATAAACAAGTAAATATAATAAATAATTTCACGAGTTTGATGATCAAAATTTTATTCGCCGTTTATACTGAAGGTACAGAAACTCCAAAATTCTAATAGAATTTTCTCCCATTTTTTGATTGCAGATTATTGGCAGCATGATATGATAAAGTCTTCTGCCTAATAAATCCCCAATATGAAACCTCTGCTCCTAGCGTTGTCCTTTCTCCTGCCATTAGCGTTATCCCTGACCCTGCAAGAAGATGATCTTGTATTCGACGACGTTGGCGAATCCGCTGCCGGCTATGGTCTTCCGATATTTGGTGCCGACGAACACCGAGATCATGAAAGAAAATACGAAAGATCGAGAGATCACAAAAAACACAATGTCGAACGGCTATGGGGTATTCCCGACACGTCTGTAGTTGTAGGTCACGTATTTAAGATGAGAATTCTCAAGCAAGCTTTCAGCGGTGTAGTCGATCATTTCGAGGTAAAAAAAAAAAAAAAAAAAAAAAATCTTTTTGTTTATAATTATTTTTATTTTTCAATAGCTTTTATCTCCATAATTTTTAATTTTTTTTTTTTTATTTTTGCAATCAAAATTTCTGTTCTTTTCATTCAGATAAAGAAAAGAAACATTTTTTCATGCGAAATTATGAATCTGATTGAATGTCTTCCTTTTTTTTTTTTTTTTTTTTTTTTTATTATTTTAACAGGCTCGCGGTATAAACGGACAATCATTACCGCATTGGCTTGATTGGGACGAAGCAGCATCTACGTTAGTCGGTGTCCCGTTGAAAAAAGATTCAGGAATTCACCACGTGACTATAAAAGCATTTGGAAAACACGGGGACGTAGCGAAGGACGTATTTTCAATAAACGTTGTCGCCGAAAAGAAGGACGAAGTTTTACACAAAGATGGAAAGGTGAATTCAAATATATACTTCGATCAATGATTTTCGCTAATTATTCATTTTCAATTATTCATTTTTAGCAAATTTAGTTATTGCCAACAAAATTTTATTCCATTTAAGGAAATAAAATATTACGATTTATCATTATTTTTACAAATAAATTCGATAAGTCTCCTACTTAATTTTTTTTTTTTATTTTCTTATTTTTTTTCTAATCATCAGACACTCTCATCCGCAAGTATTATTTCTTTACAAAATAAAATAACATTCAGATAATAAATTGTGAATTTCTTTTCTCTGCTGCTAAGATGGACCTGGAGTTAGAAGAGTGCGTTGTAAGTTTGATCTCTATCGAACTGACGATTTGAAAAACGAAAAATAATTTTTTTTTTTTTTTTTCAAATATCAAAAATTCGTATAAACTGAACCAATTATATCATTTCTCTCTATTTTCAATATCCTGCAGTAATTTTTTTTTTCATCAAAATTGCAAAAATTCGATTCCCTCAATTTCAAAAATTCGCTATCTAAAGTTTCAATTTATTGATAACACAATTTATTAATAGTCAGCAAAAAAAAAAAAATATGAGCGATACCAAAATATTTTTTATAAGTAAAATGAACTATAGAACTATTTAAACGTCCGAAAATTCCTTATGCTCAGATGATCCCCTAAGGTATTTTGCTCTAATATTACAACTTTACAAATCTACCTATTATCCTTAATAGATTTACATTAACTTGTCTTCCGAGCTCTGTAGTACCTCTATTATATAAGTAGATTGTAGTTGCAGTCGCATTTCAATCTCGTAAATAAATTAGCTTTATGGACGTCTGCTGATTGATGCCAATTGATATTACGCTCTTTGCTGCGTCACAGATAATATCAGACTGTATAACAGCTTCTCTCCTTCTCCAACTACCTCTTTCTTGCTCTATAAGTTATTGAAATAACGTCGAATTTAGTGCGTTTTTTTTTTTTTTTTTTTCATTTATTATTAGTGAAATTGTCCCTTCAATATTTGAAATCTCATTTTTCACTCCAAAATATCAAATTATCTTAAATTCATCGCTAAGACTAAATCTGTATCTCATTTTCAGACACACTGCGATGAATCTGAGGATCAGACACTCCTAACTATCGTCCTTGATGCAAGATTCGAGAATTTGAAGCCTGCTGTCAGAGTAAATGCGATAGAAAATTTGGCTGGATTTTTGGGATTGCACACGGTAATTAAGAAATATTATTTATACACTTAGTATTTTTAGATTCGATCAATAATGAAAAATGAAAATATGAAATTTGAAAATAATTGCATAATAATGTTTATAAATATTTGCAGAGTGCTTTTTCGATGCACCCTCACACTAGCAAGGAAACTGCTCCCCCAGAGCCTTCGGTAATTTTATCAGGTCCCGGAAACGTTAAACATCGTAGAGAAAAATATTCCACAGCTATTCAGTGGCAGGTAAAGTATTAGTTGATTTATCAATAGTGATAAATGTTTTAACTACCTATTAGAAAGTAAATTGAAGAATTTCATTAATTTATATCAATTAAGTAAGATAAAAAAACGTGGAAAACTTTGCTGCTCTAACATAAGTACGACTCGTACTCCGATTTATAGTCATTAAACGATTGATCATTAGTGCGTTAAACTATTGCACACACAAAAAACTTGGCATATAAATCTTATCGAAATGTGAAAGCTGAGTCATTAAAATCGAGTTTATTTACGATTGCGTGCTTTGAATCATTACTCTTATATTATACAGGCGATAAAAAGGGTTGATCTCATTATAAATCATTTTTTACTAATCTAATTACATAATTGGTAAAGAATATTAGAACTACGGATATAATTTTCTCGATTAAATAGTTGAAAGATTTAAATTTCTCGCAACAATAAAGCCTCTAAATGAAATAATGAGAAATTGATAATATTTCAAAAGGTGGGCTGCGACGGTCGCTTGTGGCATCATCAAACCGACTTGGTGCGACAACTCCGAGAGCAAGCCAAAGATGGGACTCTTGCCGAGGTTTTACAACAGCCGGTTCTACTCTGGCGTGTGAAAACAGATTCAAGTTCTTTGCTAAGGAGTCGGAGAGAAACTGGTTCTGGTAATTTTGAGGAGGACTACGAGTATAATTATGACGACGATGACTACGAAGACGAGGAGAATAACAATGAAAATGGTGGAGACGATGATGAGACAGTGACTGAACAGCCACAAGGTGGTCTTGGCAAATCAGGTGTTGATGACCTGGAACGTCCCCACAGACATCATCATGGCGATAAAACTATCGACCCACCAGTAAGTATTTAATAATTTCAATAATCGAAGGAACGCAGTTTATGCAAATTTTTTTTGATAATACTTCGGTACTGTTTTGTCAATTATTCATTAAAAATGTTGTTTCTAAGCCGAGTATTTATAAAAATGATTATTTAATTTTAGATTGAAGATATTGATGTGGCTGAATTTTTCCCACCAAATACGCGAACATTTTCTGCACCTAACACTTTCATACCGATTCCAATAAACGCATCTACAACAACAACAACAACAACAACGACTACAGAAGCACCACCGGTAAGTTTCATTTCGCAACGGAAGAATCTAATCAAGAAATATATTCGATTGGCTTTAAAATTTCATGCAATTCAACGATTGATCGAATAATTGGCATAAACATACATATTTCACATCTATCATCTCCATACGGTTCTAAATGCTTTAAAACTTGCTGGTTTATAAGAGAATGTTTATACTGTATTCACAATCATTTGTAATTGAATAATCCGTAACTATACAGTCTTCGATCGCCTTCTATCAGTTTCTATAGAATGGGAAGATCTGAAAGACTGTATCTACTCGTATGAAATCACAGATACTTCAATCTAAACTAGAGACTTTGTCAAAAATCGAATAATTACATAAAATAGCATATTCGATTGTGAAACAGTATGAATTTTGCATTCGAGCTTGCTTACGATCAGAGATGTCTTAAAAATTGTTCAGGCAAATATTTAGGCAAAAATAAATGAACTAACAAATTTTTCATGCCATACAACGCAACTACTAACAATTTCACAGACAACGGTGCCTCCTCCCACAACCGTATCGCCAACGACTACAAAGACCCAACTCCCAACATTAGTAATATCAACAACATCGTCAACAACAACAACAACGACAACCACGACAATGGCGCCAATCACAACCGAGGCTTCTAAAGTTGAAACAATGGAGCCGGATATAGAAAAAATAGAAAATATTGATACAATATCGATAACTACACCCACAATAATTGCAGAAATTACATCTGCCCCACCCAATACAACTACTCTTCAAACCACCGCCACTAATTCAATATCTACTAGTGCTCCGGCAGTTAAATCTGTTTCCGAGACAACAGCCGTCTATACTCAAACAACTATGCCAGAGGAGGTAATGCTTACTCGCTTAACGCTTCTCATTGTTCTTTGTACAGTATTCATTATTCTTTTGCTTAGTGATGAGGCAAAATCTCGCATCTCTTATCACATCTATTGCTTTGATCAAAATCCTTATACTAGGAACATCGTTCATACCTATCTTGTTGTCATTTTTCAACCATTGGTCATTTTTTAATTTATTAGGTATTTTGTACAAACTCGCTACTTATTTTTGCTCAATTCATTTGTATGGACTCTAATTTATTCAGACAACCGAACAGCGCACACAGACTACAACCACAGAACCTACACCAGAACCGTGGACGACTCCGTCCACAACTACAACTACAACTACTACGACTACGACCACTACGACTACGGAAGCGCCCACAACTACTCAGAGATTAACGACACTGCCAAGAATCACACCTGTAGTGACTGAAGAGAATACAGAAAAGATTGAACATCGACAACTCAATTTCCCTCCCAGGGAAGACAGGACATTGCAGAAATTACAAGTTACTGCTGGCAAACCTCTGAGCTATGTTATACCCGCTGATACCTTCAGTGATATGGAAGATGGAAATACCAGGCAACTCAGCTTGAGCTTATACTGGCAAGATAATATAATGAAACCTGATCATTGGCTTCAGTTCAACAGAAAAACACAGGAGGTTTATGGACTGTGAGTATTTAGGGTTTTACTAATTTGTTTTCTGGTCAGATTTTAGTTCCAAAATTCATGCCAAACATAATTCTCCTTGATTATTTCAACAGACCACATGAAAATATGATCTCTAAATGGGATTACAAACTGGTGGTTGAGGATAGCGAAGGACTGAATGCAACTGCGAGTCTAGACATTCATGTTCAACAGCACAAATTATCTCGTGCTGTGAATCACGAGTTTAGTATCTATTTGAAAATCGAAAAACGCAGTGAATTCCCTACCGATGTTGACTGGCAACTCAAGGTATAAAAATCGGTGATACTATACTTAGAAAATGTTCAGAAAACACTTTTGTCCGCATCCTATTGTCCATAAATATCAACCCGCTTATGAAAATTACATATACAATTTATTACAGGTCGTTCGAAGTCTCGCCGAACTATACGGAGATGCAAATTCAGATCTTATTACAGTTCGCAACATAGACATTAACGGCGATCAAGCAATCATGACATGGTACAACGACAGTCTTCCTAGGGGTAGCGTATGCCCCAAGCAACAAATTGATAAATTACTCCATGTACGTAAGATTCGATAAATAATTGATTCATATATTCAGAAATTCTTCTGAATTATTTGAAAAGATTTTAACTATCAAATATCGTCGTGTTTCCAGGTTTTAGTCGCCAATGAAAGAGAAGAGCCCAGTATTGCCTTGCAGGATGCTCTTGCGCCTGAGATAAAAGTCAAACGTGTTGTATATCAAGGAAATGGACAATGCGAAAACTTCAACAAGCCTGTAACGCCAAGCATCGTGACTCAGGAACCCAAGGATAATCAACCGCCTGTTCGAAGGAACCAAGTAGACCACATTAACGCTACTGTTGGACAATTACTTGTGTATACTGTTCCGAAGGTGAGACTCTACTCCCAAGTCTATCCATAAACATTCATAACTTAATTGGACGTGAAAATTTAACTGTTTATCAATTCCAGGACACATTCTTTGACTCTGAAGATGGGCCGACTCGTAATATGAATTTAACATTGATGACATCGACCAGATCGTCAATACCAGAAACAGACTGGCTGCAATTTGATAGTAAAAATCAACAGTTCTATGGCGTACCTCTGCAAAAGGATATAGGGCGTAGGGAGTATCAATTGATCGTCACAGACAGTGGAGGTGCGTTTTATCAATAACAGTCTGCAGAGATCGAACCCTGCATTATAAGATCTTAGCTTATTCAATGTGTATCGAAACAGAGGGGTCAATTTTCAAGACATTTTAACGATTTCATAAGATTGTAACAAAACATGGCAAAAATTCATAAATTCATTCTCAATTTCAGGTGAAAGTATAACAGATGGTCTAGTAGTGGTTGTATATCCTTCAACGACGCCGGCGACAAAGCACAACGTAGAATTTTCTATGACATTAGTAGTTCCTTACGAAACATTCGCACAATCGGCTACACAAAAGCGTAAATTTATTGAAAAAATAGGAGAACTATTCCACGACAAAAATGTCAGCGCAATATCGCTGGACAGTATTACAGAAAACACCATCGTCACATGGCACAATAAAACACTTGTGACTGAATTCTGCCCACACGAAGAGATTGCGGAGTTAAGAGAAGTCCTTGGAAAGGATGAAAACATGCTTAGCGAACGTGTACATCAAATCATGGGATCTGAGTTCCCAGTTACACAAGTAACGCTAACTCCGAGTGGCTACTGCCTCGGTGAACAGACTAGCGTATTATCACCGAGCGTGATGCCACCTTCGGAGGACACTACCTCTGTAGGAAAATCTAACGATGATTTAATCATCACATTCATTGTTCCGGCTATAATAATAGCTGCTATGCTCATTCTGGCTGGTATTATTGCCTGCATTTTATACAGAAGAAAACGTAGCGGTAAGATGAGCGTTAGCGAACAAGACGACGAAAGACAGAGTTTTAGGAACAAGGGAATTCCTGTTATATTCCAGGATGAACTTGACGAGAAACCGGACCCAGGTGAGAATATAAATTTTGACTAAAGTTTTTTTTTTTTGTGAAGGGGGAGAGATTTTGATAAGGCGATTACTTTTCAGGCAACAAATCACCGGTTATACTTAAAGAAGAAAAACCACCACTACCACCTCCGGAATATCAAAAGACTGAAGATGGGGCGGACGTACCTATGTTACAGAACGAAAATTCTGAAGAACCTTATCAGCCGCCACCACCTTTTGCAACAAATCGTGAAAACAATCGTCAAAATCGACCAAAACCAACACCCACATACAGAAAACCACCACCTTATGTACCCCCCTAACAAAACACGGTACATTCGCCAACGCGTAAGTATATGCTAGCAATGCTCGGAGACTCCCCAACGCACGTTCAAAACCAATTACCACAAGTTTATAAATCGAATAATTTTGAAAATCATACGGATAGTAGTTACGGAGAAAATGATATGTATAGCGATCGATGAGATGAAGGTAAAGGCATTGTTTTCTTTTTTTTTTTTGAAATTTTTTATTGAATTTTTTTTTTTTTTTCTCCAAATACAACTTTTATGATAATTCTTGAAGAATACAGTTTTATGTTCGTTATTAGATATTATAAATTTTTGATTAATTATTAAATTTTCTGTAGTGGATATTTCAATACAATTCACGCGTTGCCTTTTGTAACGAACTCTTCTAGAATT